>CM076575.1:1193251936-1193635481 GCA_034641835.2 Pinus albicaulis | reverse complement strand
TCCCTTCTTAGTGAGATAGTTTTGATGACACTTAGAGATGGTGATTTTGATATAATGATATAATGTTATGTATGAAAGACTTATGTACATGCGTATATGCTATGACCTGGTTTGGGTCACTTGGTTGTTGTGTGCTTATGATAACATCTATGTTTGCGTGCACAAGAATTGATTTTGGTTAAGAGCATATTAGCGATGTTTTATCTTTCGGTATCCAATTTTGGACATAGGTGTATGACATGAATGGTGATTCAGAATTGAGACACAAATCCATGGATGATCATGGTTAGGTGGAACATATGGTTAATTATGATTTATGGGTGACACATTATTTGTATGATTATATGTGCGTAGTATCGTACTAAGCATGATGTGGTAGGGGACTTGATCATTTTCCAACAAGGATAAATGACTGTGGAAGTCATTTCTTCAAAACCCAAATGACTGTGGAAGTCATGCACCATTCATGGTAAAATGTGGTTAAGTTAATTTCATTATGAAATTCATATGATTCCTTTGATCTATGAGATTGTGATGTATGTTAGGTCTTCAAACAAGGCCTTACCAACGAACCATCAAATGGGTAAAAGCTCACAATCAGTATCATAAGGAGAAACGTGGAGTTTCAAAGCACAGTAGATGAGAAGCCATGGAAATTAGGGCGCGGAGTCCTAAATCCATGAAATATAAAGACTCGGAGTCTTGAATCTATAATGAAATTTTTGGGGCGCGGAGTCCTAAATATTTAAAAAGATCAAGGTGTGGAATCTTGGATCTTTAGAGTAGATCAGGGCGCGGAGTCCTCAATCTACTAAGGCACAAAGATGCATACAATAGGGGTGCAGAATCCCTATTATCTGGAAGAAAAATACCACTCATGGGCAACTCATAGATGAATTTCCTTAATAATCTCATTCCTAACAATTTTGGAGTGACTTTCTAAAAATAGAAAGTCATGTCTACCATTTCAAGTATGACTTTCCAAAAATAGTAAATCACCTCCAATCAATGGGTAAACAAGTATACTTGAAGGAAAATCACTTAACTTATGATTAATCAATTGTAATAGTTAAATCTCAACTTAATCCTAAATATTATTAATATTATTAATATTATTCTTATCTTTTATGAGACTATGATATTATTATTAAAAAGGAAATTATATCTCCTCAATCACTTCACGCCTCTCTCCTTCATGACTCTCATGGCTCTATGTAACTCTCTCTATTTTAAATATTACATTGCACTCTCTTTTATGCACTCATCGAGGAATGGCATATTCCTCTTACACTCATTAAAGATATGTCATAAAATATTCCTCTTACACTCTCTTTAATGCATAAGTTACACTCTCCTTAAATAATACATGCATACCTCTCCTTAATGGCATGTTACACTCCTCTAAAAGGAATACAATGCATGCATATTACTCCTTCTTTATGACAAGAATTGGTTTCTCCTCTTATATATGAGTCTCTTGCATTCTCACTTGGGGAGAAGGAGGGTGATGCCAAGAGTGGGAGAGACTTGAGGAAGGTTGTGGGAGATATGGAGAGTATCCAATTTCTTCCAAAACAAATCTGGATTCCTTACTAATCTACTAAGTTTCTATTGAGGTTGAACATGAGTGGTATTTAGAGGAAGTGAAAACTACCTTCCTGAGTTTCCTTGCATCTCTCTCTCTCTCTCTACTATTGTATTGTGATACTGGTTGTGAGCTTTTGCAGCTCGGGGGTTCCAAGGGGAGAAGTTCTTCTTGGATATGGTTGGGAGGAAAACCGGGTGGTTCATGATGAGTTGGTAATGATATTGGCATTGGAGCATACTCTTATTGGAGCTGGAGCATACATCCATCCTCTTGGAGTGTACAAATTCACTGTGAGGTATGTGGGTCAAATTATATTATGCATTTTTTTTTAGTTTATTTCATAATATTTTACTTGTTTGGTTGTTTTCTGAAACTTACATGTATATGAAGTGTTGCACCAAATGTGAGGAAATTTTCGTAATGATTGTTGAAGTATTTTCTTGTATAAGGTTGAGTCGATTGAAAGAAAGTCCTAATGGATGAATCTTGTAGGCTGTTATGAATTGGATGAAAATGTTTTAATAGCTTAATTTCTATTCTCCTTCTCTTTTTACAGCTCTAGATAAGTTTTCATACTATGTGTTTGATAGAAGTCATAAATGAGATTTTAGGACTCTTGGGTAGTTGTTGTTTTCAAAAATCGCATTTCTGGGCATCCCTGTTGCGATCCAGCTCCACTTCAGGGGGTATCCATACCAATAGACCATTTCACCCCAAGTTTTATTCCAAAAATCAAGGTTTCGGACATCAATTCCCAAATCTGCTCTGTTTTACAGATTTGATGTTGCATGTAGAACCGCCTGTTGTTTTGTCTTGCTGTTTGGTTCTTTTTATATTGGAACTGCCTGATAATTTATAGTGATGAATCTGATTTAGGCTAACCACTTGGAAATTGTTTTTAAAGTATAAATGGTTAATAATTTGAAAATTTAAATAACCATATGGCAACTTGTTTTATGACTGCCAACTATTTGTCAAAATTCCTCAATGGCTGTACCTTACAACATTGTGAGCAATGTTTGAAATTTCTAAATATTTATATTCATTGGTATAGATTCAACAATGAATATGGCTGATAGTCTACTAATATCTTAAGTTCAATTATTGGCACTACTTAAAAAAAGAAGAAGATTGTATAATGTTGAGTCGATTGAAAGAAAGTCATAATGGATGAATCCAGTAGGCTGTTATGAATTGGATAAAAATGTTTTAATGACTTAAATTCTATTCTCCTTCTCTTTCTATAGCTCTAGATAATTTTTCATACCATGTGTTTGACAGAAGTCATAAAAGAGATTTTAGGATTCTTGGGTAGTTGTTGTTTTCAAGAATCGCATTTCTGGGCCTCCCTGTTGCGATTCAGCTCCACTTCAGGGGGTATCCGTACCTAAAGGCCATTTCGCCCCAAGTTTGATTCCAAAAATCAAGGTTTCGGACATCGATTCTCAAATCTGCTCTGTTTGCAGATTTGCTGTTGCATGTAGAAACGCCTGTTTTGTTTTGCTGTTTGGTTTTTTTTTATATTGGAACTGCCTGATAATTTATAGTGATGAATCTGATATAGGCTAACCACTTGGAAATTGTTTTTAAAAGTATAATTGGTTAATAATTTAAAATTTTAAATAACATTTTGGCAACTTGTTTTATGACTGCCAACTATTTGTCAAAATTCCTCAATGGCTGTACCTTACAACATTGTGAGCTATGTTTGAAATTTCTAAATATTTATATTCATTGGTATAGATTCAACAATGAATATGGCTGATAGTCTACTAATATCTTAAGTTCAATTATTGGCACTACTTACAAAAAAAAGAGAAGTCATGCAACTTTGGATTCATGTTAGCTAATTATTGTGAAAACACCTTAAAGAGATAATGGTTGTAAGTGTTTGACGAAATGCCTCAATGGATGTACATTTCATGCTTGTAAATTGGTTTTCATAATGTTCAATGGTTGCATCTAATTACGTTTATGAACCGTCCATAAAACAAAAGGCTTAAGTTAATTTAAGATTTGCAATCAAGGTATTTCTAGTATAATAACTCATTGAGTTAAAGGGTCTTGCTGAAAATTCAAAATTGTAGTAAGTAATTTGTTGCAATATCAGCTCACATATGAATTCCTAAATTATGAGATGCCAACTCTATATGATTTAAATTATCCTTTTAAGAAAATAATTCATAAGAATGTTATTAGTCACTCTTGAACACATTTAATTACAACGGAATTAACAATTAGTTTATTGTAAATTGTGGTTCATAAAGGTTGACATTTATTCATCCCACTAAATAATTTATATTTTAAAGGTGATTTTAGT
This sequence comes from Pinus albicaulis, assembly GCA_034641835.2. Lineage (NCBI taxonomy): Eukaryota > Viridiplantae > Streptophyta > Pinopsida > Pinales > Pinaceae > Pinus > Pinus albicaulis. Next base: position 1,193,631,573 of record CM076575.1, on the reverse strand, counting down.
CTTGAGAAGCAAGTATTATGGTTGTATTTTTTGGATCTTGATAAACCTTGAACTTTGTAGCTTTGAAGATAAGTTGGTAGAATTTAGGGTGTAGTGTAAAGGACACCAATAACTTCTATATAATAATAAAAAAAATAAAAAATAAAAAAATAAAAAAATAAAAAAAATATATATATCACATTTTGATTTAATATAATATTTCTCTATAATAATTATGGTAGGTAAGGTGGGACCTTACATATGGTATCAAAGCCAAGTTACAACACTAGGCCTAATGGGCCAACATGCTTATTTGTAGTTTGATGATGTATGAATGTTGATTTTGCATGCAAGTTGAGTTCTTGTATATCTTGACTTGGAAGCATATTGGTTGCATAGAGGATATTATTATCATTATGTCATTTAGTGACTCATGAAATAAAAAAAAATAAAATTCCCTTATATTCCTTTATATTTTTGTTAAGACACATTATCAACAATATGTTAAAATGCTTAGAGACATGCTGGGAAAGGATGTGCTTGAGAAAGTTGGGGTTAAACCCAAGTATGTGAATGACTTGATTTTCAATCAATGAGTGAGATAGGTGGAGTGAATGCATGGTTTCATATATTTTTAGTGCATCATTTTCAATGTGATATGGGCTTAGTAGCCATCTTTACTTGCTGAAATCGTATCTACCAAAAAGAATAGTGGCTTAATCTGGACTATAGTGTGATGACCTTGGTGTGTATGCTTTGGGAATGAGTAACAAGTGTAAGGCTAAGATTCCATTAACGTGATGATTGAGTTCATCATGATAATTTTGAATCTTTTTGTACCTACACTAAAGGAAACTTAACTAAAAGCTACCTTGAAAGATGTCACTTATAACTGTGAATGTAAATTCAAGAGTAATGTATGTGTATTAAGTAGATGTGTTAAAATAGGATTTGGGAATACATTCTTAATGAGTAAGAATGAAATTTCTCTGATTTCCTTGACATGATTTTGTGTATTTTGGGTTGACATTAGGCATCAAATAACTTTAAATTACTCAAATACTAGGTTGAGGTATGAACTTCCTAATAAACAAGAGGCTTAAATGAATTGTGCATGATGGGTTGTGGAAACCATTTTAAGGAACACTTGAATGTTATGTTTTTCTTAAGCTGATGTATGGGTGTGGAATCCATACTAGCATATATCTATGAGAAAATGTATGGGTGTGGAATCCATACTAACATATATCTATGATCTAATGTATGGGTGTGGAAACCATACTAGAATATATCTATGAGAAAATGTATGGGTGTGGAATCCATACTAGTATATATCTATGAGATAAGTAATGAGGTAAGGTATGGGTGTGGAATCCAAAGTAAAATATATCTATGAGCAAAGTAATTCTTCTAGTTAGAATATTTTGATGGACTCTGATATTCATGATTAAGGAATGAATATGTGTAATTAAAGTTAATGGATAGAGATTTGTGACACAAATTTGCTTGAGCTTTAAATCCATTATTTTATTTTTATTACAAATGAAGATACTAAGATTGGTATACTAAACACCATTAGGTGGTTTAGAATGTTTGGAATAATTGACTTTGATATATGGAAGTGTGAACTAGATATCTATCCTCTAGTATTGTAATCCTTTTGTATATATTGAATTTAGGTAGAACTAAAATGACTTTCAAATTCTTGAAATGTAGAAAAAGATTATTGTGATAAGTTGATGAAATAAATTTTCTATTGGATTAAGACAAATTAGGTCTAGGAAAGCCATAATAGTCTCTTTAATGATTTTATCAGTTGAATATTGGTTGCATTCTATTTAACCAAATTAATTAGAGAAATTATGAGGATTGAACTCATGTATTTCTCTAAACTATTGTTAGTTAGGCGATCGAGTCAAAATTCAAATTATCTATAAATTGTGAAGAGAATAACATGTTTAGAAGGTAAATATTTTATGTGGTGAGAACTTGTTTTATTTGAAATTTAAAAAAAAAAGAAAAAAAAGCATGTGATTAATGAAAAGCTTAGTTTAGTTCTTGTTTTACAAGAATATGTGCTTGTGATATTTTTTGAGGGAGAAATTGAAGGAGAGTGAGATCACATTTTGATTGATTCGAATTATTGCATTGTATGTGGAATGGGGGAGATTATTTGATTTAGGAATTTTGTGTTGGGATGTATAGTTGTATGAGTATTTATTAGTCCTACAGAATGTTGTAATAATTTGCGGGGGTGGTAATTCTCCTTAAAGAAAAAGGGTTTAACTTTAGGCTAGAAATTCCCTTGTGATAGTCTAAATCTTATTTAAATTTGACAAGATTCATCACATTTTGAAAAATATATGGTTTTCATAGTTTGTTGTTGCGTAGGTATTAATAGTAAGGGATAATACATGAAAGCAAATGAATTTATTAATTACTGAATAGAAATCATGAGCGATTTCATAGTTGGAAAACAAATTGACTTAGAGTTATCAAGGTAGATTCAGTAATATAGATACCATATTTGCATAATTGTGAGATTTGTTCTTGATTAAAAGTCATTTTCAAAAAGATATCATTAATCTGCTTTCAGATGAAGATCTTCTAATAGATTCATTCATAATTGATTCTCAAGTTAGAGAAGTGACTAATAATGAAGATTATGGAAACAAAAGGAATGATCTATAATACATAAGTGGGTCAATGAGGATTGTATTTAACCTTAGCTTGCTAGTTTAATAATAAAAAATAAAAAATAAAAAATAAAATAAAAAAATAAAAAATTGGTACCTTGAACCTCAAATTGTGATTTTTCCTAATGAGTAAACGTTTAAAAAAAAAAAAAAAAAAGCAAGCTACAGATAGATCCTAAATATTTTAATTGCAAGGCTGTCTTATGGAATGAAAAGGGGAAAGTTGGATTGAGAATATATAAATCAAGTGGCATGTAAGAGTGAGTTTTATATATAACATCATTTTTTTGTGTAATTTCACTAACAACTGTATGTGGATGATTTTATGCTTATTGTATGAAAGTTTGATTGTGATATGGGATGGACCATCATTGTTGTGTATACAACCAATGTGATCTATTTATATCTTGGAAATCTCAACATACTACAGAACCAAGAAGATGACACATGCAGGATTCATATAGACTATGGCAAAGAAAAACATGTAGAATATCAAATTATTATAGATAAATTAAGTAGATATCATATCAATTACATACAATATTATTTTATAAGGTACTATAAATTGTATGGTTGGTTTTGATATAGAAATCTTTGGTATTTTATATCAGAACATGTCTAATATGGCATGGATATATTTTCTACTTGATTAAGAATGGTATGTTTATTTTTCATGGAGTTGCTTCCAATTTAGAAAACATTAAACTATGGATTGGCATGAAGAAAAATAAAATATCAAATATATATACATAAGGTTAACAACTTATTGATAAGATAATCTAAAAGAACTAAGTATCTTATGACCATAGGAAAAACTTCGGGCCAAGTTTAGCCCAAGAGGGGTAGTATGTAGTGTCCCTTCTTAGTGAGATAGTTTTGATGACACTTAGAGATGGTGATTTTGATATAATGATATAATGTTATGTATGAAAGACTTATGTACATGCTTATATGCTATGACCTGGTTTGGGTCACTTGGTTGTTGTTTGCTTATGATAACATCTATGTTTGCGTGCACAAGAATTGATTTTGGTTAAGAGCATATTAGCGATGTTTTATCTTTCGGTATCCAATTTTGGACATAGGTGTATGACATGAATGGTGATTCAGAATTGAGACACAAATCCATGGATGATCATGGTTAGGTGGAACATATGGTTAATTATGATTTATGGGTGACACACTATTTGTATGATTATATGTGCCTAGTATCGTACTAAGCATGATGTGGCAGGGGACCTGATCATTTTCCAACAAGGATAAATGACTGTGGAAGTCATTTCTTCAAAACCCAAATGACTGTGGAAGTCATGCACCATTCATGGTAAAATGTGGTTAAGTTAATTTCATTATGAAATTCATATGATTCCTTTGATCTATGAGATTGTGATGTATGTCAGGTCTTCAAACAAGGCCTTACCAACGAACCATCAAATGGGTAAAAGCTCACAATCAATATCATAAGGAGAAACGTGGAGTTTCAAAGCACATTAGATGAGAAGCCATGGAAATTAGGGTGCGGAGTCCTAAATCCATGAAATATAAAGACGTGGAGTCTTGGATATATGATAAAAGGATTAGGACGTGGAGTCCTAAATCCATGAAATATAAAGACGCGGAGTCTTGAATCTATAATGAAATGTTTGGGGCGCGGAGTCCTAAATATTTTAAAAGATCAAGGTGTGGAATCTTGGATCTTTAGAGTAGATCAGGGCGCAGAGTCCTTAATCTACTAAGGCACAAAGATGCATACAATAGGGGTGCGGAATCCCTATTATCTGGAAGAAAAATACCACTCATGGGCAACTCATAGATGAATTTACTTAATAATCTCATTCCTAACAATTTTGGAGTGACTTTCTAAAAATAGAAAGTCATGTCTACCATTTCAAGTATGACTTTCCAAAAATAGTAGATCACCTCCAATCAATGGGTAAACAAGTATACTTGAAGGAAAATCACTTAACTTATGATTAATCAATTGTAATAGTTCAATCTCGACTTAATCCTAAATATTATTAATATTATTAATATTATTCTTATCTTTTATGAGACTATGATATTATTATTAAAAAGAAAATTTTATCTCCTCAATCACTTCACACCTCTCTCCTTCATGACTCTCATGGCTCTATGTAACTCTCTCTATTTTAAATATTACATTGCACTCTCTTTTATGCACTCATCGAGGAATGGCATATTCCTCTTACACTCATTAAAGATATGTCATAAAATATTCCTCTTATACTCTCTTTAATGCATAAGTTACAATCTCCTTAAATAAGGCATGCATACCTCTCCTTAATGGCATGTTACACTCCTCTAAAAGGAATACAATGCATGCATATTACTCCTTCTTTATGACAAGAATTTGTTTCTCCTCTTATATATGAGTCTCTTGTATTCTCACTTGGGGAGAAGGAGGGTGATGCCAAGAGTGGGAGAGACTTGAGGAAGGTTGTGGGAGATATGGAGAGTTTCCAATTTCTTCCAAAACAAATCTGGATTCCTTGCTAATCTACTAAGTGTCTATTGAGGTTGAACATGAGTGGTATTTAGAGGAAGTGAAAACTACCTTCCTGAGTTTCCATGCATCTCTCTCTCTCTCTCTACTGTTGTATTGTGATACTGGTTGTGAACTTTTGTAGCTCGGGGGTTCCAAGGGGAGAAGTTCTTCTTGGATATGGTTGGGAGGAAAACCAGGTGGTTCATGATGAGTTGGTAAGGATATTGGCATTGGAGCATACTCTTATTGGAGCTGGAGCATACATCCATCCTCTTGGAGTGTACAAATTCACTGTCAGGTATGTGGGTCAAAAAATATTATGCATTTTTTTTTAGTTTATTTCATAATATTTTGCTTGTTTGGTTGTTTTCTGAAACTTACATGTATATGAAGTGTTGCACCAAATGTGAGGAAATTTTCGTAATGATTGTTGAAGTATTTTCTTGTATAATGTTGAGTCGATTGAAAGAAAGTCCTAATGGATGAATCTTGTAGGTTGTTATGAATTGGATGAAAATGTTTTAATAGCTTAATTTCTATTCTCCTTCTCTTTTTACAGCTCTAGATAAGTTTTCATACTATGTGTTTGATAGAAGTCATAAATGAGATTTTAGGACTCTTGGGTAGTTGTTTTTTTCAAAAATCGCATTTCTAGGCATCCCTGTTGCGATCCAGCTCCACTTCAGGGGGTATCCATACCAATAGGCCATTTCACCCCAAGTTTGATTCCACAAATCAAGGTTTCGGACATCAATTCCCAAATCTGCTCTGTTTTGCAGATTTGTTGTTGCATGTAGAACCGCCTGTTGTTTTGTCTTGTTGTTTGGTTCTTTTTATATTGGAACTGCCTGATAATTTATAGTGATGAATCTGATTTAGGCTAACCACTTGGAAATTGTTTTTAAAGTATAAATGGTTAATAATTTGAAAATTTAAATAACCATATGGCAACTTGTTTTATGACTGCCAACTATTTGTCAAAATTCCTCAATGGTTGTACCTTACAACATTGTGAGCTATGTTTGAAATTTATAAATATTTATATTCATTGGTATAGATTCAACAATGAATATGGCTGATAGTCTACTAATATCTTAAGTTCAATTATTGGCACTACTTACAAAAAAAAAGAGAAGTCATGCAACTTTGGATTTATGTTAGCTAATTATTGTGAAAACACCTTAAAGAGATAATGGTTGTAAGTGTTTGACGAAATGCCTCAATGGCTGTACATTTCATGCTTGTAAATTGGTTTTCATAATGTTCAATGGTTGCATCTAATTATGTTTATGAACCGTCCATAAAACAAACGGCTTAAGTTAATTTAAGATTTGCAATCAAGGTATTTCTAGTATAATAACTCATTGAGTTAAAGGGTCTTGCTGAAAATTCATAATTGCAGTAAGTAATTTGTTGCAATATCAGCTCACATATGAATTCCTAAATTATGAGATGCCAACTCTATATAATTTAAATTATCCTTTTAAGAAAATAATTCATAAGCATGTTATTAGTCACTCTTGAACACATTTAATTACAATGGAATTAACAATTAGTTTATTGTAAATTGTGGTTCATAAAGGTTGACATTTAATCATCCCACTAAATAATTTATATTTTAAAGGTGATTTTAGTCTTGAGAAGCAAGTATTATGGTTGTATTTTTTTTGGATCTTGATAAACCTTGAACTTTGTATCTTTGAAGATAAGTGGGTAGAATTTAGGGTGTAGTGTAAAGGACACCAATAACTTCTATATAATAATAAAAAAATATATATATCACATTTTGATTTAATATAAAAATATATATATCACATTTTGATTTAATATAATATTTCTCTATAATAATTATGGTAGGTAAGGTGGGACCTTATAGGTGTCAAGGTGAAGTTCACTCCAGCAAGGTTTACATGACCATCACGCAAATGTAGGACAAATAAGAGAACCAACTCCTGATGGTGTTGAATCTGAGATGTCAGCTCACAATACCGAAAACATGACAGTTGCTGAAAGCATGTCATTGCAAGCGGACAGGCCTACAATTGAGCCAAAGAAGTGGGCTCCTCTCTGACGTGCCTGCCACTTTTATGAGACCTCCTCGGTACATTTAGCTCTGCGGTTGAATCACTGTCCTGCTCATACCCGTGCTCATATGATGAATTTGTCTCTGACACGATGCCGAAAACAAGGTGTTTGACAAGTATTTGTTGATATATGTATGGTGAAAACAAGAGTTTGTTTTTCAATACCAAGTGTGCCACATATGAAATAAGGTGCTGTGAGGAAATATTACAGTGGGAAAAAGGACTGTCAAGTGAGATTTAAGTGTGAGGACAGTCACTGTTTGGGAGACTTAGGGATTCGGGGATTTATAAGTGATGTGGAGAAAGGGATAAGTATAGGGAATAAGAGGATTTTGGATAGTGAAATGGGAATGGAATGATATGAGTAGCTTAGGATGAAAGGGAATGGGGAAGGATATTGACAATAGTGTAACAGTGGTGGGAAACACAAGTGAAAATGGAATGAGAGTGTTTGGGCACCAAAGTCAAGTTTTGACACCCAATTTCAAACCCTAGGAGAAAATTTTAATATGGATATAGGGTTATATTTTCACCATTTAAACTCTTGAATTCCTCCTTCCAATAGCACCCAACAGGAGTTAAAATCAAATGGCAAAGGCGCACAACACTTACTTGGATCAAAAGAATTGAATCGTTTTGAATATTTGAGAAGCAGTGATGAAATTTTGGGCTTGGAGGCTCTATGCGCCGCACACAAGCCCAATGCGCCGTGCTCTGTGGGTGCATTGTGCCAGAGGAAAATAACACTACGAACCTCGGCTCTATGCGCCGCGCCCTATTCCAATACGTCGCGCTCAATTCAATCACACAGTCGGCCCTTTAAACTCAAAGTTTCATCCCTCCAAACTTCAACATCGAATTTTCTCTTGGATTTTCTGAATATCTCTTGATGCAAATGAACTAATAACTTTGAGAAATATCTTGTAAAGAGATGGTTTTAATTTTTGCTTCTCAAAACCCATTTTGTAATGTTATTAACTTTGGCACTTTTTGCATTTAATACAACTTCTGTCTTTTTGTTTCCTCACTGAATTTCTGAGCTTGAATGATGTTTTCTTGTTTGATTTTTGCAGGGATGGTGGCGTTGGAATTCGGTAAAGGAGGACCAGAGTTTGCATGTGAAGTAATTCATGGCGGAAAGATACATATTTATTACAAAAACAAATTTGACAAGTTCTTCTTCAAAACAGAGTTTTGAAGAAGAAACATCCTCGAGCATATTTAACGATGAAAATCTTGAAATTAAAACTAATTGAAAACATCCTCATGGCCTGCGGGCATTGTTTAATATTTCTGAAGACCAAACCCTAGACCTAGAAACTGAAAGACTCTTTTTGACTAAAATAACCATCTATGACTGTAAATGACATGAACTGAACTTTGATGAATTTTGAGAAATTTTGACCAACCAGCAGGTACAAGAATGAGGGAAAATGAGAGGACAAATCCCTTCCGTCATATAATGGCATGCCCCCTAACGGAATGCAGATGAATGAGTGGAATGAGACACCTAAAAATGAAATGCAATAAGAGAAATTATCTCTGACGGAGGGATGTAAATACCGACTCTAACATTGGGTCCAATGGGGATGGTAGCTCCTGGGAGGTGCCCAGAATGGCAAATATTTGGGAGAGAAAACTAGTGCCTTCGTCCATTGGGCTATGGAATCCATTATTTTGACAAAACAACTCAAGACTGTTTGACTAAATTTATTTGACTGAAACTTTGACTCAAATTGACACAACTTTTAAAACAGAAATGACTGAACCAAACCGACTAAACAGACTCAAACGAAAACTGAGATCCTCCTTCAGAATTATAGCCTTCACTTTGGGCCCCAAACTGAAGAAAAGACTACAGTGCACACTTGCAATGAAATTGAGATAAATGATATGTACAATGACAATATGATCAGCAGAAAACATCTTAGAAATGGTACCGCTTGAGCAGTCGACCATTAACCGACCCTCCTGGACAGTCTTCACCGTTCATCTCCTTCAAAATAAAGGCATTCTGACCTCGATATGCTGCAATCTTGAACGGACCTTTCCAGAGATTTTCAAACTTACCGTGTTTACCTTTGTCCTCATTCCTAGCATCCCACTTCAGTACCACTTCCTCCAACTGGAATTTATCTGCCTTCGCTTTCCTGTCATAGATATTTTTTATTCTCTCCTGCAACTTGAATGTGTTCTGGAAAACCTCTTCTCTCGTTTGCTACAAATGAATCATCTGATTTATCCTTCTTTGCATATGGATTTCTTCACTACCAACTTCCTGAAGAAACTTGACCACCGGAACAACAAGTGAGGTAGGAAACACTGTATCCACTCCATAAACTAACTCAAAGGGGGACATAACAATGGAATTCTTTTGACTCACCCAATCAGCCCATAGCACATTTACCAGCTTCTTATGCCAAATTTTCTTATTTATGTCCAGCAACTTTTTAATGATATTGACTAGAGATTTATTGGAAGATTCCTCCAAACCGTTACCTTGCGGATGATAGGCGGTTGAATGTCCCAAAATAATTTTATACTTAGCACAAAACTCAATCATCTTTCTTGATTTAAAAGCCGCTGCATTATCAGTGATCAATTTACTCGGGCAACCAAAATGAGACAAAATGTTGTTTTCAAGGAAAGAAATGATTACCAAATTGGTGGCTTGCCTTGTGGGAACTGATTCGATCCATTTCGTAAAGTAATCGATGGTTGTTAGAATCCATCTATGCTGTCCTAAGGAAAGAGGATGGATCTCCCCAATGAAATCCAAACCCCACTGCTGAAAAGGGGCGCTTACCTCAATAGGCTTGAGTGGCAATGGCTATAATTTCTGCCTTCCTTCGAAAATCTGGCACTCATGGCAGCCTTTGACTATCTTATATACATCAGCAAACAATGTCGGCCAATAGTACCCTGCTCTCAAAATATTATTGGCAGTTTTTTTCCAAAAATGATGACCCTCGCAGTCTCCTTTGTGGAAATCCTCCATTACCTTCTTCGCTTCTTCCTCCACCAAACAATTCAATAACACACCACCTGGATCTTTCCAATAAAGTGCAAAATTCAAAATACAAAATTTTGCATCCTTCAGTTTCAAAGTTTTACCTTTGTTTCTAGTCATGTCGGGCGATGATGACAAATTTTGAAGAACATACACGATATCTGAGTACCATGGGGAAGCAACAAACATTTCTGATACCTGAAGTGGCGAATTCTCCTCATCCTCATCAGACATAGAAGCAATCAGATTTATGTCTAATGCGTGAAAATTCGATTCAGCCATAAGTTTCGCCAGCCCCTATCCCTTGATAAGTTTCGTGGGCCTTATTTCCACATCATATTCCAGCAAAGTTGCAATCCACTTGCCACGTCTTCCTTCCAGATCAGTCTGTACTAAAACATCTTTCACGGCAGCATTAGGAACATAAGCCAAAATATGGGAATGCAAAATGTATACCTGGAAATCTTTCAATGCTTTTACCAGTTCCAGAGCTTGTTTCTCAATGATGTTGTACTTCAAGGCTGCGTCTCTAATAGTTCTACTGAAAAATGCTATGGGCTTCTCATGTCCATCTCTTTTCTGCATTAACACAGCGGCCATGGTATGCTCCGAAGCAAAGGAAAAAAAAAAAAAATCTTGGGTGTAATTCGTGCTGATTAACACCGGAGCTGAAGATAGTGCCAACTTCACCAAATTAAAGGACTTTACTGCCTCTTCAGTCCACTTCACTTGGCTGTCCTTTTTCAGCATATTTGTTATTTCTCTTAAATGTTCAGCAAGGTTAGGGACAAAACGGCGTAAAAATTTCATCTTACCATTAAAAGACTGAATCTCCTTCTTGTTCCTGGGAGGGTCAATTTGCTGAATTGCTTCAACACGTGTTGGATCAATACGAACTCCATCTTTGGAAATAATGTGACCAAGTAATTTGCCTTCATCCATGGCAAACAAGCTCTTTTTAGGATTAAGCGAGACACCATATTTTCTACACTTTTGAAAAACAACTTTCAAGTGATACATATGCTCTTCATCTGAATTGGAAAAAACTGTTAAATCATCAAGGTATATAACAAGGAAAACATATTTCTCATTCACAAAAGCCATGTCCATCGCCCGCTGGAAAGTCGCACCCGCATTCTTCAAACCGAATGGCATCTTGGCATAGTGGAATGTTCCCTACGGAGTGGTGAACGTTGTTTTGTCACGGTCGTCCTCATGGACCAAAATTTGGTTATATCCATAATAATCATCGAGTAGTGACATGCGAGATGCTCCAACTACTCGCTGCAATATATGATCCATCTTAGGCAATGGATAATTGTCCTTCAATGACACCTTGTTCAGATTTCGGAAATCAATACACAATCGAATCTCACCTGTCTTTTTCCGCACTTGCACTAAATTGGAAATCCAATCAGAAAATCTGACGGGAACAATGATTCCTGCTTTGTACAACCTGTTTACCTCCTTCTCAATCGATGGCAGCAACTTCGGATTGATTCTTCTTAGCTTTTGTCTGAAAGGCTTCTGATTAGGCTTGATTGGGATAGTATGTTGAATTATATTGGTGTCATACGTCTTTAAATCTGAGTAATCCCAAGCGAAAGCATCAGCAAATGAAGACAACAAACTCACATATTTAGCCTTTACCTCCGGTGGCAATGATTTGGATAACTTTACCATCTTGGGGTCTTCAGCTATCCCAATATTTACATCTTCAACTCCTTTTTCATTCGGTCGTAAGGTTGGTTTCTTGGCCACATCATCCTGATCGAAGAGCTCTTCTAAAGGTATCAAACCTTTAGGAATAACGTTATCTTTCAGCTGAAACACTTCCATTTGATTGACTTGAACATCATCACCATCATCATATTCTACATCGATTGAGGTATCTTTGAACTTACCTTTATTTTGCAGAAAATCATTAATCTCATCATCATCTTAGAAAACTTGCCAACATCTTTGATTATCCGGGACGGTAGGACGGTGCTTCACATGGATTTCGAACTTATTACTTGAATTCATTGGGATCTTCAAGTTACTTGCTGCCTTAGCAAGTAAATCTGCAATTCCATTTTGAATGCGAGGAATACAAGTCAAGGTATAATCTAAAAACTGCTTCAAAATATCAAGGACAGCGTTCCGGTAAGCCCGCATCCGGGGATGCTTTGTTTGATATTCACCCTTTAATTTCTTAATCACCAATTCGAAGTCACCATAGACTGCAATTCTCTTATCATTCATCTTTCTAAGAATATTTAGGCTAGCAATCAGAGCTTCATACTCAGCCTCATTGTTTGAACAATCGAATGCTAATTTGTAAGAACATACCTGTACATTGCTTGGTACCTTATTTGGAGCGGAAAAAGGACTGTGTACCCAAATGCCAATCCTAGCACCATCATTTCCCACTGCACCATCGAAATCCATGGTCCATAGACCCTCTTCATCATCCTCTAAGTGCTGAAATTGTGCTAGCTCTGTTTTTTCTGCTTGCTATCCACTATCTTTAGCTGATTGCTCAACCGTGCTTTCCGGTTGTTGCCTTTCCTTCTGCAAAAATTCTCTGAAATTCTCGGTAATCTCTGGAATATCTTTTGATTGAACTAACTGACTATCTACATCATTGAAACTATCGTAAAAAAAAACAAAAGACTCTAAATCTGTATGTACATAATTAATCGGATGATTGACCGGTTTCTCCTTAGTTGTAATCATATACTTCATTTTTTGTTCCCGGTACAACTTTCTCATTTGGCCAAACACAAGAATCGTCGCATAGGAGAAATCTAATTGTAATGTCCCTTTCAATTTGGCTCCCCAAGATCTGGAAAGCAACATACCAAACCTGGGAGGAATGTCTGCCACAACAACGTCCATCAAAACATTCTTTGTAGGAATCTGATCTAAGCTAACAACCAAGTCTTTAATGAGCCCAATACATCTCACTCTGCTAGAATCAAATGAATAAAGATCATGGTACTTCCTGGTAATGTCTAAACCCAACTTCTCCATGATTTCTTTCAGCATAAGATTATGGGAAGCACCAGAATCGAACATGGCATTATGCAATACAAACTCGTGCAATCGAAGACTGATATAAAAAGGAGGCACTTCGTTGTCCAAAGACTCACCATCTAAAGCTGATCCAAATATCAGTTCTGGTTGATCATCTTCAATATTCACCATATCAGACATGGGATCGAAATTCGAAATTCTAGAAACTTGACCTTTATAACTGCTGTTCCTCATTAGTTCAGTCAAGGGAATGGATACCTTTAATTTAGAAATCTCATTCTCCAAACTAAAGGCTGAAGTATTTTCGATCTCTTTGACTGGAACATCTTTATTTTCATCCTTCTCCCTTGATGTAATTGGCTGATTTGATTTTTCTGCTGATGATGATTTGGTGGCAACGAGATCAACTATCTCTTTTGCTTTCTTTTGTGCAACAAGTGAATCGTTTTTAGGTGCTGAAACTTCCTTTCTCTTTTGAATTGGATTGACAAGCACATCTCTGTTTCTAAGAGAATATTTCTTCTGCTGGGCTGACAATGCATTCATATAACCTCTCTGATACTCATCTGACTCTTCCTCAAGAGCTGCATCATTAGCCAAGATAAAATCCTCATCTCTTTGTACCACTGAACTTTCTGCATATTCCTCATCTTTAGTGATATAAATGGGAAAATCATCAGGACTAAAGAAGTGATTTTCCTCCCCTACTACATCATCTTCATCATCTGAATCCTGACCAACAAAATTCTGCTGAAGAGGTGTCTTTACTTGTTGCTGGACTGTTGGTTCTTGTGCTCGTTGTTCTTGTTGTTTAATCCTGAATTGGGATTGCTGCTGACCACAGAAGTTGGGATTTCGAATCTGCGGTTTGGACTTATCAAGTGTGAGATTTTCAATCATTCTTTCCACCTTGCGAAGTAGTTTATCTGATGTAGATGTAGAAGCTTCTTCCTTTATCACAACTTTCTTCTCTGCTTTCAATCTAGCTCTCTTTTCATTCAAATTTGCCTCAACACTCACGACAATCTTCTGCATGTCCTCTAAAGTGGGCAGATCTCTGTCTCGTAATGAATAACCCATCTCCGGATCAAAACCATCTGGGAACTTAAGCAAATATGATTTCTTATATGGCCTCAAATCATCAGGAATTGCATTATAAACCGCATTAAATCTGATAATATAATCTTGGACGGACTCACCAGGATTGCGCTTGATCTTGGTATACTCAGAAGTGATTTGAAGTGGATCTTTCTTCATTTCCCACTGATCTAGAAATTGTCTCTGAAGCTCTTCTAATGTATTAATACTTCTGGGTTGCAAAGCTTTGAACCATTTACGTACCTCACCTCCAAAAGTTTTCACAAACAATCTCATGGAGACATTCTCTTCATCAATTTCATGGAGATCAAAGAAGTCTGTCATTCTATCAATATGCTGTTGAGCGGGCACACTTTGAGGAGTACCATCGAACAAAGGAATTTTACTCTGATAATCAGCGGGCATGGGGTCCAATTTCTGGGGCAAGACAAGGGGTGCGAATCTAGCAGCCATTGCTCTTGGTGGATTTATAATCTGTCTTGGAGAAATGGGTGGAGAAGGAGCAGTAGATGTACGAGGAGTATGTGGTGGAGATGGAGGAGAAACTACTGTAGACTTCTGATTAGAAATAGATGGTTGCATGGGAATGGTAGGAATAAAAGAAGGCTCAGCGTGAAATTGTGAATCAGAAGTAACTGCTGATGGACCAAGAGTTTCAGAAGCAGATTCGATAAACTCAGGAATATTCGTTGCCACAATAGAGTTTTGGATGTTCAAGATGTAACTATCAATAGATATATTATCTTGTTCAACCTCAAGATACTTGATAAACTCGGGATTTATGACGGTAGAACCAGTAGCACTTCCAGATTTAGTTTCAAACAACGACAACTCGAATTGATCATCAAACTCAATATCCTCAAGGAACTCAAATACAGTCGGGCATGAATGATATTTCAACAAAGGGATCACGGGACTTTCTTGATGGAGGATTCTTGAAATCAGATTGGGATTCTCATACACTGCAGGCGGATCAGGATCGGGATTTGATCTAGTATGTCTTCTGGAAGCCAGTGTGTTGATCTATTCAAAAATCAAAGGACAAAACCAATCTATTCAGCCTATCAAATTATAGACTCAATCACCCAAAAGTCCAGAATGATGTAATATATTGGGGTAATTCACAATTCAAATGTCACGTTCACAAGCTAAACCGGAGATTGACTGAATTAGCGTTTATCTACTTCCGCTGATGCAAAGCAAAAGCGTTTCGAAAGCTACCTGGCATAACTTCAGGCTCCGTCTGTAACTTATGAAACAAATAACACCAACAAGCCAACCATTTTCTTCCCCAGTATGTTCGCCACTATGTTAGTTCCCAAATCCACCTCAGGCTGAAATAAGGCAGAAAAAGGACAACACCAAACCACGCTCAGCCTCGTAGCTAGCCCTACGAGGACATGAGAGGGCTCTCTCCGGGTCAATCTCAATAAAAATATTCAAAGGGGATTGAGATGACTAAAAAAACAACTGATCTTAGGCTAGATAAATAAATAGGAGGGTTTGATTTTGATTTTTAGGGGTTTTTGTTGGAAAAAGGGAAAAAGAATTTTGGGCTTGGGGATGAGGCCAAATTCTTGCAGAGTTCAAGTTGGGGCAGGGTAGGAAATGAATTTGATGTATTAGATCAAATGAATGGATTGAAAATACTGTTGAGGAGCTGAAGAGGGAAAGAGAGTGCAAGGATCCTCTTCAAACTGATGAAAAACATGTAAAACTAAACAAAAGTTTAAGGCAGAGCACCAGCAAACTAATGAATTCTACCTCAATTACTCATTTGTTTAATTCAGAAGAAAAGAGAAGGGAAATGGCATACATATAGCATTAATGAAAATTACAATAACATGGAGAGAAACATCATCAAAACTCAGAAGCCACAAGGATCCCAACAAGTGTTGCAAAACTCTGGTCTTTCCTTTGCCAAAAATATGAAATGAATGTACAATGAGGTGCCAAACTTTTCCCAAGTATCCAACCCTGAAAATGTCTCAGAAAATACAATATATAGACCATCCTAACCCCTTCCCATGCCTCTAGGGGTCTATCTCATCCTTCTAGGGGCTGTTTCAACCAATTCTAAACATGGAACTAAAATCTAGGCAACCAAACAACTTGCCTCTATATGCTAGGAAACTGATCCATTCACTTAATTTTCACTTTTTAGTGAATGAATCCTCTAGAAAAAGTAAAAACATGCAAAATTTACATCATAGCCACAAATTTACATCAATATAGATCAATAATTACATCCAAAAGTGAAACTAGTCAAACTGGCCGAATTTTTGAGCTGAAAAGTGAAAATTGGGCAAAATTCCTCTATGCGCTGTGCCCAAAAACTCAATGTGCCGCGCCACTTTGAGCCTATTTTTGGGGCACTTCCGGAAGTCCAAATTGAACTCATGATAGCTCGTTGGAAAACCCTGGATGTCTGATATCCAACCCAAGTGGAATTTTTCAATTTGTATGTCAGTTTCCCCTCCAAAACTGTAATCTCCCAAGACTGGTTCCTGCTGGTGCAAAAAGTGGCAGAAAGGCCATTTTCAAGGTGTTTTTGGCCCTTTAGGCAACCCAGAACTCGATGAAATTCTTCGACCATTCCTAAAAATATATAATTTATCATAAAAAACCAAAAAATATCAATTTTTCCTCCATAAGATGTCCCAATCATAAGCGCGCGTCGGGTGGCGCGACGCGTCGGGCAGAAAAACTTGTTTTGCAACCAAAATTTTCAAAAATGACAAAATTTACTCCAAATTTGCTGAAATTCGGAGTGAAGATCTCCCATCATGTCTCATGCTAAGCCAAGGAAGCTTTGGCCAAGATTTGGAGTGGATCTGGCCTTTTCCTACGTTTCAGTGCTTTTCTCAACCTCGCCTTCAGGATCTTCATCTTAGCTCTGCAAACATGCGTGCGGGCCCAATAGTGATTCTTCATGTGTCTGAGCATGTCTTTGTCCCTATTTTCCTTTGCCAAGAGCTTCTCCAGATGAATTTTGACGCTCGTAAGGCAAGTCTCTCGCTCAAATGGTGTCATGTCACCTGGTCTCTTTCGGGCCAATTCACGGTCTTCACGGATTTGCTGCAACTCTGTGAGTGTATGCTGATCCTCCAATTGTTTATTCCACTGCTCCAAGTAATTTATAACCCACTGAGCTCTCTACAATTTCTTGGCCAGCGTGTCGATCTCATCTTTCTGCTCCTGGATGATCTCTTTCAGCTTTGAGCTGGGAGAGCTCAAATCAACATCGATCAATATAAAATCAGTATCTTGGCCTCCCGAGGGGCCCTCATCCTGCATAGGCTTCTTGCCTCTGTCATGTACCTGTGTTGATGTAGAAGGTGAGACCCCTTCCATGCCATGTGGAGATAGTACTCGCGTTTCTGTTGAAGGTAACGAGACCCCTTCCACCCTGGGCGGAGATAGTACTCGTCGTGCTGCTGCAAATAAGGCTATGGTACCTCTTTGATATGTAACACACACCAGAACACTGATAGGCTCTATCTCAGGAACCTCAAACTGATGCGAAGGCTCACCTGCATCATGAAAAATCTCTGGAGGAGGCTGAGGGGCTGTAAAGAAGTCACGAGAAATGAACTCATCCCATGCGATGCCCTGCAAACCAAGCTGATGTACCACAATAGTCTTGATGAGCACATAATGATAAATGCTATTATGTTGTATCTCTGGAGTCTTCTTCTGCACAAGGGTGGTCATCAACTCTATGTTTCAGCACATGAATTATGGAATATTCATCAGTCGCACTCTCGTAAAATGCATCAAAATTCTGATATGGTATGCATAAAGGCGTGAGAATCTACCCTCACATCTGAAATATCTAATGATGACCTTCATTAATGGTGCATACGACTCCTTAAGAAACCAGAATGGAAATACTCTGCTCAACTGCCTCAAATATCCAGGCCTGATGTAAGGTTCATAATATGCTCTATCCAGCTATTGTCTCTTATTCCACTCCTCACCTATGTTTGGTATCCCGGTTGCCTCAGAAATGGTCTCTAGTGTCAAGGTGAAGTTCACTCCAGCAAGGTTTACATGACCATCATGCAAATGTAGGACAAATAAGCGAACCAAATCCTGATGGTTTTGAATCTGAGATATCAGCTCACAATACCGAAAACATGACAGTTGCTGAAAGCATGTCATTGCAAGCGGGCAGGCCTACAATTGAGCCAAAGAAGTGGGCTCATCTCTGACATGCCTGCCACTTTTATGAGACCTCCTCGGTACATTTAGCTCTGCGGTCAAATCACTGTCCTACTCATACCCCTGCTCATATGATGAATTTGTCTCTGACATGATGCTGAAAACAAGGCGTTTGACAAGTATATGCTGATATATGTATGGTGAAAACAAGAGTTTGTTTTTCAATACCAAGTGTGCCACATATGAAATAAGGTGATGTGAGGAAATATTACAGTGGGAAAAAGGACTGTCAAGTGAGATTTAAGTGTGAGGACAGTCACTGTTTGGGAGACTTAGGGATTTGGGGATTTATAACTGATGTGGAGAAAGGGATAAGTATAGGGAATAAGAGGATTTGGGATAGTGTTACACAGTAGTTTGTCACCGTCCCTGCAATCCCCGTCCCGCACATTGGAGGGCTCATTTCGTGACCTATGAGCAGTTATATGGCTTGAAACCACTTTCATGACATCTCTCTGAACAAGAGCTTTCATTGCCCTGAAGACATCTCCTTGTGAAAAACCCTAAAAATAGCTATTTTTCCATTGGCGCGGTTCCACAGTTGAGCCCTCGTACCAAGGGGGAAAATCCGCCAAAGAGGGCGTGCCAATTGGCGCTCTGTCATAGAGCCGCACTCGCGCCAACCATATTAAGAGGTGTTTTTTAAAAATAAATGGTGGAAGTTTCGTCCTAACAAATTCCTGGACTGATATCTATCTTGAGTTGGGAGGTTTGGCTACAGATTTCCATAGAGAGGAAGTGGTTTTGCCACCTCTCATGGAAGCTTCGTTGATGATAGGGCCAATCCCATGATTATAGGGATCCCAACTACCCTTCCTCCATCTATAAAAGCTTTCCCATCTCCTTTGCAAGCTATTTCCGAAGAGCTTTCACATCCTTATGCTACAAGAGCCTTCTTGATTCCGTTAAGGCCAAATCCAAGCAAGGAGACTATTGTCAAGTATCCGGAGAGAGAGGCTTGTCCCATCCTTGAAAGGATTTATCGAGACATGTTATGCCGACGACCCGCCAAAGGAGAGTGTTGCGTCGAAGCTATGGTTGTATTCTTCTTTTGACTCATTAATGATAAGCGACTATTGGTTATGGTTCCACTCTTATTCTTGATTATGTTCATGAGTTATGTCCTCTTCGACTGACATATAGTTGTATATACTGGATTTTATGCTCGCGTTTGTGTTGTTTCTTGCATGTGCAGGTGTCCGATCACGGAGATCGTGAGGATTGTGATCTGCCAGGGCAAAGGAATGGGAGCATGACCTCTTCTACAAACGACAACATTGGATTCCAGGTAAGCCTTCCTCGCAAGTCGGTTTATTTGCAATTAGGAACCTACATTGTAGCATGTTTGATTGTTGCTAGACCTGATCTGGGCTAGTAGGGATCGCCTCTGTCCGCAGAGGGGATTAACCTCTTCAACAATTTGGCGACTCCGCTGGGGACTCAGCTTGTTGTTTGATTTGTAAGCTATAGACGAGGCCTGAAGTGCAGCCAAATAGCCTTCGAAACGCTTTTTCTCTGCATTAGCGGAGTAGATCAAAGCCGCTTCAATCAATCTCCAGTTTAGTTTGTAAACTGAACACTTGGAGCATTGTCTTGTCTTTTCAGTTGTTTCTCGATTCTGCTTGCTTGATTGGCTCTTTTGGCTGGCTATTTCTGTGTTTGGCTTTTGGTTCAGCCCCAGAGGATCAGATCTGACCTCTTCTTTTCCGAATTTTCACCTTTTCATAGTTGGTTTGATTGGCGCGAGTTTAGCCCTGACAGTCGCGCCAGTTCGCGCAGTTTGCCAGTTCATCACTCATGCCATTCCCTGTTTGGCGCGGATTACAGCCATACAGTCGCGCCATTTCCTGTAGGTGCTAGGGTTTACCCTTGTTTGGAAGCTTCTTTTGGTCAGTACTTTGCTTCTGGGTTTGTTTTGGATTCTGCTTGAAGTGGTGAGTCTGGTCTTGTTTGGGAGAAATTCTTTGTTTTTTCATTTTCAGGCATTGGCGCTTGTTGTTAGTTAGCAACCCGCACCAATTGGCCATTGGCGCTAGTTGTCAGTGTGCAAGTCGCGGCAGTTGGCACTAGTTGTCAATGTACAAGTCGAGCCAATTTCAGGGTGTATGAAAATTGAGACTTTTTCCCTAAATCCTTCACCAGTGTGTCTTTCCCTTCCAGTATTTTCCCTGTATGAGCATAGATTACATTGCTCATTGTTTGGGATGTCTTCTTTCCATGATTGCTTGATGTAAAAAGGAATGAATGCCTTGTTTTGATCTCATTCTTTGGAAGTCCTCTTTGTGTTCTGTCAACTTTTGAGGGATTTCGTGACAAAGTGTTTGAAACAACGATTGCATTCTTAGTGTTTGTTTACATCTCTTTTGCATTCATCCTTCATTAAGGAGATTTGCGTTCTTTTAGTTTTCGTCTCATAGTTTGCTTTTCGTTAAAATGCATTAGATCACATTGCATTGAAAAGTATTTTTCGAGGTCCATCATTGAACTTAGATTACATTGTTTAATGATTGAAAACTAAAAATCGCTTTGAGTGCATTCTCTTTCATTGAAAGCATGCATTAAGTAGATTCTCATTTCATCGAAAAATGCATTGAGTGCATTCTTATAATTTGAAAAGGAAAAGGAAATTGTGCATAGATTACAATTGCATAGTTTTCGGGAAAAAAAAAAAAAAGAAAAGAAGAAGAGGATTTTGCACAGATTACATTGCATTATTCACATCGTTGAATGTTTGAAATTACTTTTGGATAGTGAAAGTCATCTAGTTTGGAAAAGTTTCGTTTTCAGTGTTGTTGTTTGTTGCATCATTGTTTGAAGCTCTTCCCTTAACTAGATAGCATTCATCGAATTGAAAGTTTTCTTTTCTCATGTAGTGTGCATTTAGGAGATTTTGAGACATTACATTCGCTAGGGCCTGAAAACTGAAACGTAATTGAAGATAAACTTTAAAATTTATTCAATTTACACTAAGGCAACATTGAAACATTAACGAAACATTTAGAGGTCTAGGCTAGAGACGTGTTCCGGCATCTTTAAACCTAGTAGTTGTCATTCGCCTCTTGGCTTTAGACAGCGCTAGTACGGACTTGTGCTCCCCGTACCATCGCGTATATAAAGGGAGACCCCACTAGGTTGCCATCCTTTATCCATAGGAAGCCAAGTCTGCCGCCCTATACCCGTGATACACCAGACACAGCATTCGGGGAGATTGCCTGCACGTACATTAAGTCCTTGGTTGATTTCTCTTTCATTTTGAAACCAAGGTGTATATTGCAGTTCACGGTTATTTGGTACACCCTTTGCCTAGAATTCCTGAGTAGTCATTTCGATATTTTCTGACTCTCTAAATTTGAGAGGATCACCAAGCGCTTGTCCTTTCACACTTGTGTCAAATCTGAAAGAGATAGAGTCACCTTTTCAACCGTTTCTCGACTCTTAAAACATGAAACAGTGAAGTTTCTTATTTTTCAATGTGGTAAAATAAATCACCCGCGATCACACGCCCTGTTAGAATTTGCTTGTTGGTCGTTTGATTGTGTGCCTTTGTTTTCAGCCCGTGTGCGGTTTTGAATTGTTTTGATGGAAACTTTTTCAGAGTTCACCAACCAAGGAATCCCCTCTAATGGGAATCCGGGTCTTTTTCCTCCTTTTGGGAATGTTGGTACTCCTTATATGGCAACATTGTCCCTTCTTGGGTTAACTATTGGGTTGCCTGTTTGGTTGTTTTCAACCTCTGTGGTCCCAAATGTCCCGCCTACTGTTCAATCAGTTCCTCCGCCTGAACAACATCATGTTGATTCTAAGGTGGACCTCTCCCCTTCTTCGCCTGTTTCTGCGTCCTCCTCTTCTACTTCACCTGGTGAAAGTCTGGATTCGAGTAACCAGGTGGATAAGAAGAAGAAGAAGAAGACAAAGAAGAAGAAGTCTGATAAAGGAGAGGCTAGTTCTGCGGCTATTGCGCCTAACAAGTCCCGCATCGATAAACCTCCCAACCCTTCGCGGAAAGTCAAGTTCACTTGCATGTTGTGCACGGGAGACCATCTTCTTCGAGATTGCCCTGGCATTCCCAAGGTGCTTGAAGTATGGTCCAACAGTCGTCCACTATTGTCTTTGGCTTCCGGGAGTCATGTTGGGGGCACGTCTTCAACTGGTACTGGTAAAAATCCTAAGAAGCAGGGTAATATTACCAATCCCTGTAAGTTGTGTGAATGGCACCATGGCATTAACCTTTGTCCGTACATGGATGAAGCCAAGCGAGTCTTGGACAACACAATTATTTCTATACCATGCCTCCCGGCTGGCTATAAACAGCTTTCTTTGAGTCCTCTACCAGTTGATCCTACCATTGTTCAAGAGTCATCCTTGTTCGATCTCGCTCCCTCGGAAATTCAAATTCAGGAATCTGTTCCCGACCAACCATTGGTTGTGGGATTGGTTGAGCTGGCCCCATCTGCAGTGCACCAGGTCTTTTCCGTTGAGAGTGGACATCACAACCCTCAGGTTCTTCTTGTTTCTTCAGATTCTTCAGACTTGGAGAAAGATTCTCCTGTCCCCATCCCTCAAGAAGAAGCTCCTTCACCTCCCATGATGGAGGTCTTGGAGGATACTCCTCCCACCTTCAAGATGGAGGTCGTGGAGGATGCTCCTTCTTCTTCTGTAACACCGGGGGAAGACCATCTCGGTTTGATGGTAACCGCTCCAAGTAGTTTGGTCGCTTCCTTTGATTGGAGTCAATTTGCAGGATACCGCCTTCCGTCTTATGTGACTTTCGAGATCACGGTACAGAATTTTGGTCTGGTCGTACCCAGCACCATTATAGACGAAGGCGCCTCTGTTAGTGTTCTATCCTCAACTACCTGGCAAGCTTTTGGTTCACTGCCGCTTGCACCTGTTACGCAGAATCTTTTGGCATTTAACAGAAGAACAAGTCAACCATTAGGGATCCTTCAAAGGTTACCTGTTACTTTGGGAGGTAAAACCGTCCATATGGACGTGATGGTTGTTCCAGGCCCCTTGGGTTTCAATCTGATTTTGGGGCGCGATTACACCTATGCCATGGGAGCACTTGTCTCCTCCCTTTTTCGTGTGGTCTGTTTTCCACATGAAGGACGGATCGTGACCATTGACCAGATTGCGTTCTTTGGTCCTGATATGGAAACTGGCCCGCCATCATCCCTTCCTAGTTTTTATCCACCCGTTGTATCTGCCCCACCGCAGGTCAACTATGTGGCTACCTACCCCATGCCTATGCTCAATGATGATGTCGTCGTGCATCAGGTGCTGGGGGCATTGGGTCCTGAATTCCATGATGTTTTTCTCCCATCCGTTGTGGAACTCTTGGAAGCCATTAATTCTTGTTCATTATGATGAGTTCGTTGGAGCAGAGTTCATTTTCTTGTGTCAAGCTCCTTAAAAAATGAAACAAGGTTGTCGGAGCATAGTTCGTTTTCTTGTGTCGAGCTCCTTAAAAAATGAAATAATCTCTTCGGAGCACAGTTCGTTTTCTTGTGTCAAGCTCCTTAAACCATGAACAATGTGTCCTGAGGATGGTTCTTTTAATGTGTCAACCTTGTTAAAATAATGAAACACGTTCCTGTTCAATTCGAGTCTTTGATAAGTTCTCGTAAAATCCCAGTCGATTCTTTCTCTTGATCTCGTAATTTCAACCTTCACTCCATCTGCCTTTCATATGGACTGAAGCTTGGGGGGAATGCACCTTGAATTAAGTCACCATGGTGGGGGGCATGCTTACTTTTTCAAGCATAGTTTGTTTCCGTTTCAAGCTTGTGTAAAAATGAAACCGGTTTCAAGCATAGTTTATCTTTGTTTCAAGCTTGTGTAAAAATGAAACCAACTTCAAGCAAAGTTTTTTTATTTCAAGCTTGTGTAAAAATGAAACCATTCCCATTTTACCTCTTGTGATTGCCATTTTATCAGCCTGTTTTTGCCAGATGAGCCTTGGTTTTCTCATTCCATCGTCACTATCTGCTTGGCCGATCATATTCCTTCACTTGTTTGTTTTACCCATTCCTGAGGAACCGCCGCGATGAGTGGTCTTGTTAGCCAGCCTCTTAACCTTTACTTGTTCTGAGCAGTTCTTCCTTTGTCAGACTCGTTAAACCCTGATGACATTGGATTCAGTCGTAATGACGCTACTCGAGTCTTTCCTTCCTAGGGCTCGTTAAATGTACTAGGATGGATTCGTCTGAAGGACAGATTTATATGACAAGCATATGATATCCTCTTCAATCTTGTGTAAAAATAAAGAGGTACTTGCCAAGCATGGTGGGGAAAAATGGAACCACAATCATTGTCGTGTCGGCAGTATGTCGCTCTTGAACATGGCACTTGTCTGCATTCGTGTCGGGTTGGGGACATCTCATGTTGTTTTTTCACTTGCCTCCATGGGTTTGGGTGATCCCTTTTGACCTCTCATCTGCTCTTTGTCTCGTCATCATGACCTCTGATATTTTGATGTCAAATACTGCCAAATCCACCGCCGTGCCGCCAATATGTTCAAGAGAAGTTGACCTCTGCAGATTTCAACCTTCCTCTGACTCTTATCTGATCGTGATTCACAAAGACGTTATGTTCCTCTGTCTCACGTCGATGATGTGGGAAACACTATGGCCCACCTTCAATCAAGGTCACTTCCTGTTGACTTCAGCTCATTATCCAGGAAGCTGATCTAGAGACTCCCTTATGGTGCCTTGGAGCCTGCATGCCTCAATGGCAGGTTCTTCCCATTCGAAACGAGGTTTTCATTATCGGCCTCCGATCGAGTGATTCTACGGGTGTTCGACGCCAGCTCATTGATTCACATGCCGTAGATTGTACCTGTAGTACCTTGAGGGCCATTGTCATTATTGGTGGTACCTCTCACGTCTGTTAACAAATTTCATCATTGGCTAGTAATCAGACGATGTTCTTGCATGTTCGACTTCAGCTCATTTATTCGCGTGCTTGAACTTGTACTTTATTCAGGTCGAGATGGAGCGCAAGACCCTGGATTGTGTCTATTGTAATCCATGGTGCGATTTTGTGGATTATTATGATTGTTTACATGACTCACTTACTAGATGGTTGCGATCATACCTGAGTCTATTTATCGATCCTCACTGGATAGTTGCGTCCATGCCTTGGATCTGGATTATTGTATACTCTGTTATGGATGGCTACGCCCATACCGCATATATATCATGTATCTGAGATATCAGTTGTATTTCTCCACATAGGTTTTCTGATGGTGGAGTTTTCAGTTGGACACGTTCTCGTAAAGCATTTCACCCCTCTCTCTCTCTTGGGCCTCATGCTTTAGGGGGCATTTGTTACACAGTAATTTGTCACCGTCCCTGCAATCCCCATCCTGCACACTGGAGGGTTCATTTCATGACCTGTGAGCAGTTATATTGCTTGAAACCACTTTCATGACATCCCTCTGAACAAGAGATTTCATTGCCCTGAAGACATCTCCTTGTGAAAAACCCTAAAAATAGCTCTTTTTCCATTGGCGCGGTTCCACGGTTCAGCCCTCGCGCCATGGGGGAAAATCCTCCAAAGAGGGCACGCCAATTGGCGCTCTGTCATAGAGCCGCACCCGCACCAACCATATTAAAAGGTGTTTTTTAAAAATAAATGGTGGAAGTTACGTCCTAACAAATTCCTGGACTGATATCTATCTTGAGTTGGGAGGTTTGGCTACAGATTTCCATAGAGAGGAAGTGGTTTTGCCACCTCTCATGGAAGCTTCGTTGATGATAGGGCCAATCCCATGATTATAGGGATCCCAACTCCCCTTCCTCCATCTATAAAATCTTGCCCATCTCCTTTGCAAGCTAGTTCCCAAGAGCTTTCACATCCTTATGCTGCAAGAGCCTTCTTGATTCCCTTAAGGCCAAATACAAGCAAGGAGACTATTGTCAAGTATCCTGAGAGAGAGGCTTGTCCCATCCTTGACAGGCTTTATCGAGACATGTTGTGCTGATGACCCGCCAAAGGAGAGTGTTGCGTCGAAGCTATGGTTGTATTCTTCTTTTGAATCAATAATGATAAGCGACTATTGGTTATGGTTCCACTCTTGTTCTTGATTATGTTCATGAGTTATGTCCTCTTCGACTGACATATAGTTGTATATACTGGATTTTATGCTTGCGTTTGTGTTGTTTCTTGCATGTGCAGGTGTCCGATCACGGAGATCGTGAGGATTGTGATCTGCCAGGGCAAAGGAATGGGAGCACCAACTCTTCTACAAACGACAGTGTTGGATTCCAGGTAAGCCTTCCTCGCAAGTCGGTTTATTTTCAATTAGGAACCTGCACTGTAGCGTGTTTGATTGTTGCTAGACCCGATCTAGGCTAGTAGGGATTGCCTCTGTCCGCAGAGGGGATTAACCTCTTCAATAGATAGTGAAATGGGAATGGAATGATATGAGTAGCTTAGGGTGAAATCGAATGGGGAAGGACATTTACAATAGTGTAACAGTGGTGGGAAACACAAGTGAAAATGGAATGAGAGTGTTTGGGCACCAAAGTCAAGTTTTGACACCCAATTTCAAACCCTAGGAGAAAATTTTAATATGGATATAGGGTTATATTTTCACCATTTAAAATCTTGAATTCCTCCTTCCAAATAGCACCCAACAGGAGTTAAAATCAAATGGAAAAGGCGCACAACACTTACTTGGATCAAAAGAATTGAATCGTTTTGAAGATTTGAGAAGCAGTGATGAAATTTTGGGCTTGGAGGCTCTGTGCGCCGCGCACAAGCCCAATGCGCCGCGCTCTGTGGGTGCGCAGCGCCAGAGGAAAATAACACTACGAATCTCGGCTCTATGTGCCGCGCTCTGTGGGTGCACCGCGCCCTATTCCAATGCGTTGCGCTCAATTCAATCACACAGTCGGCCCTTTAAACTCAAATTTTCGTCCCTCCAAACTTCAACATCGACTTTTCTCTTGGATTTTCTGAGTATCTCTTGATGCAAATGAATTAATAACTTTGAGAAATATCTTGTAAAGATATGGTTTTAATTTTTTATTCTCAAAACCCGTTTTGTAATGTTATTAACTTTGGCACTTTTTGCATTTAATACAAATTTTGTATTTTTGTTTCCTCACTGACTTTCTGAGCTTGAATGATGTTTTCTTGGTTGATTTTTGCAGGGATGGTGGCGTTGGACTTTGGAAAAGGAGGACCAGAGTCTGCATGTGAAGTACTTCATGGCAGAAAGATACATATTTATTACAAAAACAAATTTGACAATTTCTTCTTCAAAACAGAGTTTTGAAGAAGAAACATCCTCGAGCATATTTGACGATGAAAATCTTGAGATTAAAACTAATTGAAAACATCCTCATGGCCTGCAGGCATTGTTTAATATGTCTAAAGACCAAACCCTAGACCTAGAAACTGAAAGACTCTTTTTGACTAAAATAACCATCTATGACTGTAAATGACATGAACTGAACTTTGATGAATTTTGAGAAATTTTGACCAACCCAGCAGGTACAAGCATGAGGGAAAATGAGAGAACAAAGCCCTTCCGTCAGATAATGGCATGCCCCCTAACGGAATGCAGATGAATGAATGGAATGAGACACCTAAAAATGAAATGCAATAAGAGAAATGATCTTTGACGGAGGGATGTAAAGACCGACTCTAACAGAACTGATTTTAGGCTAGATATATAAATGGGAAAAGGAGTATTGATAAATGACTAAATTTTCAGGGATGTATGGGAAAAAGGACAGTATGAAACGAGGAATTAAATCAAGGACACAGAGTATTTCATGGGGAAATATAGGCGGGAGGTTTAGCAATCAAAGTTTGAAATAAGATGGAGTGGAAAGACTGTTGAGAAAGTTGAAAAGGGCATAATAAATGAATCGTTTTCAGACAAAAGAAAAACACACAGAGCATGAATGATTTCCCAAGGCAGAGCATATAAAATGGATTCTACCTTTCTAACTTGAAAACATTCAACTGGAAATTTTTATGAATGAATGATGAAACATAACAATGTACATATGAAACACAAAAGAGATACATATGCTAAAACTCATACCACATGAATCCCACAAATCAGAGCTGCATCACTTTATTAATTCCCTGCCAAAATGTACAATGGAGCATTGAGCTCACTGCCACACTATTCCCCTACTTCTGAGTTTTCAGACCTCAGACTTTCCATCCCTTTTGCAAATAATTAGAATTTACAATAAATAGACAGATTTTGCAGAAATACAAATCAATGGGAAGAGGAGAAATCACAACTGAAGATAGAAGGCCAAAAGCCCACAATCTCTTCGTAAAAGAAGAGTTGCGTTACATTATTTCATTTGAAATTTTCGGATATCCAATGAGAAGGAAAAACATAGTAGCGTGGATCTTTTTGAATCGTTACTGAAGAGGTGACTGTTACAATTTTTTTCTCAGCCCCTGACATTTTGCTTTCCTTTAGTTCTTCCTTCTCTGGCTTTTAATAGAACGTTGATAGAATGAATTTATGCTTTTGTGAAGGGAAAAATGCATTTGAATGGGAAAATGGAACGAAATGGAGGCGGACCCATATGGAAATCGCAATCAGGATCAGGAGTGGGGAGGAGATATGATATAACACAGTAATCGTAATCGCAATATCAGAGTGGAGCGGGAGGGGAGTGATATTATCTAATCGCAATCGGAATGGAATCAGGGTAATACTGTTGAAACAACACCAACAAAGTTCTGATGCAATTAGCCATGGGTCCGATGGAACATTGTACAATGCACTTTATACAAAGGGATGAGTGATATTTATAAACAGTCGGAGGGCTAAAGTGGGACCGGGGTGAATCGCATCGGAGATCGGGAGTGGAGCGGAATAATATATTATAGCACTTCCGATGCGATGGGGAAAAACCCTTTGTATTATAACAAAATGGATAAATTTGAATTTTATAAAGGAGAGGGGCATTCGGGTAATGAATCGGTGGAGGGATCGAATGGTGGGACCAGGAGTTACAATCGCAATTTCAATATCGGAAGGGAGCAGATCGGAATGATTGCAATCACAAAATTTGTGATGCGATCGAAGGAGGGGGCAAGACTTGCGATCGGGGGAGTTGCGATGTGATTGGAGGATTTGTGATGCGATGGGCTCATCGGGGCATACAAATGAACTTTTCAATTTGTGATGGTGCGATTAAATAAAGGGAAGGGGACTTTGGGTTATGCGTTTTATGATATAAAACTTTATAACACATTTTTTGGGGGTGGAAAGGGGAAGTGGTTTACATGGCGAGGGTTATATATAATGGAAACTTTTATTTTATAATAAAGTTTCAAGGGTAATGGTGGGGAAGTGGTTTAGAAATAAATCACATATTTTTATTAAATGGTTTATAATGCGACATTATAATCAGAAGGGGGAAGAAAGGGATTTTTAAAGGGATTTGAACATAAAGTTAAAAGGAAAACATGGGAAATAGGGAGGGGGGGGGGCTTAGGGAATAGAGGGCTTTCACTTCACTTAAGCATAGAATTCAATCCAGAAGCCAGTTTTGAGAGTGCAGTATACCGTTGGAAAGCTCTTTCCAGGCTTTTTCTGATGGATCTATTTTGAGGATGATCTTGCACTAAACATGCTGCGGAAAACTTCTTTGAAGGCAGGGACATAACTTTGTGGAGATAATAGCTTCTTAATTATGACTGAAAGGCGAAGTATTATGTTTTCACCTCAAAAAATGGTTTTGAGGTGAAAATTACACCAAACTAAATGAATGATATCTCTGATCCTCCTGGTGCTATGATTTTGTATTTATGGAGTTCCTCATGACCTTGCTGATATTTATTGACATTTGACTCATTATTTTTACCATGGTGAGACCTTAGATGCTAATTAGACCCATCCTATGACCTACTGATATGATTTTGAGAATGAAAGTGACTAATGACTGAAGACCATAGGGAGGAAAATCAGCAAGTACCTCATGAGGGAAAAACCGATAAAAATTACTACCATCAATGAATCCATGACCTAGCGGAATGGTGAAATTTATTCGGTATGAGACACCTAACATGAAAATTCAAAAGAGCAACTTTGATCGCTGATGGCAGTACAACTAGACTGACACTAACATTGGCTCCAATGGGGATGGTAGCTACTTGGAGGTGCTAAGAACACCGTAGACCAAGTAGCCTTATCCATTGGGCATGGAGTCAAAAATACTGGAAACTAACACAATGTAGATTGACAATGACTCAAGACTAAACTCAGAACTGAAATAAACCCATACCATACACATATCATCCAAGCTTTATAGACTTCACCTCAGGCCCCAAACTTCAATGATTTTGTACTCTAAACTCTGATAAACATAACATGGTATATACAATGGTGATGACATAGATTCCTGATCCTTTGTTTTCAACAATGGTAGTGCTTCAAAAGCTAACCATTTACTGCTCCTCCAGGACAATCTTGGCCATCCATTTTTGAAAGCAAGAATGCATTCTGTCCTCTGTATGCTGAAATCCTGTATGGTCCTTTCCACATATTGTCGAACTTACCATGCTTCCCTTTGTCTTCATTTTTGGCATCCCATCTCAACACTATATCATCCAACCGAAACCTTTCTGCTTTTGTCTTCCTGTCATAGATATTTTTAATCTTCTCCTGCGGCTGAATAACATTCTGTGACACTTCCTCTCTTGTTTGCTGAAGGTGGATCATTTGATTGATCCTTCGCTGATTGTCATTGTCCTCGCTGCCAACTTCTTGCAATAATCTCATAACTAGGACTGTAAGGGATGTAGGAAAGACAGCATAAGTACCATAAACCAGCTCAAATGGTGACATAACTATTGATCTTTTACTGCTAACTATGTCTGCCCACAGTGCATTGATGAGCTTTCGGTGCCAATTTCTTTTGTTTGCCTCCAGTATTTTCTTAATTATATTCATTAGTGATTTGTTAGACGACTCAACCAGGCCGTTTCCTTGTGGATAATATGTTGTCGAATGGCCCAATGTGATGTTGTATTTGTCACAAAAATCGATCATTTTCTTTGATTTGAATGTTGTTGCGTTGTCTATTACGATTTTTCATGGGCAGCCAAAACGGGATAAAATATTCGATTCCAAGAATTGAATGATTACCGCGTTTGTTGCTTGCCTGGCTGGGACGACCTCGATCCATTTAGTAAAGTAATATGTCCCTGTCAATATCCATCGGTGTTGTGTTGAGGACGTGGGATGAATCTCTCCTATGAAATCGAGCCCCCACTGCTGAAAGGGTGCATTCACTGAAACTGGTTTCAAAGGGAGTGGAAGCAATTTCTTTTTCCCTTGGAAGATTTGGCATTCGTGACATTTCATCACTGTCTTATATAAATTAGAAAATAATGTGGGCCAATAATATCCTACTCTCAATATCTTGTTAGCTGTAGTCTTCCAAAAAAAGTGACCACCACAGTCGCCTTTATGAAACTCGTGCATTACCTTCTGCGCTTCTTCTTCAACCAAACAATTGAGCAGAATGCCTCCCGGATCTTTCCAATACAAAGCGATGTCTAAAATGCAGTATTTTGTATATTTTAGCTTCAAATATCTACCTTTACTCTTGGACATGCCTGTAGGAGGTGACAAATGCTGAAGGACATAGACGATGTCTGAATACCACGAGGACTGCAGAAAAATATCTGCAATTGGAACCAGTAGACCTTCATCTTCCTCTTCTACCACTGCTATTAT
Source organism: Pinus albicaulis (assembly GCA_034641835.2). NCBI lineage: Eukaryota > Viridiplantae > Streptophyta > Pinopsida > Pinales > Pinaceae > Pinus > Pinus albicaulis. The sequence continues at coordinate 1,193,599,229 of CM076575.1, read as the reverse complement.
AAGGTTTATATCTAAGGCGCGCAGATTTGATTGGGCCATCAATTTCGCCAAGCCTTGGCCTTTGATCAACTTCGTGGGCTTGATCTCCAGATCGTACTCTAACATAGCCACTATCCACTTACCTATCTGACCTTCTGGATCAGTTTGCATCAACACATCCTTCACTGCAGAATTAGGGACATATGCTATAGTATGTGAATGTAGAACGTAGACCCTGAAATCCTTCAATGCTTTGATGAGAGACAATGCCCATTTTTCGATAATGTTATATCTTAAAGCAACATCTCTGATAGTCCTACTAAAAAAGGCAATTGGATTTTCTACCTCATCTCTCTTTTGCATTGAAACAGCAGCTAAAGTATGCTCCGATGCAAACAAAAATATGATGAAGTTTTGAGTGTAGTCGGGGCTGATCAAAACTAGGGCATTGGACAAAGAAAAATTTACCATATTGAATGACTTGATCGCTTCTTCACTCCACTTGACAGTGCTGTCCTTCTTCAACATGTTAGTCATTTCCCTCAAATGTTCAGCCAGATTGGGTATAAATCGACGTAAAAATTTCATTTTACCATTAAAAGCCTGAATCTCCTTCTTGTTTTGTGGCAAGTCTATGAGCTGAATTTCTTCCACTCTAGTTGGATTGATGCGAATACCATCTTTGGAGATGATATGCCCCAGCAGCTTGCCTTCATCCATGGAAAAGAGACACTTCTTGGGATTGAGAGAAATTCCAAATTTTCTGCATCGCTGAAAAATAACTCTCAAATGGTGCAAATGCTCATCATCTGATCCTGAAAACACTGTCAAATCATCCAAATAAACAACCAAAAAAACATCTTTTTCATTTGCAAAAGTGATGTCCATTGCACATTGGAAAGTATCTCCCGCATTCTTCAGTCCAAAAGGCATTTTGGCATACTGAAAGGTTCCCTAGGGTGTTGTGAAGGCAGTTTTATCTTGGTCCTTCTCATGCACCAAGATTTGGTTGTAGCCTGAGTAGCCATCAAGTAGTGACATCCTGGATGCTCCAACTACTCTCTACAGAATATGGTCCATTTTCGGAAGTGGATAATTATCCTTTAAGGAGGCCTTATTCAAGTTCCGAAAATCTATACACAACTTTATTTCTCCAGTTTTCTTACGTACTGGGACCAAATTCGAAATCCAATCAGAAAATCTAATAGGAACTATGATTCCAGCTTTGTACAATCTGTTTACCTCTTTCTCGATGGATGGAAGTAGCTTCAGATTGATTCTTCTCAGCTTCTGTCTGAATGGCTTTTGATTCAGCTTGATAGGAATAGTATGTTGGATTATGTTCTTATCATATACCTTCAAATCTGAATAATCCCATGCAAATACATCAGAAAATTCAGAAAGCAACTTCACATACTTCTCCTTCGCTTCAGGGGACAATGTCTTTGAAAATTTCACGAACTTGGGCTGATCAGGTGTTCCAAGATTCACATCTTCAACTCCTTTCTCTGTGGGCACCAAGCTTGGCTTCTTTGCAACATCGTCCTGATCAAACAACTCCTCTAGAGGTATGAGACCTCTAGGAATTACATTATCTTTCAGCTGCAATATGTCCATCTGGTTTGTTTCCAATTCTTGATCATCAACCACATACTCACCTTCTATGGGAGTGTCCTTGAATTTTCCATTACCCTGCAAAAATGCATTGATCTCATTATCATCCCAAAATACTTGCCAATACCTTAAATTGTCCGGAACAACAGGCCTATGTTTGACATGGATCTCAAACGTGTTTCTAGAGTTCATCGGAATCTTCAGGTTACTTGCAGTAGTGGTAAGAGAATCAGCAATAAGATTCTGCATCCTAGGCACTGTTGTCAAAGTGTACTCTGGGAATATCTTCAAAATGTCCAGAACTGCATTTCTATATGCCCTCAGTCTTGGATGTTTTGCTTGGTATTCTCCTTTCACCTGCTTGATTATTAACTCAAAGTCACCATACACAGAAATCCTTTTCGCCTTCAACTTCTTCAAGATTTTGAGGCCTGCAATCAAAACTTCATACTTTGCTTCATTGTTAGAGCAGTCGCAATCCAACTTATAAGCACATACTATAACATTACTAGGGACTCTTTCAGGCTAGAAAACAGGGCTCCAAATCCATATTCCAATGCCAGCTCCATCCTTACCAACAGCTCCATCAAAATCCATACTCCACGGGCCTTCTTATTCTTCTTGAAGATGCTGGAAAATTGTTTCTTTCTCTTCTTTCCCTTGGCTAACTTCTGGTTGTTCATTGTCTCTTTGCTACTGGCAGGCAGGAGTTTCAGGAGTGTTTGCTGCTTTGTCCTTTTCCTTTTTTAGGACCTCTCTGAAATTTTCTGAAATCTCAGGTATCTCCTCCACTTGTACCAACTAAACATCCTCATCATTTAAACCACCATCTGAATACAAGACAAAAGGCTCTAAATCTGTGTGAACTACATTGATGGGATGGTTTATAGGCTTGTCTTTGCTAGTAATCATATATTTCATTTTCTTTTCCCTATATAACTTCCTCAACTGGCCGAATACAGGGATTGTGGCATAAGAGAAGTCAAGCTGTATGGTTCCCTTAATTTTTGCACCCCAAGACCTAGATAGAAGCATTCCAAACCATGGTGGGACATCAACAACAACTACATCCATCAAGACATTTTTGGTTGGGATTTGATCTAAAGACACTACTAAATCTTTAATGAGACCAATACAATGGACCCTACTTGAGTCAAAAGAATACAAGTCATGGTATTTTCTAGTAACATCAAGGCCTAACTTCTCCATGACAGCTTTGGGCATCAAATTATGTGAGGCCCCGGAGTCCAACATGGTGTTATGCAAGATAAACTCATGCAACCTAGGACTTAGGTAAAATGGGGGAACATCATTTTCTTTACAATATTGTTTGGCTGGACCAAAAATAAGTTCAGGGTAGTCATCTTCCACATTAACCATATCAGAAAGAGGGTCAATTTGCAAGACTTTAGACACCTGACTTTTATATACGTTATTCTTCACCAACTCAGTCAGGGGCACAGACACTTTGAGTTTGGAAATTTCATTTTCTAAATTAAAGGAAGCAGCTTTTTCTACCTCTTTAATGGGAGGGTATTTCTTCTTTGTTTTCTCCTTAGCTATGCTCTGCTGGCCCTTTTCATTTGTTGTGTTAGTAGCTGCAAGTGCTTTGCTGGATGAAGGATTGGCCGACTCTTTTGCTTTCTTTTGTGCCTCGTTTTTCATTTGGAGTTATTTTCTCTTTTGAGTGGGGCTGATTGTGACGTTTCTATTCCTCAGAGAATATTTCCTTTGCTGGGATGATAGAGCGTTCATATACCCTCTCTGGTAGTCATCAGATTCTTCTTCCAACACCACGTCATTGGCCAAAATAAAATTTTCGTCCCCTTGAATGTTTGGAGTCGCCACTGTGTATTCTTTGCCTTCTGTGAGGAAAATGGGTGCACCATCAGCTGTGAAAAAATGATTGGTTTCAAACGGAGGACCATCTTCATCTGAGTCAGTCCCTTACACGTAGTTCTGCTGCAAAGGCGTTTTAATTGGCTGCTGTGGTGCCGCTTGGTCCTACGCCCTCTGTTCTCTCTCTATAATTTTGAATTGCGGCTGTTGTTGTCCTCTAAAATTTGGATTTCTTATTTGGGGTTCAGGTCTGTCTGAAATCATTAATTGATCGACCATATTTTCCATTGTACGAATTAGTGTGTCCATTTTGCTGTCCGAAGGGGGTGCTTCCTCTTTCACCACGACTTTCTTTTCAGCTCTAGCTTGAGCTCTTCTAGCCAGCAAATTAGCTTCGATGCTTACTGCTATATTTTGCATCTCTTCAAGTGACGGTGGATCTCTTTCACGCAGCTGATATGCCATATCGGCATCAAAACTATTCGGAAACTTTAGCATAGCTGAATCCACAGGAGGTTTGAGGTTAGCTGGAATAGTATTGTATACCACATTGAATCTAAAACAATAGTCTTGTACCGTTTCACCCGCATTTCTTTTAATATTCTCATATTCAGACAGAATTTGGTGTGGATTCCTTTTCACCTCCCACCAGTCTAAGAAATGTGTGTGTAACTCCTGTAAAGTATGGATTGAGCCGGCTGGTAAAGCTCTAAACCATTTTCTAATTTCACCTCCGAGGCTTTGAACAAACAACCTGGTAGCTACATTCTCTTCATCTATTTCATGCAAGTCAAAAAAGTCATTCATCTTGTCAACATGCTACTAGGCTGTAATGCCCTGAGTGGCATCAAAGATAGGAATTTTACCCTAATAATCAGCAGGCATATCATTAAGAACCTGAGGTAAAACCAAGGGTGCATACCAGGCAGCCATGATTCTGGGAGGATTTACCACAGTGTTTGTAGTACTGGGATTTGAGGTAGGTGTTGATGGAGGAGATGAAGGCTGGGAATTGACTAATGGGAATGCTGATGAATCAGGGGGATGGAATGTTGGCCCTGATGATTCTGAAACCTCAGGAATATTAGTTACAGTGATGGACTGAGGAAAATTCAAAATGTAGTCATCAATGGAAGAATTTTCTCAATGAACTTCAATATCTAAAAGAAACTCTGGATCTAAAACCATGTCTTCAAGTGTAGTTTCAGACTTATTTCTAAACAAAGAAAGCTCAAAACTCTCATCAAAAGAAAGCTCTTCTACAAAAAACCACTCACTGGGCCAAGTATGGGACCTGAAAATAGGTGTAGGACTTAGCGATCCCTCCTACCTTCTGACTATTCTTGGGATAAGATTTGGATTTTCAAACACAAGGGGAGGATTTGGATCAGGATTAGCCCTTGTATATATTATTGAAGCCAATGTGGTCAAATTACTACTGTACAATATTTATATCAGCCTAAAAAACTCTGAAATATCATCATCAAGACTTTACAAGAAAAATATTATTGGGATGATAAATCTTCTATGCAAAAAGTTTTGTAATAGTCCCCAGTATGGTCGCCAGAGATGTTAGCACCCAATCTGAACCTCAGGCTAAAAAAGGCAAATCAAGGCAACAACTAAACCATGCTCAGCCTTGTAGCTAGCCCTACAAGGACAGAAGAGGGATCTCTCCATAGAATAGATATTCGATAACACAATGATGAACTGATTTTAGGCTAGATATATAAATGGGAAAAGGAGTATTGATAAATGATTGAATTTTCAGGGATGTATGGGAAAAAGGACAGTATGAAACGAGGAATTAAATCAAGGACACAGAGTATTTCATGGGGCAAGATAGGCGGGAGGTTTAGCAATCAAAGTTTGAAATAAGATGGAGTGGAAAGACTGTTGAGAAATCTGAAAAGGGCATAATAAATGAATCCTTTTCAGACATAAGAAAAACACATAGAGCATGAACGATTTCCCAAGGCAGAGCATATAAAATGGATTCTACCTTTCTAACTTGAAAACATTCAACTAGAAATGTTTATGAATGAATGATGAAACATAACAATGTGCATATGAAACACAAAAGAGAGACATATGCTAAAACTCATACCACATGAATCCCACAAATCAGAGCTACATCACTTTATTAATTCCCTGCCAAACTGTACAATGGAGTGCTAAGCTCATTGCCACACTATTCCCCTACTTCTGAGTTTTCAGACCTTAGACTTTCCATCCCTTTTGCAAATAATTAGAATTTACAATAAATAGACAGATTTTGCAGGAATACAAATCGATGGGAAGAAAAGAAATCACAACTGAAGATAGAAGGCCAAAAGCCCACAGTCTCTTCGTAAAAGAAGAACTGCGTTACATTATTTCATTTGAAATTTTCGGATATCCAATGAGAAGGTGAAACATAGTAGCGTGGATCTTTTTGAATCGTTACTAAAGAGGTGACTGTTACAATTTTGTTCTCGGCCCCTGACGTTTCTCTTTCCTTTATTTCTTCCTTCTCTGGCTTTTAATAGAACGCTGATAGAATGAATTTATGCTTTTGTGAAGGGAAAAATGTGTTTGAATGGGAAAAGGGAATGGAAATGGAGGCGGGTCCCATATGGAAATCGCAATCAGGATCGGGAGCGGGACAGAGATATGATATAACACAGTAATCCCATTCACAATATCGGAGTGGAGCGGGAGGGGAGTGATATTATATAATCGCAAACAGAATGGAGTCGGGGTAATATTGTTGAAACAACACCAACAAAGTTCCAATGTGATTAGCCATGGGTCCGATGGAACAGTGTACAATGCACTTTATACAAAGGGATGAGTGATATTTATAAATAGTCGGAGGGCTAAAGTGGGACCAGGGTGAATCGCATCAGAGATCCGGAGTGGAGCGGAATAATATATTATAGCACTTACGATGCGATGGGGAAAAACCCTTTGTACTATAACAAAATGGATAAATTTGAATTTTATAAAGGAGAGGGGCATTGGGGTAATGAATCGGCGGAGGGATCAAATGGTGGGACCGGGAGTTACAATCGCAATCATATTATTGGAAGGGAGCGGAAGGGAATGATCACAATCGCAAAATTTGCGATGCGATCGGAGGAGGGGGCAAGACTTGCGATCGGGGGAGTTGCGATGCGATCGGAGAATTTGCGATGCGATCGCATCGCAAATATTTGCGATGGGCTCATTGGGGCATACAAATGAACTTTGCGATTTGTGATGGTGCGATTAAATAAAGGGAAGGGGACTTTGGGTTATGCGTTTTATGATATAAAACTTTATAACACAGTTTTTTGGGGGTGGAAAGGGGAAGTGGTTTACACGGCGAGGGTTATATATAATGGAAACTTCGATTTTATAATAAATTTTCAAGGGTAATGGTGCGGAAGTAGTTTAGAAATAAATCGTATATTTTTATTAAATGGTTTATAATGCAACATTATAATCAGAAGGGGGAAGAAAGGGATTTTTAAAAGGATTTGAACATAAAGTTAAAAGGAAAAAATGAGAAATAGGGGGGGGCTTAGGGAATAAAGGGATTTCACTTCACTTAAGCATAGAATTCAATCCAGAAGTCAGTTTTGAGAGTTTAGTATACCGTTGGAAAGCTCTTTCCGGGCTCTTTCTGATGGATCTGTTTTGAGGATGATCTGGTGTTGAACATGTTGCGGAAAACTTCTTTGAAGGCAGGGACATCACTTTGTGGAGATAACAGCTTATGAATTGTGACTGAAAGGCGAAGTATTATGTTTTCACCTCAAAACATGGTTTTGAGGTGAACATTACACCAAACTGAATGAATGATATCTCTGATCCTCCTGGTGCTATGATTTTGTATTTATGGACTTCCTCATGACCTTGTTGATCTTTATTGACATTTGACTCATTATTTTGACCATGGTGAGACCTTAGATGCTAATGAGACCCATCCTATGACCTACTCATATGATTTTGAGAATGAAAGTCACTAATGACTGAAGACCATAGGGAGGAAAATCAGCAAGTACCTCATGAGGGAAAAACCGATAAAAATTTACTACCATCAATGAATCCATGACCTAGAGAAATGGTGAAATTTATTCAGTATGAGACACCTAATATGCAAATGCAAAAGAGCAACTTTGATCGCTGATGGTAGTACGACTAGACTGACACTAACATAACCAAAAAACACATATTTTTTGAACTTATGATGCAAATGGATGCAAACACTCGATATATATATATATATATATATATATATATATATATATATTAGTTAATGCATTCATTTGTCTAGGAATATGTTAATATGTAATGTGATGAAAATATCTTTCCAGTAAACGAACATGCAAATATAACCTTAATATGTGAAGGTTTCTAGTAGAATAATGTCCATTAAGTTGAAGAACAACAAACTGTGATTCTAGGTTAATAATCAATGCACGAATGTCAAGAGTAATGGCCTCGGTTAATAGTTCAATAACAGCACTATATTCAACGAAATTTTTTGTAGTTCTTCCCAGATATATACCTTGAAGGTTTATAAACTCACCAGCAAGATCATAAATTACCCAGGTTGCTGAAGACAAGTTTTGGGTACTGCGAGAAGCACCATTCGCGAAACCGACATAAGGGGTAATACGAATAGACATCTTCATGATAAAAAATGATCCAATAAGCAGGAAAACGCTCGCAAAGCACACCAAGCCAAAAATGTAAGAAAATTAAAAGAAAAACATGCACGAATGAATCATGCGTAGTATATTTTAAGATACAACCCATTTCTAGGTTGATCTAGAGGATGACCTGCAAAACACGTTTAACAATGTAGGGCCCATGCCACATGGGTTGAAATTTTCCTGCCCCCAGCATATCATGAGCTTGGTCATACAGGAGGATGAGGTCTCCTTCTATGAAGGAACGAGGGGAAACCGACTGGTCAAAATGAGCTTTGACCCTCTTTTTCTGTGCTTCAATGACCAGAGTAGCAAAGAAACGAGTTTCATCAAGCCTCTCCAAATAGAGAAGATGCTCTTCTTCTGGCGAAGTATTCAACAAAAATTCAACAGCTAGTTTGAGCGAAGGTATTTCACATTCAATCAAAAGGGTAGCTTCCAAACCATAGATAAGATGGAATGGAGTGAATCTGGTCACATCCTTCAGTAAGGTTCAATAAGCCCAGAGAGCCAAAAAAAACATGAGATTCCAATTTGTTTTGTGCATCCCAATCGTACGTTGAAGCATAGTGACAAGAAATTTGTTCACAGCTTCAACTTGGCCATTGGCCTAAGGGCAGTATAGCATTGAGCTGTCGTGATGCAGACCTAACTTGGAAGTCAACTCTGCCACCATGTAATGCCAAAAATGGGAACCATGATTGGTAACGATGGCTTGAGGGACACCAAACCTAGAAATGACATGATTGAATAGAAACTGTGCTACTGTCTTACCATCAGTATTAAGTGTAAGCATTGCTACGGCCCATTTGGTAAAGTAGTCCACGACTATGATGATATAAGCATGCGCCCCGACCGAGTGAGGGTTACACATCATAAAATAGATTCCCCACTTCGTAAAGGGACCAATGGTAATGACAGGGTGAAGATGGGAAGGCAGCGCACACATCTTGCGCTGATAGATCTGGAAATCATGGCACTTATGGAAAGCAAAAATGCATTCTTTAAATATGGTGGGCCAGAAATATCCAACACAAAGAATTTTTTGTGCAGAAGCATATCCAGACATGTGACCACCACAGGCGCCACTGTGAAAATCATTCAGGGCCTTTTCAGCCTCCTCGAGAGTCAAACAACGGTGAAGAATGGAATCAACGCTGATGTGGTAGAGTGTATCGCTAACTATGCAATAGGGTTACAATTGATGACAAATGCATCGGCGGGCATCCTTCGTTAGCTCAGATCGGAAGGTGGAAGTCTAAAGATATACGATGATATCACCGTACCAAGGATCGAGGGTGCTAATCAGGAAAAGTGTGTCATCTAGAATGTGTTCCTCGGAACAAATGGAGCGGAATCGGAAGGGAGAGAGTAGATAAAATTGGAAAATATTAATTACTTCTTCAAATTGGCAGTAGTGAACTCCAAATCGACCTCTTGGAGGATGACAATCCACTTCGAGTACTTGCCTCTAGTAATTGACGAGTCAATATGTAAGTCATAGGGTTGCAATCGGAAATCACACTCACTATACGCAACAGAATTCAGTGACGAAAACATTGAACAGCTTGAATAGTAGCCAACGCCAACTTCTCAACATGCACACATCGCGTCTTAGTATCAAGAAGGTTACAAGATAGATAGAAAATGACATGCTTGTCACCATCATCATCGACTTGTACCAAAACCATGGAAATCGTGCTAAATTTGGTAGCCAAATAGAGGGAGTAATGGGATGATAATTTGGAGGATGCAACAAAGGATCATTGATAAGCAACATCTTGAGTGCATCGAAAGACTTTTGGGTGATCTCATCCCAGAGGAACGGGATGCCTTGCTTTATTAATCACGTAAATCCTTTGGCCACTTTGGCATAGTTACGTATAAAACGATGTAAGAAGTTATCTTTCCTCTGCAGACTCTGCAGCTATTGTAAGGAGGAAGGAGAGGGAATATTAACGATAGCTTCAACTTTGAGTGGATCGAGATGAATCCCGTCTTTTGAAACGATAAACCCTAAGAGTCTACCGAAGTCAGTGCAGAAGACACACTCAAGCAGATTGAGCTGGATGTTATAGCATCTGCGATGAAGAAAAACCAGACGTAGATGATCAATATGGTTGTTACACTTAGTTGAATGAGCCAGAAGCTCATCCAAATAAGGCTAAACAATGCGCTTGATATCGTGGCAAGCATATGACATCGCCCACTGAAATGTAGCCCCAACATTTTTCAGACCGAAAGGGAGATTTTTATAAGTGAAAGTACTCCAAGGACAGATAACGGAGGTCATATTTTAATTGGCTGAAATAATATTAATCTATTTGTACCCAAAAAACCCGTTCATAAGGGAAAAAATCTCACTCCCAGCACAGTCATCAATGATCTGATCAATAAAAGAAGTGGGATAATTATCCTTAGGGTAAGCATGGTTAATGTCACGGTAATCAACACAGACACGAATGGTACCCTATTTCTTATCTACAGGAACAATATTGGAAACCCATTCTGTCAAGGAAATTAGATAAATAAAACTAGCTTTAAGAATTTTTCAACTTCTCCCTTAATAGCGGCAACGTTTCTAGGGTGCACAGGATGAAGACGCTGATGAACAGGCTTCACACCAGGATAGGTAGGAATCTAGTGCACCACTATACTAGGATCGATGTCAAGAATCTCTTCATAAGACCATGTGAAAACGTCGTGAAACTCACAGAAGAGACAAGTATAGACCTGAACCTCATCGGGAGAACATGTCACCCCAATATGGATGTTCTCGACAACCCACGGTTTAACAGAGATGTCAATAGGCATCATCTCTATAATGTTGCTAGAGTTACCTTCCACAAAAAATTCATGTGTCAGTATAGGCGTTTGAAGCGGAGGAGAAGGAACCTGAGAAGCAATCCTCTCGATACACATAGACATGACCCCCAAGCCAGGCATGGACAAGGAACGATGATGACTATCGTCCCAAGGAGGATCCTCAAGAGACATAGTTTCCATGGTGGCCTCATTGGAAGGAAATATCTCTCTCAAGGGATTGGGTGAATCTAAATCATAGAGCCAAGGGGATTGTGAATAAGTATTAAGAGACATGCTCAAAGGAGTATGGTCCGGAGGCGAAGGATCTGAAGTCGAAATAAGTTCACAATAATCAATTTCAATCAGAATTTAAGGCATCGAATCTCCAAATAAATTGATATGCTTGGGTGAAGGGATGATCCACGGATCGTTAGACCTATAGATCATATTAACTTGAACAGTGTTGGGTGGAGGCAGAGGAAAAATTCCCATGAGGGCAGAATCTTTGAAGAGACCCAACCCTACGCTCTCGTAAGGCATAGGAATTTGATCGACGTACAAAATGTTGCTCTCGAAAGATGAAGAAGTGAAGAAACAAAACTGATCAATAGTAACGATATTTCCTTCATGCGGAAATCAAAAAACATGAAAGAGAGTGGACGAAATGCATAGCATGGTGTGAGTCCAACTGTGACCAAGGAGAAGATTGTAATTGAGCTTGACATCAACTACTTCAACCTCGACGTTGACTATTTTACCTTCTAGAGTAATCGGTAAACTAGAGAGAACACCAAGAGGTTTAGATTCTCTTCCATCAAATGCTTCTAGAGCATTTGGAGATGAATTCAGAGCTGGAGAACCAATAGCTTTCCAGCAGGAAAATGACATGAAGCACGTAGACGCACCCTTGTCCACGACTACTTGATGGATATTCAGTCCATTAATCCCAACTTGGATGATGAGCGCAAGCTAGTGAGGGAGACGTGGGACAAAATTCTCCAAGTCAAAAGTGATAAGACTCAAATCAGCAGGATCAACCCCACCGATAGCAGATAACAAAGCCTTCCATTGCGATAGACAACTCTAAAGTACTTCTAATGTAGACATCACAAACGGCACCTAAGCCAAATCCTCAAAAATATTGTAATGTTGACCATAACGAGCGTTAGGATTGTAAGAAGACTTACAGAGTACACCTTTGGAAGGTGGCCGCACAACGGACTCAATACTGGGCCTTTCAATTTGAAGAGGGCTAGAAGTAGGTAGAGGAGGACGACCATTAGCGATCTCTTTCCCTGCTACATGACGTGGTTCAGTATAATTTTCCGACCGGGTAGCTATGGAAATGGATGCAGAACCATTCATCATGAAAACATGAGAGCCAAATGGGGCAGAGGACTGAGGTTGCTCTACCAACTAACTCTGTTGTGATGGAAATAGTTCTTTGAGAACAACCAGAGTTCCTTGGGTGCCTTTGAGAAATCGACTCACTTCAGCCTATCGAGGACAGTCCTTGGAGTAGTGCTCTTCATCACAAATCAAGCAAGGATACTTAGGTTTATGCTGTGAACCATCATCAACACGAGATTTATAAGAATCATGTTTCAGGGTATCGGCTTTGGCCTTACCTTTACCCTTATTTTTACCATTGGAATTTTTATCCACTGGATTGGCCTGAACAACATTCACTTCTACAGTTTTACTAGAATTCAGGGTTGGCTGAGAAACAGTATCATTGGAAGGAGTATATTTTTACTTTCCAGGATTTGGAGGAGAAGACATCCGAGAAGTATGAGACATGGAACTGATGATACCATCAACAGATGGCGTCGCTGGTGCTTTGGAAGTTCCAGGTCTAAGAGAATTAGGCAAGAGATCATACAACATGCCAGAATGAGAGTACACAAGATCAAGGTACTTGGCATGAGCAATGGCCTGTTCCTTAGTAATGCATTCCCCCATCACAATGTCCTTAGCAATCGAAGCAACAAAGGAGGTATTAAACCAATCAGTTAGAATCTGATCAGGGATTTCGAACTTGATCAAGTGACAACGATGCCTCCATTCATAAATATGATCCGAGATATGAGTAGCTCAATCTTTCTTCAAGGATGTGAGGAGGTGCATCTCGGTTTCATACCGAACCAATAACTGAAAGTTCGTGGGAAATGCCATGGATAAAGAATTGAAATCTTGGAAGATACCACGAGATAACTCGATGTGCCACTTGGCAGTGGAACCAGTAAGAGTCTGTTGGAAAAGACGGATTCAGATAGAATTGTCAACCCAAGAGTTAGAGGAACACCGAAGATGGTATGTCATAACATGTGCTTGGGAGTCTTTTCTGTACTTTCCCTCAAACTTGGGACAATCACCAGGAATTTTGGTTAGAACTAGAGGCCAATACGGGTTATGAAGGATTGGATTGTTCGTCAACTTTGACACATTAGGCAGTTCCAATGTAGTGAGAAATGGTAATTGGGGATTAAAAGGCATGGAGGTTCATTGATAAAGACCAGTGTTAGCATTCCACCCAAGTTGAGAGAAATTTTTCCCCCATATGTTTATCCCAGAGGATTCTGTCCATAGGGGTTATAAGCCTGATAGTTCCACCCATACAAGGGTTGAGGACCAGGATATTGATTATGAGCATACCACTGAGGTCCTTGCTGAGCAATATATGGATTTTGTTGTGAAATGTAAGCGTTGCCTTGAGGTGGATTATACACCATCTGGGATTAACCTTGAGGATAATAAGTGAAACCTTGGGGCGCACTATATACCATCTGAGATTGACCTTAAGGAGGGTAAGTAGCACCTTAAGGTTGAGTAGGTTGTCCCTGCGGAGCAGGTTGAATAGGTTGAACCATTTTCTGAGCAGGTTGAGCAGGTTGAATCACCTGTTGAGGTTGGATATGCTCTCTTTGTGGGGCAGGTTGTCCTGGATAATGATTTCCACTGGGTTTCCCTTATGGAAGAGGTTGGCCCAATGGTTGGGATGGGCCAGGTTTCCCCTAAAAACCAGGTTGACCCAGGGCAGGGTCGGAGGGTTGTCCTTGTTGTACAAAATCTTGGCCTTTTTGAATGTAAGGTTGTTGCTATGGCACAAAAGGTTGTCCCTGTGGTGGATATATTTTCCCCCCATGAACATAAGACGCTCTTGGTTGAAATTGAGGTTGACTAGAAGGACCGTAGGTTTTTCCTTGTTGGGCTGAAGGTTGTCCCTGTAAGGGTTGTCCTTCTGGATCGTAAGGTTGTCTCTGTGGACAAAGGGGTTATCCCTGTTGGACCGAAGGTTGTCCCTACAAGGGTTTTCCTTGTAGACTTGATTTTTGTCCCTGTAAGGATGGTCCTTGATGGTAAACGAACTGATAGGGATTAGCTGGAGGAAAATAAACAGGTTGATTGGGATCAATCAGAGGAAAATATATGGGATTACCATATACATCATAATTATGTGGAGGATTGCTAGGAGCTTGAGGCTGCTAAGAACCTTGATGTGTGGAATTCTTCTGTTGAGAATCTGGAGAGGGAGCATACTGTCCTTGAATATCCAACAGATATTCATCGAATATACAAGTAGAAACCATAGGTGTAGTGCACGTAGGATGGGTTTCCATAGTTCAAGGTTGTGATCCACTCATGGCGGGCCTAATAGGAATTTTTGGATTGATGAAGATAGACCTGCAGACAATAGTAGGTCCTTACGACTGAGTCGTACTAACAACCAGTGTAGACGAAGCCACAAAAATAGTGGGTCAAACTGAGACAAACGTAACAATGGCCAACGAGATGGGTGTTTAAGGTAACATTCCTAATGTTGGAAAAAATAAGCTCCTTGGGGGAGTCGATGTACTTGACTGTGTCATGGACGCAACACCAGAAATTATCTGACCCGAAGTACAATAACCAGGTGGAAGAGACACTGATTGAGCAAAAGGTTGACTAGAGACATATGGGAAATCTTCTCGTAAAAGCTGATATTCCCCAATAGAAACATTCAGTTCTTCATTGCCGACACAACTTGAAAAATCCATATCTGACGAGGTTGTAAGATCGTCAAAAAGACGACAAGGACTAGGAGGTAAAGCAACATCCAATAGCGGCGATCCTGAAGTAAGAGGAGGGAATTCTTCCTCACTCCCAAAACCAGACCAAGCACCCTAAGCTGGCCAACTTAAATCAATTGACCCTTCAAGAGGAGATCGGGTAGTGAGAGGCAAGATACTCAGGAGGATAGGCTGAAAATACTCAAAAGAGCTAGTGGACTAAGGTGTTTCCAAAGAAACGTTAGGAAAAGGACTACCGTTAGGAGGTAGTGAAGAAGATGATGAAACTGGTGGTTCTGCCACTATGACAACATTTCAAAATAGGAAGACAAATGAGATAGCCTATTTGAGGCTTCAAGATCAAACCCTAAGGAACTACTAAAAACAAGCCAAGGAAAGATATTTAACGAGAATGTGATCATAGGAAGTTAATTTTATGACATTGAAATGAAACTTTTCTATTTCATGTTTTAAGAGTCAAGAAATAGGCAAAAGATGACTCTAGTCACTTTCAGCTTGAATGAGTGTGAAAGGACAAGTGCTCGATGATATTTTCACTTTTATAGAGTCACGAAAAGACCAAAATTACTTCTCAAGTAATCTAAGAAAGAGGGTGTACCAAGTTTCCATGAACTACCATATACACCTTGGTGATCAAATGAAAGAGAAATGACCAAGGACTTGATGTACGTGCAAGTAGTCTCCCCAAATGTTGTGTTCGGTGTATCACGGTTATAGGCGGTAGACTCAGCTTCCTATGGATAAAGGATTGCAACCTATGAGGGTCTCCCTTTATATACACGATGGTACGGGGAGCACAAGTCCATACTAGTGTTGTCTAATGCTAGGTGGCAAACGACAGCTACTAGGGTTAACGACACTGGAACACGTCACTAGTATAGACCTCTAAATATGTGTGTTAGGTTTCAATGCTGCCTTAGGTTGATTGAATTCATTTTAATGTTGATCTTGAATTAATGTTGTGATTTCAAGGCCTTACTGAATGTGATCACGAATTCCTAAATTCACAACTACATACAAAATAACATCATTTCCATTCAATTAATGCTAGCTAAGAGAAGGATAGGAATTCTATGACAAAGTATAAATCAATAGAAAAATAATAAGAATTCCACTAATGCATATAATACAACCAAATAAGAAAATGAAAAATTATTTCCTAGTTCGCTAAGAGCTAGTTATGCAAAAGAACATTTCCATTTTCAATTTAAGCAAAAGAATGCAATTTTTTGTTTTTTAGATGAATGAAGCATGCAATGCACTGTTACACTAAAAAGAAAAACAAATACTAGTTTTGAGAAGTACAAATGTAAATATCTAAAACAAAGAGACCTATGTGATACAAACATAAACACACTCAAAACAAGGATGCACTCTTCCAAGCAAACAAACGACTTTAAAAATGATCCAAAAAGCAATGTAATCTATGCTCGAAGTGACAAAATGGAGATTCAAACGAAAACAAAAGTTATCACCCAAAAAACCAAAGACACAAAGAATCGAGAGAAATACTAACACAATCAGTCAGCGAATTGAAATGACAAAGATCAAAGTGACTTGAACTAAACTCAGAAGGATCAGTGAGGATATGGTCAAACAAACAACACAAGACACCTAGAAACCCTAGGGATACAAACTCCACTGATAAGATGATGGAAAACAGCTGAGAATACCAACACTACAGAGTAAAAATGATCTCAATAGACCAATTTCAAGGCAAAAAACCAATCGAGAGCCAAGAACTACTGACAAAAATTCAGACAAGAGGTCAAATCAAATCCTACAAGATTTGACGCGATTGTTTAGCTATAATCTGTGCTAAACAGGGGTTGGCGCACCTGTGACAAAAGAAACATGCGCCAATCGGCACGACTATTCAAGGAAAAACCACGCCGAGCTAGAAAACCATGGGAAAAAAATAAAACCACTTAGAAAAGGTCGGACTTGAAACTCTGGAACTAAACAGGATCATTTAAAACAATCAGGCAACTCAAGCAAAGCAGAAAAATGATGAGATGAACAAAGTCGACTCGACTAGCCAAATGCTCGACAAACAACGAGACGAAAAACACACACTGATCCCCAGTGGAGTCACCAAATTGTTGTGTAGGTAAATCCCCTCTGTGGACAGAGGTGATCCCTCTAGCCCTAGGGTGGGTCTAGCAGCAAGAGGACATGCTAATGCGTCGATTCCTAGTTAATGAATGAAACTAATTCGGGATAGATGTCCTACCTTTGATCCAATGCAGTTGTCGTAGTTGTGGCAGCATTCTCATGATCTTCATCCCAGCATGTCGTGGTCCTTCAAAAATGGTACTCAGGTGCCTACACAAGGATCAGATAACGAAAGCAGCATTCAAAACAATATTTTCATTCATAACTATCTAATTAGTCAAGGAGAATTAAACGTATTGCGCAAGATTAATCACATCAACATAAGATGAGAACCAAAACATCAGTCATGTATTAAGTAAGAGAAAGAAAG
Source organism: Pinus albicaulis (assembly GCA_034641835.2). NCBI lineage: Eukaryota > Viridiplantae > Streptophyta > Pinopsida > Pinales > Pinaceae > Pinus > Pinus albicaulis. The sequence goes on along the minus strand of CM076575.1, from coordinate 1,193,581,758 downwards.
AGATTACAACCAAATGAGCCTTAACATCATAGCCTCCTTCAGCGAATCCAATCAAAATGTGTCTCGAGCATTCATCGGGGAATTTGGACTTGGAGAGGCAATCATCCTAGACTCTCTCTTGACAAGGGTCTCTCTCTCTGCTTTATCTCACACCAGCTAAATCAGACTGTTTCAGCTATTCTCCAAAATGTTTATCGATCCAAACCATTCAGCTAGTTGCATCTATGTGAGAGAGATTTATTTATAGAAGGAGAGGAGGAGGTTGGGATCCCTCAAATGGTGGAAGGGAGGCCTGATCCTTTAGGAGGTTGCCCAAAAGTAGGGAGCAAGAAGCCAAAGGAAGGTGCTCAACGTTATTCAATCGAACAACCCATGTTGACTCGCTCATGAAGTGGTTGGAAATGGAAATGTCGCTTTTATGTTTAAAAAACTTTCAAAAAATAGTTCAGCGAGGGTAGTCCACTGAGACAGAGTGCCAATGGGCATGGGGCCCAGTGCTAATTACCCTTATCGGCGAGAGGCCATAACTGCTTGCCAATGCCGACCCAAAATCATGTGTTTTTGATGGCATATTCCAGGAATAGTAAATAGAGGAAATGTTCTCCTCATGGCAAGGGATGCCATGACACTTTTTGTAAGGCATGAAACTACATATAAGTCATAGAAATGGTCCTCCAATGTGCAGGATGGGGATTGCAGGGACGGTGACAAAATGTTGTGTAACACTTGGGTCAGCCTCTCCACTTGACCCCAAGCATATGCTAATTCAGTGGATCAGGCTTCGTATGCAGCTAACTGCTCCACCATCTCTGCCACTCGTGCCTCGGCTGCCTCAGCATGATTGATAGTCGTAGCACAGTCAGCAACAGCCGAGCTTATACCCTCCCCGAAAGGGCCAGCACCATCACCACCCTGAAGCTTCCCTGGATCTCCACCTTGCCCCCTAGCCTGGGGCTGAGCTCCTCCTCCTGGAACCCTACGAATGGGTTGGTGCCCCACCAAATAAGTAGCAGGCCACCCAAATTCTCCCACATATACAAGAGAAACAAAGATAGTGTTAGTGTCACCACAATACACATCATAAATACTCAAAAAATGCAGAAAACATAAAAATCATACCTAGCAGGAAGACCCATATCTGGATCTCCCCGAAAGTCCATCCCGAAGTATGGATATTTGAGGAACATATAGTGATTCACCTCAAACCAGTCCTTTGTTTTCGCATTCAAATAGTGACCCTCCTCTCCTCCCCCACCTTGAGGCATCACTGGTGCCCATCACCTCATCTGAGGGTCCCAGTGAAACCGCATAGGAACTACCACCACAGGTCATAGTAGTACCACCCTCTCGAACATAATGCTACACAAGATACTATCATGTGTGAATAGATTAGATCCTCCTCAGAACTTTGCCAACTTTGACATCATACAGTCATAACAAGGATGGGAAAACTCAAAGCAATGTTCAGCCCGAAGCTGGCGCAGAACACCGATCTGAGGTCCTGACGCCCTATGCAGTGACAATGACCTAGTAAATCGCACAATCATAGCCAGAGCACATCGCTCAGCTAGATTGGTCACTGAGGATATAATAATGCACCCATCTGAGAGGGTCCCCCCACCACAATGATGCTCCAACCAATGAAGGAGAGCCACCCTCCTAGGCAGAAGTGAGTGAGGAAGTGCCTCACCTTGAGGTATCAAATCAGTCACAAAGTATATATCCGTCTCTAGACGGATAGGAATGCCATGCTCACGCAAAACCATCACTTTGTGCCTCCTATTCCAACGACGGACCAGGTAGTGTAGCAAGCGATCCTATGACCTTAAGAGGTCATTCTCAAGGAACTTGAGGAGACCCCACTGAGCCAGTTTTCTATGGGCGTTGGCATCCTGTGCCACAGCCATATGAAGATCCAACCAGTCTCTCTCTCTCCACAACATCCTATCACCAAACAGACACAAATTAGTGACATCAAAATTTTAAAATTTTCAAAAAAAAATCAAGAAAATTCCTTGGCTTTTCAACACGCATGTTCCTCAGACAGGTGTACTAACCACGCATCTATATATCAGACAAACGCGGAAGCCATGTGCAAAATCACCAACAAGCGTGAATTTTCTATGGAAATCCTAAAATTTTCATGGAGGTATTTGCACCTGTACCTTGATCGCTCGTGTAACCAAGGCCAAAAACAAGTAAAAGTGAAATAATTAAAACTTTTGATGTTCAGGGGCCTACTTGGCACTAATAGCGCGAATCCCTGGTACAAAGACTGACCACAACGGTAAGAAAGGCTTGGTAGCAAGCTCTGACCTCACAACTCTCAAATGACACAAATGAACTCAAATGAACCATATTGACCTATATATTGCCATTTTTAAATTGTTTAAGGGACCATAAAAAGAGCTCAAAAATCCTAATTGTTAAACTGAAATCAACATAGTGATCAACACCTCATAACACTGTGTTAGTGTTGGTATCTTCATCCCTCCATCAGTGATCAAAATTATCTTGTTGCATTGCATATTAGGTGTCTCACTCAGTCAGCTGCATTCCATTAGGAGCATGGATCATCTGACGGTAGTGGCCTTTTATACATTTTCCCTTATGTCCTTTACCTGTTGGCCTATTTCCTTTCATCCATATCATCTGCACTCACTTTTTGTCCTTAAATTTGTAAGAGTCATTTATAGGGTTTTTAGTCCCATTAGGTCTATGGTTTCATCAATAAGGTCTTCAGAATGCCCAATAATGGTCAGCGGGTGCATGAGGAGGTTGAATAAAGTTCCAGTACTAAAAGGTTTCATCATCATATGCCTAGAAATGTATTTTTCCTCAAAACTCTGTTTTGAAGAAAAATAGAGTATTTAATCTTTTTATGTATAAATTTAATGTAATTTCAAGTTCTATCATGTGTAAATAAATTCAATGGCAACCCTGGTCACCTTGTCAAACTTCAGCAACCCTGCAAGGCAAACAAAAAGAAAATCATTCAGTTAATCAGAGGCAAAATGAACCAAACTGCCTAAAACAAAGTTTTAAAAAAAAAGTGTCAAAGGTAACATTACAAAAGTGGGTTTTTGGAATGAAAAATTAAAGCCTTTGGTATATAAGTCATTTTTCATTTTTCAAAAGGTTCATTTTCATTCCAACAAGATAGAGTGAGCAAGAAAGGACTGTGTTGAACAAAGAGAGCAGAAATCACAACAAAGTCGTGCAAGTTTGTGGGTGCTGCGCATTGGCTAAGAGGCGCAGCGCATAGAGCTGGCGCAACGCATTGGGTCGGCCTCCACAGTGGTAAAAACACACAGGCGCAACGCACATAACTGGCGTGGCGCGTTGGGTTTGTGACGCGGTGCGTAGAGTTGCCAGCTGTTTTAAACACGATTTCATTCAAAACTCAAATTTGCTCAACTGCCTCCGGTCCAAAGTAAGTCAAGCAATCCCTCCAATGCCATAAATGTGTGTCTTATGATTTTTATGAGGATTTAATCGAAAAAAAATTCAAACCCTACTTCCTTGCTCAAGACATCATAGCCTAGGGTTTATACATTGGTTTTTTGTGGCCATCACTCCCTCACTATTATTTCCTTCACTATTTTTCTAAGTTTCGTCAACCCATTTCCCTATCCCATATTCCCATTATCCCAAATCCTAGCTACAAAATTCCCAAACCCCAAATGCTATACCAAAGGCCTAGAGATTGTCCCTAAAACCCTTCAATTCCCCAAATTCCAATTGTAAATATTCTCAACATTCCCCTTGCCCTCTCCCTTCATAGTCCTTCACACATTTTCATACATTTGGCAGCAAACCAAAGACACCTAAAACTCCTCATACTCATCTAAGACAACACAAAATTTGGCAAACATGGAGACAGATTCCTCTTATGACCAAGACAGTGACTCTACAACCGAATTGCATGCGCCAAGAAGACCTCACAAGAGTGGTAAGCATGTAAGAGAAGAGCCTACTTCACTTGCTGAGCTGCAGGCCTGCCCTCTTGCTATTACATGTTTCCAACAACATTCTTGTTATCAATTTCGTGATATGGTTGCTAGAGTCCAGTACCATCATGAGTTGGCCAGATTGTTTGTGCTTCAATTACATAATGGCCAAGTCACTCTTGCAGGTGTGACATTCACCTTGACATCGGAGTCTATCTCCCTAGCAACCGGTATTCCAAATGTCGGAGAGAAATGGAAAAAAAGGCAGCAAGTTGACAAGGAACACTATGAGCCATACATCAAGCATGGTTTTTTGAGACAACTCAGTATATTTTTTCCTTTTCGGTACCTGAAGAATTCATACGCTCCTTTGATGAAACTCATTATCAAATATTTCAGCTGTGAGGGCCAGTTTTCTCGCTTATATGCCTATCACATCAGATTGTTGATGCACTTTACCAGGGTGAGAATGATGAACCTCCCCTACTTCATGTGCCAAAATATTGAGAAGATGACTAGCTTAGTGCAAAAGAAAACTCCTGAGCAGTAGTATAACAGTATCTATCATTTTGCACTCATCAAAATTTTGGCTATGCATCAGCTTGGTTTGCAGGACATTTCATGGGAGGATTTCATTTGTCATGAGTTCTTCACAGCCCCTCAGGTACCTCTGAGGCTTTTCATGAGGTAGGTGAACTTTCACATCAGCAGGAAGGTCATGAGACACAAACCACTAATGTGCCGATGTTTGTCACTTATCAGAGGGGCACTAGAAGGTTGTTTACAGTAGCCAAGCGAGTGTTATCTCCACCTAGGTTGGAAGGGGTATCACTTCCTTCATCATCAGTACAGGTACAGAACAAGGTTAAGAGTCCAATACATGATGAGGGGCCTTCAGGAGAGCAGGAGACAAATTTCATCCTCATTCAGGATGATGACACTGATTTGGGCCCACAAAGCTCAAAGTTCAGGGAGATCATTCAGGAGCAGAAAGTGGAGATAAATAATTTTTCCCTCAAATTGCAAAGAGCCAAGTGGATAATCAACTACCTTGAGAAAAGAAACAAATAGCTATAAGATCAGAAAATCATCTTGAAGTTGCAAAACATATGTGAGAACCGGCAAGCTGCCAAAAGGAGAAAAACCGAGATGACATCACTTGAGCAGGAGATTGAGGCTGATCGTGAAACTTGGTTTGAAAGGGTAAATATTCATTTGGAAAAGATGTTGGAGAAGTCCAACAAGGAAAAGAACATGTTGAGGCACATGGCAAATCATTATTGGGCAAGATATCATGTTTGTAAGGCACGAATCAAAATTTTGAAGGCCAAGTTGAAGAAGGCCTCAAAACGTCGGAAAAGGCATGATAGACTTCAAATATTGGCTGAGGATTCCTTGGCCTAGCATAGAACATTATGGAGGACACTCAGCCCAAATTTCAAAAAATTTGGGACACTTTTTTCATTTTTGAAAATTTTGGGCCTAAAAACAGACTTTTCAGCTCTATGCGTCGCGCCACTTGGTGCACGCTTATGATTGGGGACTCCTTTTGATGAAAACTTAGAATTAATTGATTTTTCATGGAAAAATATGCATGCCTACCTATGGCCAAGAAATGTTGACAGGTTTTGGGCTTCCAGAAGGGTCAAAAACACCCCAAAAATGACCTTTCTACCCCTTTTTTGACACACATGAAGCAGTGTTGGGATAAATAAGTTTTGGAGGGGAAAATGAAGACCAAATTCATAAATTCCACTTTTTTTGGAAAGTAGATAGGTATACCTTTCCAAAAGTCCCACTTGGAGCACATTTTGACACCGGTAAGGCCTCCAAAATCAGCTTCAAACTAACGCGATGCATAGAGAAATCAGGCACAGCGCATTGGAGGATTTTGCTCATTTTTTACTTAGTAACTCTGTTTTTCGCTTAGTTTTTGATATTTTTACTTTATTAATTATAAATGTCAAAATCATGATGTAATTTGATGGATCCTAATGTAATTTTGTTAAATTTTCACTCATGGAGGTAGATTCATCCATCAAAAGGTGAATTGCAACTGAATGAATCAGTTTCCTAGTTTATAGAGGCAAGTTGTTCCACTGCCTACTTTCTAGTTCTTAGTTTATATTTTGTTGGAACAGCTCCTAAACTTGTGAGCTCGACCCCTAGAGGCTAGGATGAGTTATGGTTTTTCTATATCTTTTTTTTTCAGTCATTGGCATGGTTGGACTTTTGGGAATGCTTTGAGCATCATTGTACATTCATCTCCACAGTTTGGCAAGGAATAGACCAGGGTTTGCAGCACTCTATGGGATTCTTGTGGTATTTTGGTTTGATAATGTGTTTCTCTCTATAAATTTAAGTCTATTGGTGTTTTATGTATACCATTTTCCTTCTTATTTCTGCTTAAGTTAAACAAACAAGGATAAAGGTAGAATTCATTAAAATTTGCAGTGATCTACCTAGGGTTTGTTTAATTTTCTATGTTTTCAGTTGTTTGGAGAGGATCCTTGAAGGTTTCTTGCTCTCTTCAGCTCTTCACCTTTCTCAAACTCTCCATTTCCTTCAAATTGAAAGTGTCAAATCAAGTGCCTACCTTGCCCCATTCAGATCTTTGCAAAACTGGGCCTCATTCCCCAGACCCAAAATACACCTTCCCTTTGATCCAACAAAACACCCTTAAAATAAAATCAAAATCTTTTGCATATATACCTAGCCTAAAATCAGCCTTCATTAAATTCATCTCAAACCTCACTGATCATTTTTTTCTGAGATTGACCAGGAGAGAGCCCTCTCCCGATCTGGTAGGGCTAGCTACCAAGTTAAGCGTGGTTTGATGTTACCCTAGATTCTGCCTTTCTCAGCCTGAGGTAGATTTAGGCCATAACACACTGAAATGAGGCTTGACACATTCACGTTCTGAAAAAATAATTTTTTCAAGTTCCAACAGGTATGCCCTCCCTTATCGTTTTTCATTCATCACATTTGTCAATATATTTGAATGAAAAAGATGCTTTCACTTGGGGTATTGATTGCGGGTATTAAACAGTACGAAAAACCACCTATTTCCCCAGTCATTGAAGGTTCCAGAGTAGGTATAATTCTGCCCTCAGCATGATAGAGTCCCAGAGAAGCTCTGCATATCGTGACATCATTTCTCCACAAATCATAGGTTCCAAACACCTAGCCATGTTTATCATCTCCCTACCTTGCACATGATAAACATCCTCATTAGTCGGTAGAGCCTCCATCTCCATGGCATCCATCACTCAAGTAGACCATGCATCAAAAAATATGACTTCATGGCCATAACACCCTAGTCCGGGAAGCACTTCATGTACATCCATCCATCATGCACCAAGTCAAGTTTTACCATATCACGATAAATCCCCTTTCCCGAACTACCATTTTTGTAAGCAGATCGAACACACATCATCGCGTCTTGCATTTGGCCTACCATCCATCCATCAGCATAGCCCATCTGTGATATTTTCCATCTGCTTCACCACCCCCACATCAAGACTAACTAATGGGACCCACACCCTCGGCAAAAACACCTTACTCACATCATCAGCGAGCGATCATTTCCATGTTTTTGGGGAACCTATCTCTATGTTTGTATATCCAAACCCATTTTATATTCTTTTTGCAAGTGTACAAATATTTAGGACAACATCCCCTACCCATCCATCCACTTTTTCTCCCATGGCAGTAGTCGTTAATCACCCTTTGTCAAAGCTTGACACCTTTCATGAAAATCCACCACAACAATCATAACAAACACATACCCACCCTGGACTTCCTACCAAACCCAGGGCTTTCCTCATCATAAATAATTATGACTCCCACCAAACTTCTTTTCAAGCTCTGACCTTCGGCCATTGAATTCCCATCCTAAGTTTTCATCCATTTCTTGCCTTCATTCCTATGTTAACCTATCATATCATAGACTCTGGTCCCTTGCATCTGTATTTCTCTTGAGCGGTTGAGGCTTCCTTTTTGTTGACTTCAACAACCATTTTCCAAAAAGGAAGCAGTACCTTGGATGCCTCCTCACCTCAATGGGGGAATCCTCGGATGGAACTATAGAAATCATCATTTCCCATTGATGGCATCGATCCTCCTAACATTTGACTACAACACAAGATTTCATTTCAATATGGTATCGTACTTCATAACCATTGCACTTTGTCAGAATTTGTCGAAGACCCATGCCATTATAAGCATCTCTTTCAACAATTCTTACATGGGAATGTCCCAGTCATACACCCATGCATATAATGAGAATTTATCCTAAAATATGTCATACCAATATTATGCATGTGGGCACTACATTAAACTTATTATCAAAGAAAAAACACCCCAAATGGCGTCAACAATCATCGTCATCAACCAAATCAGCAGATCAATACCATATAAGTGACATAGATAGAACCTCTCTCTAGAAAATAGGTTTTAACTAGCCAAAGAATCACGAGCATGGGACATGCCTGCCTCGTAGAAATATTTTATTTGTTGTATTATTCTATATCTTGTAGGCTTCCAACTAAATAGGGTCCCTCTTTTATGCACAGTAAAGGGTCTCCAACCTTAGGCTGCACGTAGGTTACTCTCTCTCTCTCTCTCTCTTAACATGGGTTATGCAAAACAAAAATTATAATGTATTTAGGCTATACAGTTCTTCCTAGACCTCAGACATTAGGGGGAAACTGTTATCATTGGAAAATAGGACAAGCAAAGGACATCATGAAATTTCAAGCAGAAGGATTTACAAGGTGGAAAAACATTACAAAATCTAGAAAATTTAACTTTCTCTAAGGTCAAAAGGAAAATTTTTCAAATTGTGCATGGAAGACACTTGCACAACGTGCTCTGCGTGCCATTTTCTTCGATAGAAGTGTAGTTCTACGCAGCTTTCCCTCAATAAGTCGCACAATCCTAGGTATGGAGAAAGGTCACCATCGGGACCACTTTGCACACTTCAGGAAGAACATTTTCCACTTGAGGATGCCCAAGGATAGCTCCCTAGAGCCACCTTGAGACCTCAAGTGACCACACAATGGAATCAACCACCGCTCTTTTGTCACTATCCACAATTGTACCAAGAGGGGGAAGAAGATTTGAATTTTACCTATAAAATACCACCATGAGAAGAAAAATTTAGAACACATTGTTATGCTGGCCAAATTTCCCATGAGAAAACCAACAGTGTGTTGTCCAAGAAGCAAAGGAGTGAAAGGATTCAGTTGTTGTCCATCCAACATCTCAATCCCAAAGGAGAAGTGCATCAGTTGTCCATCATTCGATCACTCATTTGAGGAGAGGAGAGAGGCTTGTAAAAATCTTAAGGGAAGAGCCCTCCTTGCTTTGATTATTAGTGCTCCATATATCTAAGGACTCACTACGAGTGTTTTAGTGTTCTACCTCTTTTTACCACCAACAGTGTTGGAGCAGGGTCCCCCAAGTCCAACAATTTTTCTATATTTTGTAATAATTTAGTCTTGCGTAGGGTTTTTGGGGTTGGTCAAAACCCCTCGGGATTTGTAATGGGTTAAAAGGGTAGAGCAAGGGGCCGCAAACCATGGTTTGCAGACCATAGGATAGTGTAGGTTAAATAGTATAAATAAGTGAATATATTGAGTCTAAGAGGTCTTTTTTTGGATAAGACTGAATGTGGATGATAAATTTGGATAATTTGTGATAGATTGGTGTGGATTGGTCTGAGTAGAAGGCTCCTACTGGCTATGTGCACAAAGACCTTAGTATTTTTGTGTGCAGATCCCATTTTCTTTGTGCGCGAGCTATTAAAGTTTTTTGTATGAAGGATCTAAACTGATTTAGTAATAAAGAAGTATTTATGTGGAGATCTAAGTTCTTGATGCATCTATTGGTTATGTTATGAATGTTTTTGTATCTTGTTTCCAATTTATGTATTGTCTACACTTAGATCTCTTGCACAAATGTAGTTATGTTTATATGACTGATTATGGATAGGTCTAATGGTATAAAGCTCTGATATGATTTGTTAAGAATTAGTGCTTGATTTATGATTAACTTGTGCGAGATGATCTGCATAATTGATCTAAATTCGTCGGAAAAGGGTTTTTGGTTAGGGCTATCGTTGTGAAGGTCTATTTGGGAAACTCAAGGCCCACATCATTCAAATCTCTCTCGGGGTGTGGAAACCTAGTTTCAGTAACCCTCCATACTGCTTCGGGTGAGACTTTGACTTGAGATAGCAGGTCACTGCCGAAAGGGCCAGTAGTAAGAGGGTTTTGTTCATTAACCTCAATTCCGAACATGGGTTAGGACCCCTTAAGTCAAAAAATGGTTCTGTTTCTGGGGCCAGGATGATTTTGATAGAATTGGCTGATTCCGTGAGGTCATTGGCAGCCATTAAGACCCAAACTTGAGGACTATTTTGAAAAACAGATTCAGGAGTTTTCTCTAAAATAAAACAGAAGTAAGAAGCTATCTGCTGACGAGTGGAAGAATAAGTATATTTTTATGGAGATGCATGAGATCTTCTTCTTAAAGTTTGAACATGAACTACAGGAGTGGTTGGCGAGGTTAGCATAATTCCAAACCTGTTGGAAGGATGACCAGGTCGCGCAGTGGACCCCTGAATTAATCCAACAATCTGTGTAATATTCCTAAATAGGAAAAAGAACAATATTGAACATAAAACTAGAAATTGCAATAAATATCAATACATAAAAACATGATAAAATCATAGAGCCATTTAATTATGTATAATAGCAAAAAATGAGTACAATGTCTTGAGGAAAAAGTCACTCAAGCTAGGCAAACAAGCCTCCCATGATCCAATACACCCAAATGTCAGATACTGCTAATACACAAAATGTCAGAATGCCATGACTGTGTAGTCCTAGTGAGAATAAATTCATCTGGATAATATAAATACAAATATATGATGATATAGTGCTCATAAAATGGTGGGATCAGAGATTTAGGCTCTCTAGCACAATTCCAAGACAACCCAGAAAGGGTTTCCGGAAATGTTGAGATTTATTTCTTATTTTTAATTAAATCTGGAGGAAAATATCATGTAGGTGACAACAATAGGATTTGTTGCTACATTGACTCCATCAGTTTCTGATGAGGAGTTAATGCATCCTATATTTGTTGTGAGAGAATTTATGAGTTTGTTGCCATTTCCAGCTATAAAATGTAAGCCCGTAGAGGCAAGTGTGCATAAGGAGGAATGTGTAGTGAGGAAGGCTGAGCAGATGAGAAACTCTGCTATTGTATTTCTGCTGTTGATAAATGAGATTGCCGATGCCCTGTTAGGTGGACGTAGCCTAGATTGATTGGGTGAACCACGTTAAAAACTGTGTTCTTTATGTGTGTTTTTTGCTGTGTGTGTTCGTAGTTTAATGTTTCTGCTGTGCTAACTCCAACAATTGGTATCGGAGCCTGGAAAAATTGTCGTATGATTCAAACTGTGTTGACTGTCATCCGTGTGGAGGAGCCACAACGAGGCCGGGTTCAAATGATGTGCGCAGACTGCCGTGAACAGGAAATAATGATGTGCGTAGTGTGGAAAATCAATGTGTGCAGACTGCCATGAGCAGGAAATGAGTTTAGACTGGAACGCAGAAGTTTAAACTGGAACTGCAAAGAAATGCCAGTTGCAGTCGATTTGAAATTTTTGAACAAGCGTTGAACTGATCGTTGAACAGTGTTGGAGAAAATCAGACAGCGTTGAACTGCTTGGATCAAGCGTTGAGCTGGAACTGCGTTATGTGCTTATTCGTTCTGTGCGTTGAGCTGGAACTGCATTCTGTGATTATTTGAAACGCTGTCGTATCTCAAGGGAGTCAAGGGAGTCGTATGCCTTTTGAAGGTTCATTCAAATCGTTTTTTATTGCAATGTTTTTTTTAAAACAAAAAACAAATCGATTTTTTATTGCAATGTTTTAAAAACAAAACACAAATCGATTGAATTAACAAATCGATATACAATATTTAAATGTTTTTTTTTTAAATCTATTTATGTATATCGATTTAATTAAAGGGCAATCGATTTGTGATTTAAAAGAAAAAAAAAATCGATTTGTAATTTTTTGTTTAATACCATTTGCATATGGTATGAAAGGAAGGTGAAGGATATATTTTTTTTTAAAAGGAAGTGAGAGGCACTTTAAAGGAAGGTGAAGGGTAAAGTTTTTTTATGAAGTCCTTTAATAAGGAGGCATTTCATTAAATCGATTTGTATGATAAATCGATATTTTATATGGAGTCATAAGAATTGTAATATCGATTATTGTATATAGAATTTTTGTAATATGCCATGATATTAAAAGGTTAAGGGCTTTTTTAATCAAAACCTCATTTATTAAAAGTTGCAATTGGAGATTGTTTTTTGTGACACAACATGGCAAAAACACAAAGTGCTCGGTTTGAGATTGAGAAGTTCAATGGCAAAAACAACTTCGAGATCTGGAAGGTGAGGATGTATGATTTGCTTGTGCAACAAGGTGTGGCGAAGGCGCTGTTGGGAAAATCCAAACAGCCTTACACCATGACAGATGATGAATGGAGTGATCTGGATGAAAGAGCATTGAGCGGCATTCGACTATGTTTGGCGGATGATGTTTTGTTTAACATCGTGTCAGAGAAAACTGCTGCTGGTTTGTGGTCAAAGCTTGAAAAGCTGTACATGAAAAAATCCTTAACCAATAGGATTCTTCTAAAATGACAGTTGTACAGCTTGCGCATGAAAGAAGGTACGATGATATCTGATCATCTGAATACCTTTAATACTCTCCTGGTGCAGTTAGAAAGTATAGAAGTAAAATTTGAATCAGAAGATAAAGCTGTAACTTTATTATGCTCGTTGCCCGAGTCATGGGATCATTTTGTTACTTCTATAAGTCTTAGTTCATCAGAAACCCTTGAATTTTATGATGTTGTTGGAGCTTTATTGTCCGAAGAAACAAGGAAGAGGTCAAATTCAGAAACCTCTACATCAGAGGCAATGATGGTCAGAGGTCATTCCAAAGAAAGACGCTTCAGTAAGCACAACAACTCGCGTTCAAAATCGAAAGGGAAGAAGAGTAAGGTAAAGTGCTAGTTTTGTGGCAAATCATGACATCTGAAGAAGGACTGTTGGAAGAGACAGCAAACATCCAAAGGAGACTCTTCGACAGAGAAGAAAGAAGCAAACACGACAGATACAGGTTCGGCATCGATTTCAGGTATGAGTGATGAAGTGTTATCAGTTAGTTTGTCTAATCATGATCAACATTGGCTGTTAGATTCTAGTGCGTCAAATCACATGTGCATTCATAGAGAGTGGTTTAAAACTTATAAATCAATCGATGATGGAGTGGTTTATATGGGAAATGATGCCTCATGTAATATTGTGGGAATTGGAAGCGTCCAGATTAAAATGTTTGATGGGACAAATAAAATTCTAACTGATGTAAGACATGTACTTGAACTAAGAAAAAACCTCATTTCACTAGGAGTACTAGACACTAATGGATATAAAACCTTTATTCAAGGTGGAGTAATGAAATTTTATAAAGGAATTTTACTAGTAATGAAAGCAAAGAAGGTTGGGAATCTTTATCAATTAGAAGGAAGAACAGAGTCAGATCATGCTTCTACAGTATCTGAAAACGACGGTAATTCTATTCGTTTATGGCATCAAAGGTTGGGCCATATGAGCGAAAGAGGATTAAAAATTTTGTCTGATCGTAAGTTACTTCCTAGTTTAAAATCTTCTAAGTTAGATTTCTGCAAACATTGTCTGTTTGGGAAACAAAGCAAGCAGAAGTTTAAAACTAGAAAACATACTAGTAAGGGAATTCTTGATTATATCCATTCTGATGTTTGGGGTCCATCTCCTACAACCTCATATGGAGGATCGTCATATTTTGTATCTTTTATTGATGATTTCTCTAGAAAAGTGTGGGTCTACATGTTAAAGAAGAAGTCTGATGTATTCACAGTTTTCAAGCAGTTTAGAGCATTAGTTGAAAACATCACTAGAAGAACCATTAAATGTTTAAGAACTGACAATGGTGGTGAGTTTACTTCAAAGGAATTTGATAATTATTACAAGGATGCTGGGATCGAAAGACATAAAACCACTATATATACTCCTCAACAAAACGGAGTTGCTGAAGGCATGAACAAGACTCTCTTAGAGAGAGCAAGAAGTATGCTTAGTAACGCCAACTTGCAGAAGGAATTGTGGACAGAAGCAGTTTCTACAGCTTGTTACTTGGTAAATCGATCACCATCAACTGCGATAGGATGAAAAATTCCTCAAGAGGTATGGAAAGGTTATCCATGTGATTATTCTAAACTGAAATTTTTTGGTTGTGATGCATATGCTCTAGTTCCAAAACATCAGTGTTCTAAGTTAGATCCTAAATAAAAAAGATATATCTTTGATGGATATGGTGATGGGACTAAGGGATACAGGTTGTGGGATCCTACTACTCACAAGATCATCATTAACAGAGATGTTAAATTTAATGAATCCTCACTTGAAAATCCAGATGTAGATGATAAATTGAAACATGATAATGTACCTCAGCTTCAACACATTCAGTTTGAAACCAGTTCAAATACTGATGATAGTCTAGATGAACAAGTTTCAGATTCAGATCATGAACAAGTTTCAGATGCAGATCATGAATGTATTTCAGATGCTGATCATGAAGAAGTTCCTACAGATAATAATCAGCAAATTGTGGAAGTTCCAGAAACATCTTTAAGGAGGTCTACAAGAATCAGACGACTTCCTAAAAGGTATGATGATTATGTTACTTCAGTTTCTTTAACTTCTAACGATGATGAAACTTTGTGCCATTAGGAAGCTATAGAAGGTTCAAACAGTGGTAAGTGGAAAGAGGCTATGAAGGACGAGATGAAGGCGTTAGCGAAGAATGCCACATGGGATCTGGTAGAACTTCCTAAAGATAGAAAAACTATGGGATGTAAGTGGGTTTACAAATTGAAGAAGGGTGTTGATGGTACAGAGGACAGGTACAAAGCGAGGTTGGTCGCAAAAGGTTTTTCTCAGAAAGCAGGCGTTGACTTTCATGAGATTTTTTCACCAGTTGTGAAAATTGTTTCAATTCGGATTCTGTTAGCATTAGTTGCTTTACTTAATTTAGAATTACAGCAACTAGATGTTAAAACCTCTTTTTTACATGGAGATTTAGATGAGGAAATTTACATGGAACAACCGGAAGGGTTTGTTCAAAATCGCAACAGGAAATTTTTCTGCAGGCTCAAGAAATCATTGTATGGTCTGAAGCAGTCGCCTCGACAGTGGTACAAGAAATTTGATTCTTTCATGATGAGTCAAAATTATATAAGCAGTGAATATGATCATTGTGTTTACTTTAAGAAATTAAGTAATGGCATGTTCATTATCTTAGTGTTGTATGTTGACGATATGCTTTTAGCAAGCAAAAGCATAATAGAGATCAACAGGTTAAAGGCTCAGATGGCTAAGACGTTTGATATGAAAGATCTAGGAGCAGCAAGAGAGATTTTGGGCATGGGGATTTTCAGAGACAGGAGCAATGGTAAGTTGTGGCTATCACAATAGAAGTATGTTGAGAAGATACTCTTGAGGTTTGGTATGAACAATGTGAAGCCTGTTTCAGTCCCTTTTGCTTCCCATTTTAAGCTTTCTTCAAGTTTATGTCCTAACACTAATGAAGAAAAGGAATATATGTCTCGAATTCCATATGCCAATGTAGTAGGTTGTTTGATGTATGCGATGGTTTTTACTCGACCAGATATTTCACATGCAGTTGGGGTTGTCAGCAGGTATATGGAAAATCCAGGAAAAGAACATTGGTCAGCAGTGAAATGGGTGCTTCGGTATTTGAGAGGCACAAATGATTATTGTATCACTTATAACAGGAGCAGTGAATATGTTTGTGGATATGTTGATTTTGATTTTGCGGGTGATTTGGATAAGAGAAGGTCAACTTTAGGGTATGTCTTTACTCTTGCAGGTGGAGCTATTAGCTGGATGTCAAAGCTACAGAACATTGTTGCTTTATCCACTACAGAAGCAGAATACATAGCTGCTTCGCATGCTTGCAAAGAAGCGGTTTGGTTGAAAGGTTTGTTTGGTGAGTTTGGTAGGTTGCAGGACACCATCAAGTTATTTTGTGATAGTCAAAGTGCAATTCACTTGGCTAAAAATCCCGCCTATCATAGTAAATCAAAGCACATACCTATCAAATACCATTTTGTAAGACAGGTTATCACTGAAAGGGGATTCTCTCTTGAAAAGGTGCATACAAAGGAAAACTGTGCAGACATGTTCACGAAACCAGTTTTGTTAGAGAAGCTACGATGGTGTCTGGCTTCTCTTGGCTTGCAGAAAAGATAAAAATATTAATGAAACAGGGTATCAGGCTAATTTTTTTCAAGGTGGAGATTGTTGAGATTTATTTCTTATTTTTTAATTAAATCTGGAGGAAAATCTCATGTAGGTGACAACAATAGGATTTGTTGCTACATTGACTCCATCATTTTCTGATGAGGAGTTAATGCATCCTATATTTATTGTGAGAGAATTTATGAGTTTGTTTCCATTTCCAGTGATAAAATGTAAGCCCGTAGAGGCAAGTGTGCATAAGGAGGAATGTGTAGTGAGGAAGGCTGAGCAGATGAGAAACTCTGCTATTGTATTTCTGCTGTTGATAAATGAGATTGCCGATGTCCTGTTAGGTGGACGTAGCCCAGATTGGTTGGGTGAACCACGTTAAAAAATGTGTTCTTTATGTGTGTTTTCTGCTGTGTGTGTTCGTAGTTTAATTTTTCTGCTGTGCTAACTCCAACATGAAATACACTATGTGAAAAATGCAGCCCTAGGGCTGAATTATGGTCTGAAACTCAAAAACTGTAGGGAGATTATTGATATGACAAGAAAATAGCAGATACTTCTTCCTTCTAGCTTTCCAGATGAAGGGTTGCTCCCTTCACTAGGAAACTAGCTCAAAAACTGGGTTTTTCAACCTTCCACTACAACTTCCTTGCAAAATAATGTCGTTTCTGAAGGAGAATATGATGTTGTAGATAACTGAATCTTGGCCTAATTATAGATGGTGGAATGAAGCTCAAATGAACCTCTCTTAAGTGGGCACTAAAAGTCCCTAGAGGATGAGGGTGGGATTCCTGCCTGGAAACACCCTTGTGCTAAACAGCATAACAGACTCCGCTAAACAGTTGAAGTGTGCAAATAGTCATAAAATATCAAGACATAAACAATAATTAGAATGCCTTCTATGGCTACCATCCCCTTCCTTATATGATTTTTAAGCTTCCTCCCCCTTGGTGCCACTCATTAAATATGCTACTCTCATGCATACACTCCTCCACCATAACTTCATTGTCCTCCACTACCTCCACTCCCTCCAAGAAAGCATTGTTGATTTGATCAACCTTGACCCCATCCACATGAATTGACCCCATTCACACCAAGGATTTCTTTATTTCAACTAGCTACACTAATCCACTGTCACACTAGAAGTGGTTTTACTCGTACTAAAGGGATTTAAGGGTTTCTCTACCCACTTATTCATCTAAGTTATGAAAAAAAGAAAATTTTAATATTCCAACTAGCTAAAATCTAATTAGGAACATTACAGTCCTCCCCTCTCAAATGTTTCTTGTCCTCAAGAAACTGTAAATATGGATGTTGAAAAATATTCTCTCCTTCCCTAGTGGCATCCTCATCTGATAGGTTCCTCCGTCGAATCATATATTCTTTAATCACTATGTTCCTTATTTGCCTCTCCTGAGTGTCCAATAGCTTCTAGTTATAAAACCAGATGGATAGCTTATGATTATAAAACCAGATGACCCTCATCATCAATAGGTGGTAGATCCATGGTGGCAACCACATGTTGTCCAATGGCCTTCTTGAGGCATGAGACATGAAAAATGTTATGGATCTTACTCCCAATGGGGATCTCCAACTCATATGCTACTTCCCCAACATGATGGATCACCCTGTATGGCCCATAGAACTGGGGCTTAATATTCTCAACCCCCTTTCTCCTTCAGTGTAGATTATCTGTAAGGTTGAATACAGAGATAGACCAAGTCATCCACCTCAAACTACCCTTCTATCTGACCACGGTCTGCATACGAATTCTGTTGATTCAGGGCTGTAGCAATGTTTTCCTTGAGAGCACGGAGTATGTCATGACTCTCTTGGATCCACTCCTTGGCTCTAGGAGCCTTGCTTGCTCCAAAAATCACATCAACAAATGATAAAGCATCATACCCATATAGAGCCTAAAATGGATACATATCAATCGACATTTGAAATGTGGTGTTGTAGCAATACTCTCCCAAGTGGAACCAGCACAACCATGCTCTTTGCTTGTTAGGTCCCTATATTACCAGTATAGTCCCTTATTTTTATTATTGTAACCCCTTTATTGCTATTATTGTACCCTTGTAACCCCCATTTCGTTATTATTGTGCCCTTAAATTATTATTGTTAGGTCGGCTAGGATTACATTGTGGCCCACTACGATTACATTATGGCCACATGGACTCCTATATATAGAAAGGAGGTTTTGTAAATTGTATCATCCAAGAATTTTTCATTCATGTAATGTATTGGAGGTTTCCCCCTCGAAGTGGCATATTTCTAAGGCATTGATATCTCTTTTCTTCTATTTTTGGAGCTGGTTACACAACATTTGGTATCAGAGCTTTGGATTCTAGGGTTTCGCTACTCCAAACAGGTTATCGTGGAATTTTATCTATAAATTTTTTTCTACAAAGTTTCAAAAGCTCAAATTTTTACGGTACGAAGTTGTAATCCTGAGGAATATCATCTAAAAATTTCAGATCTTGGTTCGCAATATTTTCGGAGATATGATCTGTGGAAGTTGGGTATTTTTTCAGGATCCTAAACAGGTCATCGTGGAATTTTCAATATAACGTTTTTTCTACGAAGGTTCAGAATCTGAAATTTTTAGGGTGCGAAGCTGAAATCCTGAGGAAACTTGTCAAAAAATTTCAGATCTTGATTCACAATATTTTTGGAGATATGATCTGTGGAAGGTGGTGCTTTTGTAGGCTCCTGAATTTCATCTCAAAGAGGTGATCGTGGGAAAAGTTCAATAACTCTCTCTCTGAGCATCGGATTGGAGTTCCATAAAAATTGGTCACAATTACACGGATTTTAGTTTCTTGGCTATCAATTTTAGAGGCGAAGGATGAAACAGTGACACGTGGCAAGTCGTACAAGTTCACTCTACTGAACTAGTCCATAATTAGGTCATTGTGGGAGATTGGACATAACTTTGTCTTGGAGAATCCAATTCTAGTCAGACCTATGGCATTCAAAAGATAATTCATAGGGTTACGTCAGTGCTTAATTTTAGATATTGAAGAGCTCCAATCACAGAGATAATCAAATTTCAATTTCGAGCTCCTCAAAAGCAAGAAAAAGGTGTGTATTTTTTTCCGAATTGCATAAGTCTTGTTTGAAAAATGAATTTGAATTGATTCCAAGGGCATATTGTAGAATAGATATCAGTATTGGGTTCTAAAAAAATTCCCCATTAAAATAATTCAACACCCATTAAGCCGTTAGAAGGCTCTACTATGACTCATGAATATGAAGAATTGCAACGTGATCTATCAAAATTACAAGAGCAAATATACCAAATTTCGCTCTCACAAAGAGCAGCAAAAAATTAAATAGAAGTTTTGAAGAAAGGCGAGGAAGCAAAGTTGGATGGTGTGAAGAATAATATGGATGGTTTGAAGAAATACGTGGAATCTAAAATATATGACACAGAAGCTGGTATGGAATCTAAAATGGAAAACATGAAGAATGATCTAAAAGCAGACATAGAAGGTTTGACAAAGTTGATACAAGAAATGTTTCCTAATGGTGAAAAGATAGTAGAGGAAACTCATGATGAGAACAAAATAAATGTTAATCGTGATTTCATAAAATTTAATGTTGGCAGGAAGAACCACCATATTCCAAAAATGGATATGAGGAAGTTTGATGGAAAGGATCCTGTAACATGGATACTACGGATGGAGCAATATTTTGATCTCCATAATGTGCAAAACACACAAAAGGTACGCATTGCAACTTTACATTTAGAACAAAATACATTTGTATGGTATCGATGGCTTTGCTCCCGTAAAAAAATTGTCACTTGGTCAATTTTTACGGAGGAAATGATAGCACATTATGAGGATACAAAGAGCAACACCTTCTTTAGCCAATTGATAAACCTCAAACAAAAGGGTTTAGTGGGGCAGCACATTGAGGACTTCCAAAAATTGAATATAAGGGTAACTGATATTCCATAGGAACACAGGATTGATGTCTTCATAGGGACTTTAAAGGACAACATCCAACATGAAGTTCGCGTTTTGGAACCTGATTCATTGGAGAAGGCATTCAGGTTGGAAAGAAAAATTGAATGTAAAATTATGGCGACAAGGAAGCCTACCACTCAATTCTATAATGGGGAAACCATTGACATATAATTTCCACAACCTCGGTTGACTACAAAAATTGGAAGAAAAAGAGCAAAGAGAACATGGTTAATGTAAAATACACTAAAGATAAGTGTACTGAAGAGAATTATTTTACATATATTGTGAAGAAGAAGAAGAAAATGAACAAGAAGAGGATATACACCAGGAACCAGCCCTAGAAGAAGAAGAAATGAATCCGACCATATCATGTAATGCAATGGCAAGTGATGGTGGAAAATGGAGGAACTATAAATTGCTCTGGAAAATGCAATAACATCAAGCTAACCATGGGGGAATATGTGTTGACTAGTCCAATGCTTTCCATTCCTGTGGGAGGTGCTGATGTTGTACTAGGAGTACAATGGTTACAATCTTTGGGGACGGTAGCTTTTAATTTTCAAGAACTTTTCTTGAAATTTTTTTCAGAAGGAAAGGAAGTCGAATTACGGGGTATTGCAAGGAAGCCGGGAAATATAATAAGCTCTAATGTCATGACAAAGCTTCTAAAGAAAGAACAACGAGGCGTAATTGCACAATTATGCTCACTAGAAGTTCCAACATCAAAATCATCTATTTCTGCAGATCTCCAACAAGTCTTGAACAATCATTCCAAGGTGTTTGAAACTCCCAAAGGACTCCCACCTATTCGTGATCATGATCATGCTATTCATTTGATTCCAGGAAGTGTTCCTCCAAACATCAAGCCTTATAGATATCCTTACTTCCAAAAGAGTGAAATTGAACGTATGATTGCAGAAATGTTAGAGGCGGGTATAATTCAACCTAGTCAAAGTTCTTTCTCTGCTCCTGTAGTATTGGTACACAAGAAGGATGGATAATGGAAAATGTGTCCGGATTATAGGGAGCTCAATAAGCTCACCATTAAAGATAAATTTCCCATTCCTGTGATTGATGAATTATTGGATGAATTACATGGAGCAATTTATTTTACCAAGTTGGATCTTCGTTTAGGATATCATGAAATTAGAATGAAGACTGAAGATATTCCAAAAACAACATTTCAAACTCATGAGGGTCATTATGAATTTTTGGTCATGCCTTTTGGCCTTACCAATGCACCTTCTACATTTCAAGGGTTGATGAATTACATTTTCAAACCCTTCCTTAGAAAATTTGTGCTAGTATTTTTTGATGATATACTAATCTATAGCAGGTCTTGGAAGGATCATGTTGAACATGTTGACAGGGTGCTCAAACTATTGCGGGAGAAACAATTATATGCAAAAACATCCAAATGTTTCTTTGGAGTACAAGAGGTGGAATATCTGGGTCATATTATATCTCACGAGGGTGTTAAAGTAGACCCTAACAAAATTAAAGCCATTAAGGAATGGAAAGTCCCCACGACCATAAATTAGTTGCGAGGATTTCTCGGGTTAACAGGGTATTATCGCAAGTTTGTTAAGAATTATGGGAGAATAGCAGCACCTCTAACAACATTATTGAAGAAAGATGCATTTTCATGGACTCCTGAAGCAACTAAGGCCTTTGAACATCTTAAAGAGGCAATGTGCCTAGCACCGGTCTTAGCTACGCCAGACTTCACAAAAACCTTTGTTATGGAATGTGATGCCTTAGGAAATGGAATTGGTGTTGTTTTAATGCAGGAAGGAAGACCCATTGCTTTTGAAAGTCATCCAATCAAAGGAAAGTATTTACAGAAACCTATTTATGAGAAGGAAATGTTAGCAATACTGCATGCACTAAAGAAATGGCGAACTTACCTAATGGGAATACACTTCAAGGTAAAAACCGATCATGATAGTCTTAAACACTTTTTGGAACAAAGACTATCGTCAGAAGAGCAGCAAAAATGGGTCACAAAGATGTTGGGTTATGACTTTGAAATAATCTACAAAAAATAAAAGCTTAATGTTGTTGCAGATGCACTCTCAAGAAAGAATGAAGAGGTGGAAGCATTGCTTTGTGCCATTTCTATTATCCAACCAGATTGGATAACCGAAGCAAGAGATGAATGGAAGAAGGAAAAAGATGTATGGGCACTCATTCAAAAGTTGCAGCAAGATCCTAGTACATCTGATACATTTAGTTGGAAAAATGATTCCTTATGGTACAAAGATCGCTTATATCTTTGTAAGAATTCCCAACTAAAAAAAAATATTCTTCTAGAATTGCACACTTCTCCTTTAGGAGGACACTCAGGATTTTTAAAAACTTACCACAGGGTGAAGAAAGAATTTTTTTGGGATGGCCTTAAATCTGATATTTGAAAGTTTGTGGCGGAATGTTTGGTTTGCCAGCAGAATAAAGTGGAAACAATTAAGACCCCAGGACTTCTACAACCTTTATCCATTCCAAGTCAACGTTGGGAGGAGATTTCAATGGATTTTATCACAGGTTTACCTAAGTCCGAAGGAAAGAGTGTCATCATGGTGGTAGTTGATAGACTTACCAAGTATGCACACTTTTGTGCATTATCTCATCCATTTAAAGCAATTACATTTGCTACTACATTTATGGACACAATTCAAAAGCTACATGGAAACCTAAGGGTTATTGTGAGCGACAAAGATCCCATTTTTACTAGAAATTTTTGGACGGAGTTATTTTCTTGTTTGGGTACTCAATTAGCTCATAGCTCATCTTATCATCCTCAATCTAATGGTCAAACTGAGATAGTAAATAAATGTTTGGAAGGATATCTTCGTTGTTTTATATCTGATAAACAAACACAATGGGTCAAGTGGTTACCTCTTGCTGAATGGTGGTATAACACTTCCTTCCATACTGCAGCAAAAATGACCCCATTTATGGCACTTTATGGATATCATCCACCATCTATCACATCATATTTAAGGGAAAATTCGAAGGTTCAAGCAGTGGAAGATCACATCGAGCATCAGCAAGAAGTTCTCCAACTCTTAAAGGATAACCTGAATTTGGCACAAAATCGAATGAAACAACAGGCAGATCAACATCGCAGCGAGAGAAATTTTGATGTAGGAGATTGGGTATTTTTACGGCTACAACCATACAAACAAATGTCCCTCAAGCAAGCAAAGAAGGATAATAAATTATCGCCAAAGTACTTTGGTCCTTACAAGGTGTTGCAAAAGATTGGTACTATGGCATACAAATTGGAGCTTCCTGCTTCTTCGCGAGTACATCCAGTTTTCCATGTTTCATGCTTAAAGAAGGTTATAGGTGAAAATCTTCCAATTCAAACAGTATTGCCAGAACTTGATGAGGAAGGGAAAATCATATTGGAACCTGAAGCAATCATGGAAACAAGAACTCGACAACTACGGAATCGATCAATTTCAGAGTATCTCATCAAGTGGAAGAACTTACCCACTGAAGATTCTACATGGGAGGATGAGAAGCTTATACAGAAGCACCCAGAGCTACTCAAGCATTGAGGACAACACTTTTTTGAAGGAGAGGGGCATGTTAGGTCCCTATATTACTAGTATAGTCCCTTATTGTTATTAGTGTAACCCCCTTATTATTATTATTGTACCCTTGTAACCCCCATTTTGTTATTATTGTGCCCTTAAATTATTATCGTTAGGTCGGCTAGGATTACATTGTGGCCCACTAGGATTACATTATGGCCACATGGACTCCTATATATAGAAAGGAGGTTTTTTAAATTGTATCATCCAAGAATTTTTCATTCATGTAATTTATTGGAGGTTGCCCCCTCGAAGTGGCATATTTATAAGGTGTTGATATCTCTTTTCTTCTATTTTTGGAGCTGGTTACACAACATTGCTACCATGAAACATAGTTTCACAAGTAGCCTTCCAGCCACTTTATTACTACCTCTGTCTATCCATCGATCTGAGGGTGATAAATGCTACTGGTGTCAACTCGGTTCCCACCAACCGAAAAATCTCTTGCCAAAAGCCACCCATCAAATGGTTATCTCGATCACTAAATATGGTCTTAGGAAGACCATGAATTTTGAAAAAATATATAAAGAAGAGCTCAACTACCTGTGAAGTAGTATATCATGCAAAAATGGAAAATAAATGTGAATACTTTTTTAGTCGATCAAAAACTACAAAGATATAATCCTTACCTTGTACCGCTGGTAAATCGGTGATGAAGTACATGGAAATACTCTTCCATTTTCCTTCTGTAATAGGGAGTGGCTGCAACAACCCTGCAATATGGTTGTTCTCTCCTTTGTTCTACTAGAAAAATACGCACTCCTTGATGTGCTTAAGCACATCCTCCTTGAGACCCTTCCATGAGAATATCTCCCAAATGGCCCGATATGTCTTGGTGAATCCTTGATGGCCTGAAAGTGGTGAATCATGAGTTGCATGTAAAATATTCTCCTTTAGCCTAGATTCTCTAGTCAATAAGATATGGTCCCAGTAATATATGATCTCATCCATCACTCTAAACCTCTCATCGATCACCTATCCATCTAGGATCTCACATGCAAAGCGGTTTTTGCTCTACCAATAGTTGGGCCTTCCAATTTGTATCCACACTCATCAATGACAGTGTTTTTGGTCTCTGTGATAGGGCATCCACTACCACATTACTCTTCCCCTTGAAATATTCAATGTCAAAGTTATATGCCTTGATTTTACTAACCCATTTCTTCTACCTCTCTTGTAGCTGCTTCTGCTCAAGGAAAAATCGAAGATTATTGTGATCAGCCTTCACTCAGAACATGTTTCCCATGAAATGTTGTTGGAAATTGGCTAATGCATGCAAGATAGCCAAAATTTCCTTATCATATATAGAATACAACCTCTCATGAGGCAACAACTTCCAACTCTCAAAAACTATGGGGTGGCCCCCTTGCATCAAGACTGTGCCAATTCCCTCCCCTGAAGCATCACATTCTTGCACAAAGGGCTGGGTAAAATCAGGTAATACCATCAGGAAACTACTCATCAACTCCTTGATCCTATCAGAGGCCCTTTGCACTGTGTTTTTCCAAATAAAGGCGCCCTTCTTAGTCAAATATATGAGTGGTGCTACTAGTTTAGATAACCTTTTGACGAACTTTTGGTAGTAGGTGAAGATGCCTACAAACCCCTGAAGTTTGGTTACATTATTTGGCTCAGGACAATCTCAAATAGCACAAATCTTCTCCTTGTTAACTCTCACTCCATCCACTCCAATGATATGGCCCAATTAGAGTACCTCTATGAGCCCAAACTCACACTTGGAGAGATTAGCGTAGAATAGTTTCTCCTCAAGAACGCGTAATATTGTCTCAATATGTTGCAGATGCTCCTCTCATGTGCAACTGTAAATAAGAATTTCATCAAATAAAACCAGCAAAAACTTCCTCAATTGACCATGGAAGATGTGGTTCATGCAATACCAAAAATTAGTTAGAGCATTGGTTAACCCAAAGGGCATCACCAAGAACTCAAAGTGGCCATAATGGCATCTAAATGCATTCTTTTGTTAGAAAATTAAATATTACAGAGAAATGCAACACATAAAATATGCGGAAAATACAAGCACACAAAACACATAAAACTAGAGAGACACAGATATACGTGGTTCACCCAGTTTGGGCTACGTCCACCCTAAACAGCCAATCCTTCCTTTCTATTATCCAGCAAAAATGAAGAGACAAAACCTACAGCAGATCCGCTGTAATATCCTCTATTCTCTCTCACAGTCTCCCTCTCTGTTTCTCGCTCCGAGAATACACACAAAATACACAGCCGCCATACAATACCCTCATAAAAGTGAGAGGTTGCCTTCTAGGGAAAAAAACCCTAAACTAAACATAACTTCTACCGTCAGATCATTTGCCTAATGAACGGCCCAGATTGACTAGAAATTAATTTACTTTTACAAGGAAATTTTACATCTGTTTTTAGCTTCGGGGGCGCTACCCCCAAAAGCCCCCGCCAGGGGGGGGGGGGGCTCCGAAAAGCGCTGTCGCCCCCCCCTGGACCCCCCACGACAACAATTAATTACGGGCGGCGTTGCCACCCCTTTTAAGGTACAGGGGTCCAATGTTGTGATACAAAGTAAACAAGATAATCAGGCTCCACAACCAACAATCTCCCACTTGGACACTGATTGTAGCAACTCTACTGATGCTTCATTTGCTAGAAAATGACTCCTCTTTGGACCTGGTTGTTCCTCATATTCATCGTCATCCTTGAATACCAATTGAAACTGAGCACATTCTCAATTTCTCCCTGGTTACAACTTTTGTTAACATATCTGCAGGATTCTGGCTAGTGTGTATCTTTTCCAGCTTCAACTCTCCATCTTCTAATACTGACCATATGAAATGGCACTTTAGATGTATGTGTTTTTTCCTGGAATGAAATGCTGAGTTCTTTGCAAGATGAATAGCACTTTGGCTATCACTGTATAGTGTTCCCATATCATGCTTCTTACCCAATTCGTTCATAAACCTTTGTAACCAAATAATTTCTTTACTAGCCTCTGTAGCAGCAACATACTCTGCTTCTGTTGTTGAAAGTGCAACAACACTTTGGATTTTTGAAACCCAATTGACAGTTGTTCCACCTATAGTAAATGCATATCCTGTAGTGCTCCTCCTATTATCTCTGTCACCTACCATATCTGCATCAACATATCCTTGTAGAGCAATGTTTGAACCACCAAAGCATAATGCTTGATTTGTGGTACCTCTCAAATATCTGAGAATCCATTTTACTTCCATCCAATGTTCTTTTCCTGGATTGTTCATGTACCTGCTTACAACTCCCACTGCATGTGCAATATCAGGCCTTGTGGAGACCATTGCATACATTAAGCTTCCAACT
The DNA here is from genome assembly GCA_034641835.2 of Pinus albicaulis. Taxonomy (NCBI): domain Eukaryota; kingdom Viridiplantae; phylum Streptophyta; class Pinopsida; order Pinales; family Pinaceae; genus Pinus; species Pinus albicaulis. The sequence goes on along the minus strand of CM076575.1, from coordinate 1,193,554,508 downwards.
ACTGATGCATATGGAACTTTAGACATATAGTCCATTTCTTCTTGGGTCTTGGGGCACATCTCCTTACTAAGTTTGAAATGGCTAGCAAAAGGTGTACTAACTAGTTTTGCATTTTGCATATTAAATATTTTCAACACCTTTTGTATGTACTCATTTTGAGACAATGTTAATTTGCGATTTTTCCTGTCTCTAGTTATTCTCATACCAAGGATTTTTTTTGCAGCTCCCAAATCCTTCATTGCAAATGAATTTGCCAATTTTATTTTGAGCACATTTATTTTATGCATGTTAGACCCTGAAATAAGCATGTCATCTACATACAATAACAATATAGTATAGTTGCCATCATTTTGCCTTTTCAAATAAACACAATGATCAGAGTGACATCTAGTATAACCTTGTTCAGACATAAACTTGTCAAATTTTAGATACCACTGCCTTGGAGCCTGTTTTAAGCCATACAAGATCTTCTTTAACCTGCACACCAATTTTTCTTTCCCTTTTACCTCATATCCTTCTAGTTGGTGCATGTATATCTCTTCCTCCAATCTCCATGGAGAAATGTTGTCTTTACATCTAACTATTTCAAGATGTAAATCTTCCTTCTGCTACAGACTTAAGATAGTTCTGATTGAAGTCATCTTAACAATAGGAGAAAATATTTCATCAAAATCAATACCTTTATTCTGTGTAAACCCCCTCACCACAAGTCTATCTTTGTACCTCTGTTTTCCTCCATCTTCATCCCTCAGCCTGTAAACCCATTTATTCTGCAATGTAGTTTTACCTGCAGGAAACCTAACCAAGTCCCAAGTCTGGTTATGCATTAAGGATTCCATCTCTTCTTCCATGGCTAGCTCCAACTTATTCCTTCTTTCAACCTGCATTGCTTCTTCATAACATTCAAGTTCACCAGAATCAGTCAGCAATAAATAATATAATGACGGAGAGTATCGTTCAGGGGGTCTACTTATCCTGGTAGATATTCTAACACCACTTTCAGATGTTTGAGGTGCCTCTTGCTGTTGTGGTGGTTACTGCTGCTATGGTTGTTGATTATTGTCATTTTTAGGCACCTTTACTTTTTCAGTTATCTCATCAAGAACCACGTATTCGTTGCTTTCTTTTTCCTGTTTCTTTTCCTACTTGTGTTGATTCTTATACAAGGCCTTTTCATTGAATATTACATCTCTGCTCCCAATGATTTTGTGATTTTCATAATCATATAAGCGATATCCAAAATCATTAACACCATATTTAATAAAGGTACATTTCTTTGATTTTGCCTCAACCTTTATTCTATTTTCTTTATTAATATGGACAAAGGCCTCACAGTCAAAAGGCTTTAAAAAAGAGTAGTTTACCTTTTTACCTGTCCATGCTTCCTCTGGAATACCACCATCCAAGGAACTTGAAGGCCCTCTGTTTATTAGATTAACAACAATATCTGCAACATCTACCCAAAATTGTAAACGCAATCCTGCATGCAATCTCATGCACCTTGAACGCTCCATGATTGTTCTGTTCATCCTTTTTGACACACCATTTTCTTGTGGTGTTCTTGGAACTGTCTTCTCTCTATGAATTCCATGCTCTAAACAATACCTATCAAACTATTTGCTGCAATATTCACCTCCATTGTCTGATCTGAGACACTTCAACTTCTTTCCTATCTCAATCTCAACCAAAAATTTCCATTTCTTGAAAATATCAAATACATCAAATTTATTCTGAATACAATAAATCCAAGTCTTTCTAGTTGCATCATCAATAAAAGTAATATAATAACGAGAGCCACCGAGAGATGATACCTGAGCAGGTCCCCATACATCTATATACACAAGCTCTAATTTTTATACCCTTCTTTTAACAAATCGACTCTCTTTTTTTTTTTTTTCCATAAATGAAATTCTCATAGAAATCCAAAATCATATCTCTTAAACCTGGCGAAATTTCTTCTGTGCTTGAGTGAGGTACTCATCCACTTCTCACTCATATTGTCAAATGCTGGATATAATGTTACTGTCTGCAGAGGATGTGGATTAAGAATTAACAGAGTTAGAAATACCATTGCATAAATACAATGTACCAACCTTTTCACCTTTTTCAATTACCAGGGCTCCTTTAGTGAGCTTCTAGGTTTTATCTGTGAAAGTTGTCACACAACCTTCAACGCCTAACTGTCCTGTTGAAATCAGATTTTTCTTTAGATATGGAACATGCCTTACCTCCTTTAATAACCATTGGTTTCCATTCTACTATTTTACAAGAACTTTACCCATTCCAATGATTTTACAGCATTTATCATCACCCAAACGGACTTGTCCAAAATCTCCTTGAACATAGTCATGAAAATATTTCTTATGAGGTGTGGCATGGAATGAGGCCCCTGAATCTATAACCTAAGAATTAGTAACATTTTCGAAAGAAATAATCAAAACATCTTGTAACACATCACCTGTCACATTTCCTTCATGATTGTTTTCTTGCTGTGTGTCTCCTTCTTTTCCCTTCCGAGATGTACAATATTTCTTTAGGTGTCATTTCTTTCCGCATTTCCTGCACACTAACCCCGATCTAGACTTGGCTCTGCCTTTCCTTGATTTACTATGATATCCCGAGCTCTTTCCTCTTTCCATTCTTCTTCCTCTAGACTCTGCACTCAAAGCATTACCCGATGTCTCACGAGAGCTTTTCCGTCGCATTTCATCACTAAGGATAGCACCAAAAACATCATCAAACTTTAAAGTACTAGATCCAGAGACAGAGTTACTAATGGCCATTACTAAACCATTCCAACTCTCTATAAAAGAGCACAAGAATAACAGAGCTCTAACTTCATCATCAAATTTTACCCCTACATAGTTTAACTGACTGGTAACTGTATTAAAATCATTTAAATGGTCTGCAATAGATCCACCTTCCGACATCTTCATATTAAATAGTCGTTTCATAAGAAATACATTGTTAGAGGCGGAGGGTTTTTCATATAGTTTCACCAACGTCTGCATCAAACCCTCTGTTGTTGTTTCCTTCGAAATATTGAAGGCGATTGATGCTTCAAGGCACAACCGTAATGTTCCGAGTGCCTTTCTATCAAGAATGTTCCATTCCACGTCTGTCATGGTTGCCAGCTTCTTTGTTTTGCCTCTCAATGGTAGGTATAGATCTTTCTGATACAGATAATCTTCCATCTACATCTTCCACAGCAGGAATTTTTGGTCCTTAAATCTTTCGACCCTAAACTTACCCTTCGTCGCCATTGCTCCCACTCGGAATGGAGACCCTTTTTTTCTAAGTTTATCAACAAAGGTACCTTGACTCGATACGATTTCAATAAAATTAAATGCTGCAACAACGCAACATAAATAAACGGAAAATACAACACAACCATAAAACTGCAGAGACACAGATATATGTGGTTCACCCAGTTTGGGCTACGTCCACCCTGAACAGCCAGTCCTTCCTTTCTATTATCCAGCAAAAATGAAGAGACAAAACCTACAGCAGATCCGTTGTAATATCCTCTGTTCTCTCTCATAGTCTCCCTCTCTATTTCTGGCTCCGAGAATACACACACAATATACATCCATAATAAAATACCCTCATAAAAGCGAGAGGTTGCCTTCTAGGGAAAAAAACCCTAAACTAAACATAACTTCTACCGTCAGATCATTTTCCTAGTGAACGGCCTATATTGACTAGAAATTACTATACTTTTACAAGGAAATTTTACATTTGTTTTTAGCTTCGGGGGCACTGCCCCCGAAAGCCCCCACCAGGGGGGGGCTTCAAAAATCGCTGCCACCCCCCCCCCCTGGACCCCCCACGGCAGCGATTAATTACCGGCGGCGTTGCCACCCCTTTTAAGGTACAGGGGTCCAATGTTGTGATACAAAGTAAACAAGATAATCAGGCTCCACACCCAACATCTTGGGGATATCTTGATCCCTCACCCTGATTTGATGGTATCCCAACCTCAAATCAATATTTTAGAAGTACTTTGATCCCCTTAGCTCATCCATCATCTCATCAATCCTGGGAATCGGGTACCTGTTCTTCCTTGTTTTCTTAATCAAAGCACTATATTCAATGCACATCCTCAATTTTCCATCCTTCTTCTTCACCAAGACCATAGAAGAAGAAAAATGATTGATGCTAGGTCGAATATATCCTAAAGCCAAGAGCTCCTGAATAAATTTTTCAATCTCATCCCTGTAAGCTTTGGGATGCCTATAGGGTGTGGTGATCACTACTTGGATCCCCCGCTCCAACTCAATAGTGTGCTCAAACCCTTGGTCTGGTGACCTTCCCAGTTATGTCCCCAAATACTATAGAATAATAGTATAGAATAGACTGCACATCTAAGTGTACCGGTGCACCCTTGCCTCCTACCTCTAACATATGCAGTTACACTGCCCACTCTATGTCTCCTCTATGCAAATCAACCTCCATACTATGTGCTAAGATAATATGGGGTGGAAAGGTGTGCATGCCCCTGATATTTTGGTTCTTACTACTCTCCTTATCTGTCCATTCCATATCCAAGGTCTCCCATGGTGACCTTCCCCAAAGTGATCAACCACTAAACACCCAATATCACATTGGTGTCTGGAATATAAACCACAAAGAAGTGGTCTATCAATGTGTAAGTGAAGCAAAGTTTTCTCCTCCTTAGATCTCCCTAGACATCATCACTAAGAGATCCCTTTTCTTGGTTCTCCTTTGAGGGAGGAACCTTCACATCTTTCCCCTTTTCCTTAGAGGATAAATTTTCTGAAATGGGGCTCTTGCCTTTGGCAAAGCATGCTGCAAATATCTATCCATCTCAATGGTCTCCTGAAGTGTAGTTGGTCTAGTGGATTTTACCAACCCATGCAAAGGCTCTGTTATTCCATCAATAAACATATATATTCTTCTAGCTATACATATATCGAGAAACATAACTAAAAGTTTTAAAAATTCATAGATATAAGTCTTTGGATCTCTTGTTTTCGTGAGCTTAGCTAGCTCAACAAAATGTGCTTCTGGATCTTTGAAGTCAAATATTTCCACCAACCTACGGGTAAATTCTGCATAGGTGGTGACAAAATCATGCCCTAGTGTAGATAGATCATGAAACCACCACTCATGTGCTTCACCTTCAAGGTGCAACGCTGCTATTTTAATGGCCTCCATCTCTAAAACTTGATTCAGCTGAAAATAGATATCCATTTTCTCTACCCAAGCCTTGGTTGTGCACTTGGGTGACCCATCAAAAGTGGGCAAAAATAATCTACCCATAGTACGTTGCATATCATTGTTATGCATGTACGCTCCACCTCTATTGTGATTGTCAGGTCTTCTATTATCCTTGATCTGACAAAACTCTTGGAAGTTTAGGTGCTTCTTGAACCTCTGGGATTGAGATTCATATTCTAGGAAATAATCTCCAATAGTCTCCTCCTCTTGTGGTCATCCTACCTCATTTCCTAATGCTAGGAATGCAAGCATGGTGGAGCATTGTGAAACTGGTTGTGATGCTGCTTTCTCACACCAATAATGTGAGGTGTCCAAACTCTCTCCATGTTGAAACCCTCTAGGGGATTCCTTCTGTCTTTCTACCCACATCTCCTTGATTTCTTTGGAAATATCTTGCATAGTCTAGAGAAGAATTTTTGGAAACTCTCTTTCATCGAATGCTCCAGATGTTATAGATGTAGTGCCCCACAAGCTGAGCCAAGATTATGCTCTGATACCACTGTAATATTCCAAACAGTAAAAATGGGAATATTGAACATAAAACTAGAAATTGCAGTAAATATCAATACATCAAAACATAAGAAAATCATAGAGCCATTTCATTATGTATAATAGCATAAAATGAGTATAATTTCTTGAGGAAAAAATCACTCAAGTAAGGCAAACAAGCTTCCCATGATCAAATACACCCAAATGTGAGATACTATCAATACATAAAATTCATGAATGCCATGAGTGCACAGTCCTAGTGAGAATAATTGTAGCTGGAGAATAGAAATACAAAGAATTTATGATATAGTGCTCAGAAAATGTCGGGATCAAATATCTAGGATCTCTAGCACAATTCCAAGACAACCCGGAAAGGGTTTCCGGAAATACACTATGTGAAAAATTCAGCCCTAGGAATGAATTACGCTTTGAAACTCAATAAATACAGGGATATTAATGATATGACAAGAAAATAACTAATACTTCTCCCTTCTATCTTTTTGGATGAAGGGTTTCTCCCTTCACTACGAAACTATGCCACAAACTTGGTTTTTCAACCCTCTACTACAACTTCCCTACAAAATAACGTAGTTTATGAAGGAGACTACACTGTTGTAGATGGCTGGAGGTTGGCCTAATGCCATATGGTGGAATGAAGCTCAATTTAACCTCTCCTGAGTGGGAAATACAAGTCCCCCGAGGATGAGGGTGTGATTTCTGCCCGGAAACACCCTTGTGTTAAATAGCACAACAGACTCTGCTAAATAGCTGAAGCGTGCAAAAATTCATAAAATAACAAGACATAAACAATAATAAAAATGGCTTCTATGGATTTCATCCCCTTCCTTATATTTTTTGTGAGCTTCTTCACCCTTGGTCCCACTCATTAAAAATGCTACTCCCATGCATACACTCCTCCACCATAACTGCGATGTCCTCCACTATCTCCACTCCCTCCATGAAAATGATGTTGATTTGGTCAACCTTGACCCCATCCACATGAATTGGCCCCATTCACACCAAGTTTTACTTTATTTCAACTAGCTACACTGATCCACTTTCACACTAGAAGTGGTTTTATTCCTAATAAATAGATTTAAGGGTCTCTCTACCCCCTTGTTCATCTAAGTTATGAGCAAAAGAAAATTTAATATTCCAACTAGATAAAAGCTAATTATGAATATTAAAATTGGAAAAGACTGATAATTCTATTAACCTGACTGTAGATTACTAGGTTGATAGCATCTTGGGTGGATTTTTAACTGAATTTGCAGTCGATCAGTTTGTGTCCTACTCTAAAGTTGAACGGAGGTTTTTCAAAGGATTAAGGGTGTTGGAGGAGGGTCCCCTTGTGGAAATTTTGGAAAAATTTTGTAATATTTTGTAATATTTTAGTCTAGCGCAGAGGCTTCGGGGTGGATCAAATCCCCTAATGAATTGTAATGGGATAAAGGGTAGACCAAGGGTCTGCAACCACGGTTTGCGGAACATAGAATAACGTAGGCTAATATGTTATAAATAGATGGATAAATTGAGTCTAGAGGTAGGCTATGTTTTGGATCAAGCTTGGATACAAATTTGTGTATCTTTTGTGTCGATTGTTTGGGTAAGGGATCCTGCTAGTTGTGTGTGCAGAGACCCTGAGTCCTGCTGTGTGTGGACCTCGCTGGCTCTGTGCGCGGGCTAGTAAGTAGAGTCTATAAGTTGGATCTAGATATTAATGAGAAGATTGTTTTGTGATAAGTTGAGTATTTATGTGTTATGGTTATTCGCTACACTCTACGTTATTTCTAAATTTATATATGTTTGTTGAATACTGATGATGTATTGATGTGCAAGTGGATGCAATATTGTAAAAGGGGATGAATGCATAGATCTAGTTAGATTTAATCGCTTTTCTTCTGTTAACATGTTATCTAATGATGTTAACATGTTATCTAATGATTTATAAGCTTTTCTGAAGATATTCCACCGATATATTGTTAAGGGTTTCTGTGTTAGAGTTTCTCCAACACAGGTCTGTGAGACCTGAAAGGACCCACTTCAATTAAATTTCTCTCTCTTAGGGTGCAGAAACCTAGTTCCAACACTCTCCCATACTACTTCGGGTGAGACCTTGACCTACAAAATTAGGCCATTATAGAAAGGGCCAGTAGTACAGGGGTTTGTTGGTAAAACCTCAAAACCAAACCTGGGTCAAGACCCCTCAAACCAACAAATTGTTCTGTTGTCGGGACCAGGATCATTTTGAGAGAGAGATCAGGTAATGCCATGGGGTCATTGGTAGCCATTGAAGCTAGAACTCGAGGACTGGTTTGAAAAGCAGATTCAGGAGTTTTCCCTAAAAGAGAATATAAGTAAGAAGTTGATTGCCGAAGAGTGGAATAAAAAGTACATTTTCACAGAGATGAATCAAATTTTCTTCATAACCTTTGCACACAAACTACAAGAGTGGCTGGAAATATTGGTGGAGTTCTAGACCTGTTGGAAATATGATTAGGTCATACAGTGGACCCCTGAATTGATCCAATAGTTGGAGAAGACTGATAACAAAATCACCTGGACTATTAATCACTGGGTTGATAGTGTTTTGGGAGGATTTGTAACTGAGTTTGTAGTCGATCAGTTTGTGTCCTATTCTGAAGTCGAGCAAAGGTTCTTCAAAGGGTTTCAAGGTAAGTTCTTGCAAACATTGCCACTACTGATTAAGATGCTATTGTGTGAAAAGGGGGTCATGTGCAGCCACACCGAGTTAATGACCTCCGACCATAGTGGAAGCATGACACGAAGTGGTAAATAATACCAAGTTAATCAAGAAGGGGATATATCAGTATACATTCCTCTAAGGGATTCACCTGACTTCAACTAGGGCAGGGCTGCACATGTAGAGACCAGTCCCTCAGCTATGCCATTGTTGAACCCACGCAAGAGTAATAATTCTCCCACCCCACCTTCACCACCACCTGCAGACGATATGGTTGCACACATGAAGCTACCCACCTTTAAGGGTGCAAGGGAAGAGGATATGGATCGATTCTAGTTTATAGCAGAGTTGGTATGGACTGTGCAGAATATTAATAATGATGTTTTCAAGTGATTGCATTTGTCCATAGATTTTTAAGGAAGGGCCTTGGATTGGTTCATGGGATACATTGGCAGCACGTGAATCCTTCAATACAAGACATTAAGGATGCCCTAAAGAAACAATTCTTAAAGCCTAAATCCTACTCTGAATGCATGGTCGAATTGAAATATTTTAAGAAGGGACCTACAGAGTCTGTCTGGGAAGCTGACCAACAGCTAAAGAAGGTCATCATTGATGGAGGCTTTGTCTACGAGGACAAACAATACAAGGAGTGGTTTATCACGATGATGCTACCACATCTGTGTGGACCTATGGGAAAGTATAAGATTGAATCCCAGGAAGAAGCCTTGGAGATTGCCAAGAAGCTAGAATTTGTGCCAAGAGATGATACTCAATTTGTGGCACTACAGATCCAGAGCCAACTAGAGGCGATGCACTTATAAATTCAAAACTTGCGAAGGGATCGGGGTAAAGAAGTTAGCATGGATATCTAGTGCATACGCTGAAGGGTGTCAGGCCACACTAAATATCAATTCCCTCTATTGTCAAATTATATATAGGTTGGGGGACCAGTTCCTCTATGCCATAGAGACATGGCTGGAACAAGTACCACACCATGGTGCGCTAACTATCAGGTAGCAGGAAGATATGATACAGATCACTGGCCATGATTAAGTGCCTATGTTTCAGAACTGAAACAATGGTGGTGTAGATTCTGCTCATTAGTGGGTCATGAAGAGAAAAAATTTCGAACACTTGACTTGATGGTAGATAGGGGAAACTTATACAGGGTGCAAGCTGACCCTACATCACCACTATCTCCCTCAGGGCGGGGAGGATCCCATGCAAGAGGAGAGGGAGGAGGGAGAGGTAGAAGTGCAAGTCGAGGATGAGGGCAACTAATTTGCTACAATTGTGGGGATGTGGAACATTATGCAAGAGGCTACCTGAGCCCTGTTTTCCAATCCTACAGATATTGCAGGCAGTTTGACCATGTCATTGGAGATTGTCCAGTTTTGGTAGCAAAGATGCAGGAGAAACAGAAAACACTCACGCATAATGTACAAAGGGTTAAGGCAGAACCATGAGACGATGGGCCAAGTATCAATGTCATTACACGCAACGTCATTGCCACCGGAGGAGCTGAGGAAAAATACGCGGCTGAACAACAGATCCAGAGAGCTACTAAGAAAAAGGAAAGCCTCGATCTGAAAAAAGAAAAAGAAACCTTCATTAAAGCTTGGAAGGAGATGTCTAAGGATGAATCATCTACCTTAAGGACTTCGGTAGAACCAAAAGCAAATGAAGGAGTTAAGTTGTTTCTTCAGGCATGTATGAATTTTTTGCACAACTAGAAGGTGGTGGAGAATTTCCAAGCATTAATAGACAGCTACGTGGAAAAGGTTTCCCCACAAACAGAGGTTAAAATTGTGAAAAAAATTTATAAGAACAAAAGAAGGACTAGTTGGGAGATGCATATGAATGCGTAGATTGGGGACTATGAAATGGATCGAGTCATCCTCAACTTAGAATCAGATGCCAATTTCCTACCTTAGAAAACCTAGAAATTAATGGGTGAACCCAAGTTGGAGTGGTCCACTATTCAGTTATGAATGGCTAACTAGCATAAGATCATTCCACTAGGTAGGCTGCCGAAGGTTGTGGTAGACATTGCAGGAGTTAATGTCTATGTAGATTTTGAAGTAATCCAGGCTGTGGACGATGCGGACCCTTACCCTGCGCTCATAGGTCTGGACTCGTCTATTGACATGGGAGGAGTATGATATTTGAGAACAAGGGTACATGGGTAATAGTCCCCCTAGATCCAGCGAAAGCTTAATGATATACAGAAATAGTGCACAAGGAAGAGGATGTTGATCACATTTACAAACTAACTTCCCAAGATGATGATTGGATCAACCCCACGGCTGATGGCATGTTGTCTTGGGAGAAAGACAGTGAATGCCTCTCAGACTCAAATGGTGAGATAAAAAATTGGCAGAACTGGTTGCATGACGTATCTACATTGCAGTGCCTTAAGATCACAAAGAGCTTCTGATGCATCTCCTCAGAGGTAAGATAATTTCCCTACTCTAATGGCTCGGGTAGTGTTAAGTATTTTCTTAAAGCATTCGAAGAAGATGTCACTGAAGAACGGAGGTTTTGGGAACTTGACTTGGCTATGCATGTGAGGCCTGCACAATGGTGGGAAACTCATAAGTATGCTTTTCTAGACTGGGAGGAATGTCAAAAAATGATGATCCTACGATTTGAACCTCCATTCAACACACCCATGGAACTCTTCTCTAGTCGTGGGGATCCGCGCAATAACTTGGCTATCTGGATGGAAGTATGGAATGAAAGGACTTGGAATGAATGGGTCCATATGTTTATTCATGCCTTAGGACCAATCCCCACCATCTAGTATTTGGATGCAGAGCTACACCAGTGCACTCATCACTGGGGTACAATGAAAGAATATTTCATGATGCTTTTTGGTTTAGTAGGAGGAACAGAGAAACTAGATGAATCCTTGCAAAATATATATGCTCTGGTCTTTCATGAGTCCTTATCTAAGAGAGAATGTGTTGGGATAGCTTGGGATGCACAGATGAAGAATATTGTCAACTGTCAAAATTTTTTTAGTAGAAGACTGTGATGAGGACCCCCGAAATATCACTATCCCAGATTCAGAAGGAGAACATGCAGTTGCAGGACCTATATTGCAAGTAGTGGATGTAACCAAACCACTAAAATCGAAGGAAGTCAACATTGGCATGGAAGAGTAGCCCAAGATGGCAAAAATTGGGGATGACGATACCATTGGAAATATCATGAAGCTGTTGACTGAATATCAGGACCTATTCCCTGCAAAGTTCTTTGAGCTAAAAGGGATCATCGAGGATATGGGTGTTATGAGGATCACCTTGAAGCCGAATGTGTGCCTTGCAAAACAGTGGCCATATCGACTGAGCCCTAAATATAAACAAAAATTCAAGGAAGAAGTAGGTAATATGGTGGCCATAGGTATCATTGAACCAATAGAATAGTCAGATTGGGTAAACGCTACGGTGTTCTGGGAGAAGAAGACTAAAGGAGAGATAAGGATCTACGTAGACCTGCGCAAATTGAATGATGCCTGCATACATGATCCTTGCCCTACCTCATTCTCTGATGAAATTTTGGATAATTTGGGAGGTCTGGAATCATACTCATTCTCTGATGGGTTTACAGGCTACCCTCAGATCAGAATAGCACCTGAAGACCGTAGCAAGACAACCTTCGCGACTTAGTGGGAATCTTTCCGGTACAGTGTCATACCTTTTGGGCTAAAGAATGCCCCTACCATTTTCTCGCACGTAGTCATAGCAGTATTCAGGGAGTTCATTCACAAGTTTCTGGAGGTCTATTTTGATGATTAGACATTTTTTGGATTAGTAAAGAAGCATGTGTCGAACCTGCCCATGATGTTGGATGTTTGCAGGAAACACTAGATTTCGTTGAACATCAAGAAATGTATATTCTGTGTGCCATTTGGGATTTTTTTGGGGCACGTTGTGTTTCAAAAAGGATTGATGTTTGACCCTACCAATATTGTAGTTATCATCAATTTGGCATTCCCCACCACTAAGAAATAGCTGCGATCCATCTTAGGGCACACCAGTTACTATAGGAAGTTTATTCAAGGGTACGCCCTGATCACCGCACCAATGGAGAAGTTGCTAAAGAAGGATGTATAGTTTTTTTGGGATGAGGAGTGTCAGAAGATTTTTGAGCTACTCAAGGAGAATATTTTCATTGTGCCTATCCTCATATTTCTAGATTGGGTGAAGGTCTTTCATGTACATGTCGATGCATCAGGGATAGCCCTAGGATTTGTCTTAGTGCAGCCCAAAGAAGGATACATCGATCACCCATTTGCATTTGCTAGCAGGAAAATTTCTAGCGCAGAGCATAGCTACTCTACTACTGAGTGATAACACTTGGCCATGGTATATTCCTTGAAGAAATATAGGCACTATCTATTGGGAGTACACTTCAATATGTTCATTGATCATTTGGCTTTAAAATACTTGGTCAATAAGCCTATGTTGGGGAGGGATATTTGCAAATGGTTACTGCTATTCTAGGAGTATGATTTTGATATCATTGTGAAGCCTAAGAGACTGAATGTAGGACGTGATCACTTGTCTCAAATTGAGAATGGAGAAGAGCTAACTAATCTAGAAGAAGGTTTACCTGATGCACAACTGTTTGCTATCAAGGTGGTGGATGAGCACTTTGCATACATTATTCATTTCTTTACCATGGGAATAATTCCTGAAGACTACTTAGTACAACTAAAAAGGAGTTGGTAGGTCGTGCAGCCGATTTTACCATAATTGCTGGTCAATTATACAAGCTGGGAGAAGATGAGGTGTTGTGGAGGTATGTATTAGAAAATGAAAGACAAGCTGTCTTGGTTGAAGCCCATGGAGGGGTAGCAGGAGGTCACTATGCAGGAAAAGCAACTGCGCAGAAGGTTTTGAGGGTTGGGTTGTGGTGGCCCACATTGCATAGCGATGCCCATGCATTCTTCTGAGCCTACGGCACATGCCAACGGACAGTGTAAACCTCGTTCAGAGATGAGATGCCCCTGCAACCGCAAATGGCTTTATAGGCATTCGACAAATGGGTCATAGACTTTGTAAGACCCATCAATCCCCTAAGAAATAATACAGGTTCCCGATACATCATTACTGTAACTAATTATGTAACCAAATGGGTAGAAGTGAAGGCTATGAAGGGTTGTACTATAGATATCACTGTGCACTTCATCTTTGACTATATTTTGACCAGAATTAGCTGCCCTAAGATCTTAATGAGTGATCAAGGTATGCATTTTGTTAATGAAACTATCAAAGCTTTGATAGAAGTATTTCAGATCCACCATGAAAAGAGTACCCCATATCACCCACAGGCAAATGGGGCAGTAGAGGCCTTCAAAAAAAATTTGGAACATGCGCTAACTAAGGTCTGTAACGCCGTTCGAAGTGATTGGGACATGTGCATCCACTCATTACTCTGGGCCTATAGGACCACATGCAAGAAACTGACCAGAAACACTCCTTTCAGGATGGTTTATGGGAAGGAGTCCATCATGCCCATAGAATACATCGTCCTCAGCCTACACATTGCAACTTTTACAAACATGGCAGAACCTAAAATCATGGAGGAATATTTGGTGCAGGTGGTTGCCTTGGAAAAGGATCGGTTCATTGCTAACTTTCACCAGCATGTTCAGAAAGCTCAAGAAAAAGCTTGGTATGATTGAAACATCCAACATAAGGTATTCAAGGAAGACGAATTGGTGTTGCTTTATTACAGCTAGTTTTTGCGCCGCCCAGGGAAATTTACTAAGCACTGGCTGGGCCCCTACATAGTGAAATAGATTACAGATGGTAGTGCAGTCAAGTTGGCTACATTGCGCAGAGACTACCTGCCTGGGTACATCAATGGCAGCAATCTGAAACCTTATCGAGACAACCAGGTGCCTACCAAATGACTATATGGCTGGAGTATCTCTATAAGCAAGGTTGTGCGCATAGGGAAGGTGAAGCAAATGGAGGTGCGATGGGCGCACAGGGGTAGTGCATAGGTAACGAGACGTGGAAGGGTGCGATGGAGGCATAGGGGTAGTGCACAGTTGGAAAAACTAGCCGTTGGAATAGTAAAACTGGGTGAAAAAGTGATTTTACCATTGAATGGAGTGTGCATTTGGTAATTAATTCAACGATCTAGGAGGAGTTTTTACCGTTTCCTTGATGGTAGTCGCATTTAATACTAATCTGACTATTTTTACTCATAGGAGGTTATAAAAAGGGGCGCAGGTCGTAATCAGTTCCTTTTCTTTCCGAAATTCTTATGCCTTGTGCTTTACTGTGAACTCTATGTTTTGTGTGCATTTCCATCTGTATGTATGGGCAAGCTACCCCCTCTAATAGTAGCAACCTTGAATTCATCTTTCGAGTGAGAATGACTGCTTCTAACCCCACTGAGTCATTTCCTATGATGGCCTCTATTGAGATGGAATCTGAAGATGTGTTTGAAGTAACCCCCGATGTTGAAGAGGTCCTGTCTACGCCATCCAAGGGAAAGGGCAAGGGGAAGGAGAAAGGAAAATATAAAGAGAATGGAAAGGAGAAAGACATGAAGTGGTCTGCGGTGAAGTCGCGCACATCCCCTCATATCATGCATTCCCCTTGGAAGGTGGCTAAGTCATATTCGCCCAATCCGTCAAAGTGCCCCATGACAGCCCAGGAGGAAGCTATGTCTATGACTCAGCTCTCTTGGTTTCCTGCATATGTGAAGTTGTGAAAACCAACGATGCACACCCCCAAGAACATTGATGTGGTCTAAGAATACCTACAAATTTTTTTGGTCCCAGAGGAGGTCCCCAAATTGGTGACATGTTCGAGAGCCTCCCCACCATTAAATTTGATGATCACGATTTAGCAAATGCGGACACCTTCTCGGACCTGGCCCCATAATTATATCTTAAGAGGGTGTTGTATGATAACATGCCGAAGGTGGAGCCGATGACATGGGCACATGGATTAGAAGCCTTAGGGATATTAAATTTTCTACGCATCCCCCACTTTGGCCGCTATGCCATCACCATCCTGGTTGTGCGCCAACTGCTGGTGTTGATCCACGACGGGTGCTTGTGGATCCAAGGCCACATCCTGATCGATGCTACCTTAATTCACTGAATCATCAGCCTCCCCATGCAAGGTCCCCATCCCATGAAAGGCTTTGGCAAGAAATACGATCAGAAGGTCACCGAAAAAGTGCGAGAGAAAAACAAGGCTGATTGCCACAAGAGGGGGTTCCTTTTCGAAACCACAGCTGACCCGAGGGTGCACATGGGTACTCTACTACTCGCATTTAAAATGATGTGCAAGTGTCAGGCCTCAGCCATCCTTGCTTATGTAATTCAGCTAGTTGGATGGTGCGAGAAAGGGGTCTTCTAAAACTGGTCACAGTACCTCTGTGAAAACATTCTAGACAATGTGTGCGAGGCGTAGGACCAAGGGAAGGAATTTCACTATTCATGGCTTTTGATGTCAATTTCCTTGGTTGCGTGGGTGACACCTGGCGATGCAGTACTCCCTGAGGTCAAGCCAGATATGTATTAAGGTGCGTGGTATGCAAACCTTTTGGATTCAAAGGATCTGAAGTGCTCGGAGGAGAAAAAGGTGTTTTGGGTACTGTTTGACCATGCGCAGGTAGCATCAATTCATTCCAGGCCATGCTTTTCACCCTCCGTTTATGAAAAATACAAAATAATTTCTGAATTCCACGTCACCATGCATAACGTGCAGATTCGGGCTCGAAAATATCAAGCACAGTACAACCTTTCGTATATGGCCACAGAAGCATAAATTGATCAACTTGTCACAACTTGGCCACTGGCATGGAAGCTTAGCTTCAAATCATCTACCCTAGTTACAGTAGGCACCTAAGGCAAGGATGTAGACCTGAAGGAAATATTCCCACCAAGTACAAAAAAGGAAACTGAGGTGTGCACCATAGAGAAAACCCCAACCAAGGGGACCCCCAAGGATGCCACCAAGGGGGAAGAGCAGGAGTCTAAGCAGGATGTGGGAGTTGAAGGGCTTGATGCGGAGGGCATAGACTCCCCACATGAAACAAAATGCATAGGCGAGCCTCCCAAAGGGTAGAGGAAGAAGCGGAAGGCTACTAAGCCTTGCGCGGAGGTAGAGGTTACCTTGATAGAAGAAGACTTAGAGAATACTACGGACACTGTCACTGTTGCTTCTGAAGATCGATGGCCTGCCTTGGAATATTAGGAGAAGGCTGCAGTAGAAGCCTTTCAATCTAGGTTTCACACACTTCATTTAAAATCAGATACGCTTCAGGCGAGCGTGAATCAGGTGAGGCAGAATCAAGCAAGCCAACCATCCACAGTTATAGCCTTGGCCACAATAACAGAGAGTAGGATCTACCCCCTCTCGGGTGTGTTATTCACTGTGGTACCTCCAATCCTGTGCGAGAAAGTCTACGCGTGTTCTACAGTCGACTTCAATGTTGTGAGACTAAAAGGTGAGAATTTTCACGCCCTCTATGTATTCATCTCTAGCGAGCTTCAGTACAGAGAAATGTGGTCATAGTAGAAGCTCAATGAGGTCGTGCAAACCATTGTGACTAAAGCTGTCGAAACCGCCCAAGCCCAGGTTTCCCACGTCACAGCAGTCACGCAACAGGCTGAATTAGAGCATTTGATAGACCGGCTCTATGAGGATATGTCAAAATTAATTCCTGCCTCCACTTCACCGTAGGCCCAGGTTGAAGGCTTAATAGCTACCTTGAAGGCATACCAGACCAAAGTGTAGGTTGTTAAAGCATACTTGCAACAACAAATGGCTACACTACAAGCCAAAATGCAGCTTGAGACTCCTCCTGAGGTACACGCCCAGCAAGTCGCACTGGTCAAAGAAGTTACGAGCAGCATTACAACACAGATCATCAAGGGCACAAAATTTTTAGAAAATATTGTGGGGTTATGGTCCACGATGCAGTGTGATTCCCTGCTTTGCCAATTCAATCAGGAGCTTCACTAAAAGGAGCAATATTTTGAACAAATGGAAGCTGCCATGCCCACGCTTGTCACTGCACAACGCTTAGCATGTCTTTGGACCAGCCATGTGCTGCGATATGAAATTTAGGGGCTCCGCCACAAGAATCAAGTCCTCATCAACCACCTAAAACCATGGGCTGACAAAGCTCTCAAAATTTCACAGGACTTGGATGTGGCTATGAAGCAGTTGAACCAGACCCTAGAGAGTGTCACTACAGTTACTAAAGGACCAACTTCACAAAATTTGGTTGACATCACGCTAAATGCAGTCGTGCAGAGCTAAGGTGTCCTACCCCCTTTTTCCACCGATGTCAAAGAGCTCTAGGAGAATATGAAGACCCCACTATTGTTGTGACTCAGGATGAGTCACAAGATTGTGTCGGGGACCTATTGGAGCAGGGTCCCCTAGCGGCAATTTTGGAACAATTTTATAATATTTTGTAATACTTTAGTCTAGCGCAGGGGCTTTGGGGCGGGTCAAAGCCCCCAATGAATTGTAATGGGTCAAAGGGTAGACCAAGAGTCCGCAAACCACGGTTTGTGGAACATAGAGTAGCGCAGGCTAATATGTTATAAATAGATGGGTAAATCGAGTCTAGAGGTAGGCTAAGTTTTGGATCAAGCTTCGATATGAATTTGTGGATCTTTTTTGTAGATTTTATGGGTAAGGGCTCCTACTAGATGTGTGCACGGAGACCCTGAGTCCTATTGTGTGTAGACTCTGTTGGTTGTGTGCGTAGGCTAGTAAATAGAGTATGTAAGTTGGATTTGGGTATTAATGAGAATATTGTTTTGTGATAAGTTGAGTACTTCTGTGTTATGGTTATTGGTTGCACTCTACGTTATTTATAAAGTTATATATATTTGTTGAATATTGATGATGTACTGATGCGCACGTGGATGTGATATTGTAAAAGGGGATGAATGCATAGATCTGGTTAGATTTAATCGTGTTGCTTCTGTTAACATGTTATCTAATGATTTATAAGCTTCGTTGTAGATATTCCTTCGATATATTGTTAAGGTTTTCTGTGTTAGGGATTCTCCAATGCAGGTTTGTTAGACCTTAAAGGACCCACTTCAATTAACTTTCTCTCTCTCAAGGTGTGGAAACCTGGTTCCAGCACCCTCCCATACTACCTCGGGTGAGACCTTGACCTGCGCAAGTAGACCATTAACGAAAGGGCTAGTAGTGCAAGGGTTTGTTGGTAAAACCTTAAAACCAAACTTCGGTCAAGACCCCTCAAACCAACAGAGGGGTAAATTCTTGAAAAATTTTCTTCTAATGGTTAAGATGATATTGTGTGAAAAGGGTGTTCTATGCAGCCACACCGAGTGAATGACCCCTGATCAGAGAGGAAGCACGACACGAAGCAGTAAATACTATTGAGTCAATCAAGAGGGGGATAAATTGGTGTATATTCCTTTGAGGAATTTACTTGATCTAAATAGGGGCAGGGCTACGCACGCAGAGACTAGTCCCCTGGCTATGCCACCATAAAATTCCACAAGGGTAAGAATCCTCCTACCCCACCTCCACCCCCACTTGAGGAAGATATGGTCGTGCAAATGAATTTACCCACTTTTAAAGGAGCGGGCGATGAGAATATGGAGCGATTTTTTGTTTTTGGTAGATGCAATATGGGCTGCACAGAATGTCAATAACAATGTTGTTAAAAGAGTGCAATTAGCCATAGCCTTTGAAGGTCAAGCTTTGGATTGGTTCATGGGATACATTGCTCAACATTAAAATCCCACAATAAAGGAGATCAAGGATGCCCTGAATCAGTAGTTCTGAAAACCTGAGTCTTATTCTCAATGTGTAGTAGAGCTAAAAGATATCAGGCAAGGGCCTATAGAGTCAGTATAGGAAGCTGACCAGCGCCTAAAAAAGATCATCAGTGACAGAGGATTTGCGTACGATGACAAGCAGCATAAGGAATGGTTCATTGTCATTTTGTCTCCTCATCGACACGAGCCCATGGGTCAGCAAAATATTGACTCATAGGAGGAAGCCCTAGAAATTTCTATGAAGTTAGAAGTTGCACCAAGGGATGATGCTTAAATTGGAGTGTTACATATTCAGATCCAATTAGAGGTGATGCACATAGAAATTCAGAATTTACAAAGAGACCAGGGTAAAGAAGCTAGCACAGATGTCTGGTGCATACGCTACAGAGTATTTGGCCACACCAAATATTAGTTCCCTCTATTGTCAGACTATATGCAAGCTGAGGGACTGATTCCACTACACCCAAGGGATATTTTTGGGCCTAGTACCCCCACATTATGGTTCATTTATTTTCAAGTCACGGGGTGGCATGATACATACCACTGCCTGCGGTTAGGTGCCTATGTCCCAAAATTAAAGCAACACTGGTGCAGATTATACTCTTCGGTGGGACACAATGAGCACAACTGCCACACGTATGACTTAATTATTGACAAATGAAACCTGTACAGAGTGAAGGCCAACCCTTCATCATCAGCATCTCCCTCTGGACACAGAGGATCCCTAGCAAGAGGTCGAGGATAGGGGAGAGGTGGAAGCGCTGGTAGGGGAAGAGGGCAGCTAATTTTCTACAACTGTGGAGACATCGGACACTATGCATGAGATTAGTTGAACCCCGCATGGCAATCATGTAGCTATTGTAGGCAATTCAATCATGTAATTGAAGATTTTCCGGTGTTGATCGCTTAAAAATAGGAAAAACAAAAGACGCCAACACAAAATATACAATAGGTTATGGTTGAGTCACGCGATGATGGTCCAAGTGTGAATGTCATTACACACAGCGACAGTGCTACCAGAGGAAATGAAGAGAAGGCCAACGCAAAACCACTAATCCAAAAAGAAGCTGATAAAAAGGAAAGCCTCAACCTACAGAAAGAAAAATAGACTTTCATCAAAGCCAAATAGGAGATTATTGAGGAAGGAGAAACAACTTCAAGACCTATCAAGGAACCAAAAGATGACAATGAGGTTAAGCCATTCTTACAAGCATGCATTAAGATACTATGAAATAAGAAGGCAGTAGATAATCTCCAGGCCCTGATAGACAACTGCGTAGAAAAGGAGGTGTTGTAGGCAAAATCTAAGGTTGTAAACAAAGTTTACAAGTAGAAGAAGAGAACGAGTAGGGAGATGTGCATGAAGGTACAGATTGAGAAATACGAGATGGACTAGGTTATCTTAGATCTGGGGTCTGATAAAAACGTCTTACCTAAAAAAAACTGGCAGAAGATGGAAGAGCCAAATTTGGAATGGTCCACCATTTAGCTACGCATGGCTAATTAGCAAAATATCATCCCCTTGGGTAGGCTTTCACAAGTTGAGGTCGACATCGCGGGAGTAAAGGTATGTGTTGACTTTGATTTTATACAAATTGTGGATGATGCAGATCCATACCCTACATTGTTAGGATTGGATTGGGCTATTGATATGGGAGGTTTCATCAACCTAAAGCGCAGAAGAAAGATCTTTGATAATAATGGTATGCGGGTGATCGTCCCATTGGATCCGGTAGAATGAGAATATTTGTAATATTCCAAAATTTTATGGAATATTAAAAAATTTTGTTTTTTCTCTAGCAGGAATATAAATGGGTAAGAAAACCCATTAATAGTAAAAATCTAGATAAGGAACCCTTATAATGTGAAAGGGGATCAATAAACAACTAGATTTCACACCCCATGTGTGAAAAGAGACAACTTGTGGGTGGATAATTCTAGAAGAGGCCAAGTTAACTGCGCATATTGAGAAGATAAGGTTCACTTGGTGGGCCAACGTAGTTTGCATGAGAGGGAGATCATTCTAGAGAGAAAACCCTAAGGTGTGGGGCCCATGAAAAGGCACCTTTTCTTGTTTAAAAGAAGAATGAAGCAGCAATTCTCATTCATGTTTTAATTATCATTTCTATTGTCTTCTTAGACAAGTGCATTCTCCAGCTGTTTAGCTAAGATTTTGTGCTGCCAGCACTGGGTGTTCCCAGGTGGGAATCCCATCTCTTTGATAGAGTATCTCTTGGAAGAGCTTGTTCTTCATATTCCCCATATTCCAGCTTGAGGCCAAATCATTCCATTCAGCTCCAGCGCAGTCTCCATTGGTGGCTGAGTTGTGTTGCTGGGTGTTGCAGGGGAGGGTTTCTCAAAATCACTCCGACATTTTTTATATTTTCCATTTTTACACAAATTTCAGCCAATCCTCTTAAAGGATTTTTGTATTGTATTTCCATGGGTTGATATCTCACTCCCCCTTCTTTATTTGAGCCCAAATTTTTATATCTTTGTATTTTCATTAGTTATGCAATAGTTCCTCTATAATACTGTGCAATCATGGCCTAGGGCTTAATTTATGTAGCAGTGTATTTCACATTTTGATGGATAGGTTTCTTGAGTTGTTGTGCCTTTCTTGAGTGATCACTTCCTCAAGAAGTTGTATATTTTATACTACTATGAGTTAATATGATGGCCATTGGATTCTCCAGCATTTCATGTGTATATGTATCACTGCTATTTCCATTTGATGTATTTGTTATTGTTGTAGCTGCAATGTTGGGGTTATATTAAGAGATTCCCAATCTTGTTGTTTCTCCCTCTTGGGAATATTATCCCTTGACAACACTCTATAGAAAGAGTCTGCTAGTGGGCCAAGTAGCCTCTGGAGCTCATCCTTCTTTATGAAGGTGAAAAATCCAGTAAATGCCCCTACAGTCTATCTCTAGAACAGATTTGCTTTGTTGATTGATAATGTTTCTGAAAAAGGAACATTACAGTGGTATCGGAGCACCTTTCTTGGCTTAGCATGTGGGCTTAAAGCCCAAGAAAGAAGAAGAAGATGATGATGTAGAAGATGATCTTAATCTCATCTATTTTCAGAACAAAGAAGAGCCTCCCCAAGGAGGAGAAGCAAAGAGAAGAAGAGGAAGGTCCATGCACTTCCTATTCTCAAAAAGAAAGCAAGCATGGGAGATGCTTGAACCATTAGGTTCTAGATCAATACCTGGGTGATTATAAGTCCCATTCTACAACATTCAGGGGAGCTACAACGTTCCCAAAATTTATTCAGCAAAAGGAGGAGAGAAGGTCCTATGGCAAAGGAGAAATCAGAGGCAATAGGTTCCTATTGTCTACATTTTACAGGGATACTTCGGCTAGAGCTTGGGTGAAAGAGCTAGAAGCCATTTTTTTGCTACATCTAGTGGCAGAGAAAGAAGCAGTAGATATTGCAGTGCTGCACATGGATGATAAAGCCTTTTTTTGGTGGTTCAAACCCTTGGTCCATTCAAGGGTGAGTTCTTTTGGAGACTTTGCTCAAGGGTTGATCCAAACCTTTGATGGAGAGAGGACAAAAGAGGAGAAATCCATTCCACCATGGGAGGAAGATTGCACCAACGTGGTCATAGCTTTGAGAGGACAGCCTTCTACATCTATGGATGAGGCAGCCATTACATTGGAGGAGACAAATACTATAGACCCCAAGTTCCACCAAGGTATGATTGAAGTTCCACTTTTCATTTCAACAAACAAATTAAAGGAATGTGGAAACTCACATGTAGAGGTCCCAGTATCTACACATTTTTCTATTTTAGAGCACCATGATTGCACTGTGGTGTGCAATGGGTTCAAGGAGGAGATGGACCCTCATCCTCATGCACTATTGATGAGTATCATTCAGCCCTTGAGGTTGGGATGTGAACCATTGGAGGATGAAACAAACCATGACACCTCCATGAGAAACAATGAAACAATTTTTGAATAGGAGGATGAAACAACTGCTACCCTATGGGAAGAATTGACAGCGCTGCTAAAAAATGATGGAGAGGAGAGGTTAAATCCATCACATTTGGATCCTCATGGGTTCAATACAGTCATGGGTGATAGGTCTCCTTTAGGAGGTCCCCAAGGAGCTACATTCCAATATTCCATGGGATGCACGAGAGGTGATTTGGTTTGGGAGAATTGTAGCCCTCATGGGAGGAGTACCAAAGAAGGAAGAAGGAGAAGACATCCAAAAGGAGATGAGTGGATGTGGCTGAGGAGCAAGAGGCTTATTTTCCACTTGCAAATCTATAATATCGGGCAGCAAGAGGCTTGGCTATATTGGCTCTTCTTGAAGGAGTTTGGCCATCACTTGATGTACTCTTTTTCTAGGAGGATAGGAGTGGAGGAGAGGTGGCAAGGTGTTTACATCATTGAGAAGGAAGGAGTAGGGATACATGGTGCTGATATGGTATATATATCAGTCATGATACCTTCATCACATGAGTTACATGATGTGAGCATGAGGAGGCAGCAAGCACTTGGATTGCTTGTACTATCTTGGAGAGAGCACAAGCAGATTTTCTCTCATATGAAGTATGGTGTTGCAGGAGTAGAGGAGGGCACTCTCATAGTGCAAAGGGACTAATCCTTGTCTTGGAATGATCAGGAGGCATTTCCATCTTGGGAAAAGCTTCACAATTGCAGTAGCATCACCCTAGGTGTTCTTGATAAGGGGCATGTCAAGGAACAAATATTGGCATGGGCAAGAGCCTTTCTACATGAGCTCACAGTGCAGACACTTGGGAGCAGGATCATATACATGGATCCATCTATCATCTTACTTCAAGCTTATGGTAAGATTCTTGTGTTTACATTTTCTGATCTACATGCTCTTATCATTATGTTGTAGTGCATGGCTCCTCAAAGGGGCAGATTTTTCATGTTGCTCCATAAGCAAAGTTGGGCCAAACCATATGATGGAGACAGCCATCCTTTACATGGCCTTGGGAAAATTTTCTTCCATTCTACACATGTTCAGCTAACTCATATTATTAGCATTACATTTCAAAACATTTTTCCTTATACATTTCTTCAGCAGAAGTTTGCAAAACTACGTTATGCATCCTTGGGAGACTGTTGGTACTTTCTAGCACCATATGAAACCATCAGTACCTCTTCTATTTTGATGGTGAGCATGTTTCAATTTGCTGATATTTCCAATATTATTGGAAGAATGATCAGAATATTGACACATGAATTTAGTGTGTCCTTGAGGGAAGGTGATTCCCACAGTTTTTGCATGGCATGTTCTAACGGGAACATGAAGAGAGACATGGTCACCACAGCTACATATTTGCTTTCTTTGGAGGTGGACCATGAGTCTGATGATGATATCCATCCATTGTATGTATATGGGCATGTATTTTATTTTTTATTTCTGATTCACTCATCTATTTACTATCCAGTAGTAGAGGTGAATTTTTTGTACAATGCTTTCCATGTTATTTTCTGCAGCTGCAGTGAATGAGGTTGCGTTGTAGCCCTATGAGACATTGTTTGTACCTTGCTGCACATGGTATAACCTACATCAAACATTTCATTGGGTTATTCTATGATTATCATGTCCTACTCATCATGGATGACATATCTTGGGCTAGCTGGATTATCATTGATGGAGGAGAGATCCTTGGAGGATTTCTCTTCATGTTGCCACTTGGAGGAAATACATTTGCAGCCCTTGATCAGCACACACTCCACACTAATCATAAGTTGAGGGGAGGATAGCATGGGGTAAGCTATGGAGCTTGCCATATTCAAATTTTCAGCCCACCTTCTTTTCCGGATCTCAAGGTGGAGAGAGTTTTCTATGAGTTTCCATGCTTGGAGGCAGCTCATATTGTATGGATGATTGCTTGGGGATGGGAGATTCATATGTGGATGATAAGTCCCTTTATACATCAGATCTCATCCCTCAAGGAGGTCCTTAGACAGCCCATTTTTTCCTTCATGGATATTTTTTTCTACATGATAGCAATTTGGGGATGCTCACCAAAGGCTAGATTGCATATGTTGGAGGGACAACCTAGACACTTGATTGATGATATGGCATTATTTTCTCAGAAGGAATCATCATGCACGGATGCTACAGGGAGAGTAAGGGATAATGTATCAGTCTATCCTTGCAGTTACTTGAGGACAAGAAACATTTGGGAGGGGAGGACTGTAATATTCCAAAATTTTATGGAATATTAAAAACTTTTGTTTTTGCTCTAGGAGGAGAATAAATGGGTAATAAAACCCATTGATAATAAAAATATGAATAATAACTCTTATAATGTGAAAGGGGATCAATAAGGAACTTGATTTCACACCCCATATGTGAAAAGAGACAACTTGCAAGTGGATAATTCTAGAAGAGGCCAAGTTAACTGTGCAGATTGAGAAGACAAGGTTCACTTGGTGGGCTAGCGCAGTTTGCATGAGAGGGAGATAATTCTAGAGAGAAAACCATAAGGTGTGGGGCCCATGAAAAAAAACCCTTTCTTGTTTAAAAGAAGAACGAAGCAACCATTCTAATCATGTTTTGATTATCATTTATATTGTCTTCTTAGACAAGTGCATTCTCCAGCTGTTTAGCTGAGATGTTGTGCTGCTAGCAATGGGTGTTCCTGGGCGGGAATCCCATCTCTTCCATAGAGTAGCTCTTGGAAGAGCTTGTTATTCATATTTCCCATATTCCGACTTGAGGCCAAATCATTCCATTCAGCTCCAGCACAGCCTCCATTGGTGGTTGAGTTGTGTTGCTGGGTGTTGCAGGGGAGGGTTTCTCAACATCACTCCGGCATTTTTTATATTTGCCATTTTTACACAGATTTCAACCAATCCTCTTAAAGGATTATTGTATTGTATTTCTAGGGGTTGAGATCTCACTCTCCCTTCTTTATTTGACCCCAAATTGTTATATCTTTGTATTTTCATTATTTATGTAGCAGTTCCTCTATAATATTGTGCAGTCATGGCCTAGGGCTTAATTTATGCAGCAGTGTATTTCACATTTTCATGGACAAGTTTCTTAAGGCTTGTTGTGCCTTGCTTGAGTGATCACTTCCTCAAGAAGTTGTATATTTTATACTGCTATGAGTTAATATCATGGCCATTGGATTCTCTGGCATTTCATGTGTATATGTATCACTGTTATTTCCATTTGATGTATTTGTTATTGTTGTAGCTGCAATGTTGGGGTTATCTTAAGAGATTCCCAATCTTGTTGTTTCTCCCTCTTGGGAATATTATCCCTTGACAACACTCTATAGACAGAGTCTAATAGTGGGCCAGGTAGCCTCTGGAGCTCATCCTTCTTTATGAAGGTGACAAATCCAGTAAATTCCCCTACAGTATATCTCTGGAATATATTTGCTTTGTCGATTAATATTGTTTCTGAAAAAGGAACATTAAAATATTACACAGAGCCAATGTGAAGGGGATAAGGTTGAACATATCTATAAATTGACTGTATGGGATGAAGACTGGATCAACCCTATAGCTGATGGCATGCTGAACTGGGAAAAGGATAGCTCCTGTTTTTCTGATTCTGATGGTGAAATGGAGAAATAGAAGAACCGGCTGCACGACATCTATGCGCTACGTTTCCTCAAGATTGCAAAGAGCTTCTTGTGAATATCCTTTGAGGTAAGGGAACTACCCTAATTTGATGATTCTAGTAGTGTTAAATACATTTTAGAAGCACTAGAAAAAGTCGTCCAAAGGAACAAAGATTTTTGGCGCTGGACTTGGCTATGCGCGCAACTCCAGTGTGGCGGTGGGAAATGCAAAAGGGAACTTTTCAAGACTAGAAGGAATGGAGACAGATGATGATGCTGCGATTTGAACCTCCCTCCATGCGGCCCATTGAATTATTCTATGGTTGGTAGATCCGCATAAGCACCTAGCCATGTGGATGAAGGTATGTGATGAGAAGACATGGAATGAATGGGTTCATAGGTTTTTCCACTCATTAGGACTAGTCCCCATAGATTGGTATCTAGAGGTTGAGTTACACCGAGGCACTCGATACTAGTATACAATGATCAAATAATTTCTGGAAACCTTTTGCATGGTGGGTGGCTCAAAAAAATTGGACGAGGCACTGCAATACATAGATGTGTTGGTCTTTTATGAATCTCGGCCCCACAGAGAGAACGTTGCGCTAGCCTGGGATGTGCAGATGTAAGACATAATCAACTGTTGAGACCTTTCAATTGAAGATAATTAATATGACCCAAGGAACGTTAGTATCCCTGAATTAGAAGGTAAGCGTGCAATTGTAGGACCATCATTAAGAACGGTGGATGTAACTAATGGAAGTCAACATTGGAACGGACGAGCAGCCCAAGTTGGCCAAGATTGGGGACTACTGGGATGCTGATACAGTAGGCAAGATTGTAGAGCTGCTGATGAAATATCAGGATTTGTTTCCTACAAAATTCTCTAAATTGAAGGGCATTTTGGGGGACCTGGGTGTCATGAAGATCACATTAAAACCTGACGTGCATCCTGTCAAATAGCGCCCTTATCAATTGAACCCCAAATATAAGCAGAAGGTAAAGGAGGAGTTATAAAATATTATGGTTGTGGGTATCATTGAACCGGTCAAGCAATCATATTGGGTGATCCCAATGGTGGTTCAGGAAAAAAAGACCAAGGGAGAAATCAGGATTTGTGTCGATCTACGCAAATTAAATGATGCATGTGTACATGACCCCTTCCCTACTCCGTTCTTAAATGAAATTTTGGATAATGTGGGAGGGAAAGAATCTTATTAATTCATAGATGGATTCTGAGGCTATCATCACATCCGCATTGTGCAGAGGACTGTAGCAAGACCACCTTTTCCACGGAATGGGGTTCTTTTCAATATATTGTCATATCGTTCAGATTAAAAAATGCACCAACAATATTCTCGCATGTGGTGACGGTTGTATTCAAGGAATTCATGCATAAATACTTGGGAGTTTACTTTGATGATTGGACAATATTTGGATTGGTAAAGAACCATGTCTCAAATCTACGCTTGACGCTTGATTCCTATCGAAAGAACCAAATTTCTCCCAATCTAAAGAAATGCATATTCCACGTACCTTTTGGGATTATGATGGGGCATATCGTATGTCAGCAAGGATTGATGGTGGACCCAGCCAAGATCCCAGTGATCATTAACTTAGAAGTCCCTTCCACTGAGAAGCAGTTGCGCTCCATCCTAGGACATACCGGTTATTACAGGAACTTTATCCAAGGGTATGCTCTAATCACTGCGCCGATGGAGAAGATGTTAAAGAAATATGTAGCATTCTTTTGGGATGACGAGTGTTAGAAGAGATTTGAGCTTCTAAAAGAGAAAATGGTCACTGCCCCCATTTTGATATGCCTAGATTGGTCTAAGGTTTTCCATGTACATTTGGATGCATTTGACATTGCACTAGGATTTGTTTTAGTGCAGCCTGGAGAAGGTGACATTGCTCACCCAGTAGCTTTTGCTAGTCATGAGCTCTCAGGTGCAGAGCGCAACTAATCCATTACAGAAAGGGAAGGCTTAGCCATGGTATATGTGCTGCAAAAATATAGACACTAATTGTTCGGACGGCATTTCAATATGTTCACTGATCATTCTTCTTTAAAATACCTGGTCAATAAGCCTGTTTTGGGGGGGAAGATCTGTCGATGGATTTTTCTTTCCCAGGAGTATGACTTTCAAAATCATTGTAAATCCGAGAAGACTGAATGTTGGACCTGATCATCTGTCACAGATTGTGAATAGGGAGGAACCAACCAATCTAGAGGAAGGATTACCGGACGCACAACTCTTCACTATCAAGGTGGTCGATGAGCACTTCGTGGACATTATTCATTTTCCAACTACGAGCATAGCACCTATGGAATATTCGGTCCAGCAAAAGGAGTTGGTTGCACGCACAGAGGATTTCACCCTAATTGCAGGTTAGTTTTATAAATTAGGAGTAGAATAAGTATTAAGGAGATATGTGTTGGAACATGAAATATGGGCTATATTGACTGAAGCTCACGGAGGAGTAGCAGGTGGCCACTATGTTGGGAAAGCCACTGCACTGAAGGTGTTTTGTTCTGGGATATGGTGGCCCACACTGCATAGTGATATGTAGGCATACTATCAGGCCTGTGATGCTTATTAGTGGACTGGGAAGCCGTCTCGTAGAGATGAAATTCCCCTACACCTACAGATTTACTTGCAAGAATTTAACAAGTGGGCTATAGATTTTTTGGGATCACACAACCCTCCTGGGAAGAAGACGAGGGCATGGTATATCATTACTACAATTGATTATGTGACCAGGTGGGTGGAGGCGAAGGTGGTGAAGGATTTTACTATAGACACTACTGCGCACTTCATCTTTGAGCACATTTTGACTAGGTTTGGGTGCCCAAAGATTTTAATGAGTGATAGAGGTACACATTTTGTCAATGAGATGATTGAAGCCTTGACTGAGGAATTTCAGATCCATCACAAGAAGAGTACCCCATATCACCCGAAAGAAAATGGCGTAGTGGAAGAATTCAACAAGATTTTGGAACATGCCAATACAAAGGCCTGAAATACCAACTAGGATGATTGGGATGTGCACATCCCTTATATACTTGGGCATACTTGACAAAATGCAAAAATTTGACATGAAAGAAGCCATGTAGGATGGTCTATGGGCTGCAAGCCATCATGCCCATGGAGTATATTATCACCAGTCTACGCATTGTGAACTTCACTAACATGGTCAAGCCTGACATTATGGAGGAACGGTTGGCACAACTCGTTGCCTTGGAAGAAGATCGCTTCATTGCTAACTTCCACCAGTAGGTACAAAAGGCGCACAAGAAATCTTGGCATGATAGGCACATTAGGCAGGAGGTATTCAAGGAAGAAGATTTGGTGTTGCTTTATGATAGTCAATTTTCACACCACCTAGGTAAATTCTGAAAGCATTGGCTGGGACCATATGTGGTAAAGGAGATTACTGCTGGTGGTGCGTTACGATTGGCCACATTGCGTGAAGATTACCTTCCCAGATACTTCAATGGAAGCCTCCTGAAGTCATATAGAGATAATCCAGCACCTACCAAATGACTATATGGCTAGAGCTTCAGAAACAAAATATCTATGCGTAGCAAGGATAAAGAGAGCAGGCATGTGCGCCAGGAGTGCAGGGGTAACACACAAGTCAGAAAACTAGTCGTTGGAATAGTGCAACAAGGTGAAAAAATGAAATTACCATTGAGAGGAGAGGATTGGTTGCACTTAATGAGGCAAATCAGAAGATTTTTTATCATTCCCTTAGAATTAAATTCCAAGTAATGATAATCCAACCGTTTTTACTATGGGTAGCTTATAGAAAGGAGGGCATGGCTATTAATGGGTCCCTTTACTATTTCAACATTTGGCGCCTTGTGCTCATTTTTAAGCTCTTTTCTCCTGATATTTGTAGGTAATTCATGTTTGGTCGTGAATCCATTTCCAACGGCAGTAACCCTAATATCATATTCCGAGCAAGAAAGACAACAACCAACCCTGCAGAAGAGCTTTCGACGCCCCTCACGGTGTCTAGAGAGGAAGGATCAGACAAGGTCAAAGAAGTAATTCTGGACATGGAATAATTTCTTTACGAAACCAGCTCCAAAAATAGAAGAAAAGAGATATCAACGCCTTAGAAATCAGCCACTTCAAGGGGGTGACCTCCAATACATTACATAAATTAAAAATTCTTGGATGATACAAATGACAGAACCTCCTTCTATATATAGGATTCCATGGGGTCACAATATAATCCTAGCCAACCTAACAATAATAATGTAAGGGAACAATAATAACAATATGGGGGTTACAGGGGTACAACAATAACTGTTGGAATCACAATTTCCGTTAGACCAAAACCTGTAGGCATTATTCTCCGCTACAATTCCCAGAGTTAAGATCGACGAGAGGCGATTATTCCATGTCGCGAAACACACGGGGAGCGTTGAACCCAAATTCAGACAATCTCCCCCCCAACGCGAGCTGAGTGAGTTTCGAACTCGAAACATGTCGCTCTGATCCCACTTGTTGGAATCACGATTGTCATTAGACCAAAACCCATAGGCATTATTCTCCACTACAATTTCTAGAGTTAGGATCGACAAGAGGCGGTTAGTCCATGTCACGAAACACACGGGGAGCGTTGAACCCAATGTCCAACAATAACAATAAGGGGGCTACAATAATAATAATAAGGGACTACACTAGTAATATGGGGACCTAACATTCCCCTCTCATTCAAAAAAGTGTTGTCCTCAACGCTTGAGTAGCTATAGATACTTTTGTACAAATTTCTCATCCTCCCATGTAGAATCTTCAGTGGGTAAGTTCTTCCACTTGATGAGATACTCTGAAATTGATCGATTTCTTAGCTATCGAATTCTTGTTTTTGTGATTGTGTCAAGTTCCAATATGATTTTTCCTTCCTCATCAAGTTTTGGAAATATTGTTTGAAATGGAATTTTTCCACCTATAACCTTCTTTAAGCATGAAACATGGAATACTAGATGCACTCGCAAAGAAGCAGGAAGCTCCAATTTGTATGCCATAGTACCAATCTTTTGCAACACCTTGTAATGACCATAGTATTTTGGTGATAATTTATTATCCTTCTTAGCTTGCTTGAGGAACAATTTTTTGTATGGTTGTAGCTGTAAAAATACCCAGTCTCTTACATAAAAACTTCTCTCGCTGCAATGTTGATCTTCCTATTGTTTCATTCAATTTTGTGCCAAATTTAGGTTATCCTTTAAGAGTTGGAGAATTTGTTGTTGATGCTCGATGTGATCTTCCACTGCTTCCACCTTAGAATTTTCTCTTAAATATGAGGTGATGGACGGTGGATGATATCCATAAAGTGCCATAAATGGGGTCATTTTTGCTATAGTATGGAAGGAAGTGTTATACCACCATTTAGCCAGAGGTAACCACTTGACCAATTGTGTTTATTTATCAGATACAAAGCAACAAAGATAACCTTCCAAACATATTTTAACTATCTCATTTTGACCATTGGATTGAGGATGATAAGATGAGCTATGAGCTAGTTGTGTACCCAAACAAGAAAATAATTTCATTCAAAAATTTCTAGTAAAAATGGGATCTCTGTCACTTACTGTAATCTTTGGGTTTCCATGTAGGTTTTGAATTGTTTCCATAAATGTAGTAGCAATTGTAATTTCTTTAAATGGATGAGATAATGCAAAAAAGTCTGCATACTTGGTAAACCTATTAACTACCACCATTATTACACTCTTTCCTTCGGACTTAGGTAAACCTGTGATAAAATCCGTTGAAATATCCTCCCAACGTTGACTTGAAATGGATAAAAGTTGTAGAAGACCTGAGGTATTAATTGTCTCAACTTTATTTTGCTAGCAAAACAAACATTTTGCCACAAAATTTTGAATATTAGATTTAAGAACATCCCAAAAAAATTATTTCTTCACCATGTGGTAAGTTCTTAAAAATCTTGAGTGTCCTCCTAAAGGATTAGTGTGCAATT
This sequence comes from Pinus albicaulis, assembly GCA_034641835.2. NCBI lineage: Eukaryota > Viridiplantae > Streptophyta > Pinopsida > Pinales > Pinaceae > Pinus > Pinus albicaulis. The sequence continues at coordinate 1,193,521,690 of CM076575.1, read as the reverse complement.
CCAAAAGAATATTTGTTTTAGTTGAGAATTCTTACAAAGATATAAGCGATATTTTAAGGAATCATTTTTCTAACTAAATGTATCAGAAGTACTAGGATCTTGCTGCAAAATTTGAATGAGTTTCCACACTTCTTCGTCCTTCTTCCATTCATCCCTTGCTTCAGTTATCCAATCTGGTCGGATAATACAAATTAAACAAAGCAATTCTTCCACCTCTCATCCTTTCTTGAGGGTGCATTTGCAACAACATTTAGCTTCCCTTTTTTGTAGATGATTTCAAAGTCATAACCCAACATCTTTGTGACCCATTTTTGTTTCTCTTCTCAAGATAGTCTATGTTCCAAAACGTGTTTAAGACTATCATGATCATTTTTTACCTTGAAGTGCCTTCCCATTAGGTAAGTTCACCATTTCTTTAGTGCATGTAGTAATGCCAACATTTCCTTCTCATAAATATCTTTCTGCAAATACTTTCCTTTGATTGGGAAACTTTCAAAAGCAACGAGTCTTCTTTCTTGCATTAAAAAAACACCAATTCCATTTCCTGAGGCATCACATTCCACAATAAAGTATTTTGTGAAGTCTGGTGTAGCTAAGACCAATGCTAGGCACATTGCCTCTTTAAGATGTCCAAAGGCCTTAGTTGCTTCAGGAGTCCATGAAAATGCATCTTTCTTCAATAATGTTGTTAGAGGTGCTGCTATTCTCCCATAATCCTTAACAAACTTGTGATAATACCCTGTTAACCAGAGAAATTTTCGCAACTGCTTTATGGTTGTGGGGACTTTCCATTCCTTAATTGCTTTAATTTTTTTAGGGTCTACCTTAACACCCTCATGAGATACAATATGACCCAGATATTCCACCTCTTGTACTCCAAAGAAAAATTTGGATGTTTTTGCATATAATTGTTTCTCCTCCAATATTTTTAGCACCCTGTCAAAATGTTGAACATGATCCTTCCAATACCTGTTGTAGATTAGTATGTCATCAAAAAATACTAGCATAATTTTTCTAAGGGTTTGAAAATGGAATTCATCAACCCTTGAAATGTATAAGGTGCATTGGTAAGGCCAAAAGGCATGACCAAAAATTCATAATGACCCTCGTGAGTTCGAATTTTTTTTTTTGGAATATCTTCAGTCTTCATTCTAATTTGATGATATCCTAAACGAAGATCCAACTTGGTAAAATAAATTGCGCCATGTAATTCATTCAATAATTCATCAATCATAGGAATGGGAAATTTATCTTTAATAGTGAGCTTATTGATCTCCTTATAATCCAGACACATGCACCATGATCCATCCTTCTTGTGCACCAATACTTCTAGATCAGAGAAAGAACTCTGACTAGGTTGAATTACACCAGCCTCTAACATTTCTGCAATCATACGTTCAATTTCGCTCTTTTGGACATAAGGATTTCTATAAGGCCTGATGTTTGGAGGAAAACTTCCTGGAATCAAATGAATAGCGTGATCATGATCACGAATAGGTGGGATTCCTTTAGGAGTTTCAAACACCTTGGAATTATTATCCAAGACTTTTTGGAGATCTGGAGAAATAGATGATTTTGATGTTGGAACTTCTAGTGACCATAATTATTCAATTACGCCTCGTTGTTCTTTCTTCGGAAGCTTTTTCATAACATTAGAGCTTATTATATTTCTCGGCTTCCCTGTGATACCCCATAATTCAATTCCCTTTCCTTCCAAAAAAAATTCCAAGAAAGGTTCTTGAAAATTAAAAGCTATTGTCCCCAAAGATTGTAACCATTGTACTCCTAGTACAACATCATCACCTCCTATTGGAATGGAAATCATTGGACTATTCAATACATATTCCCCCATGGTTAGCTTGATACTATGGCATTTTCCAGAGAAATTTATGTTTCCTCCATTTTCAACCATCACTTGACATTCTGGTGCTAGGTATAGGAAACAATTCAATTCCTTGGCTACCTTACAATGAATAAAATTATGGGTACTACCCGAATCAATCAACACTATTACCTTTTTCTTCTTGATATTTCCTTCTATCTTGAGAGTTTGAGGAATGGTAATTCCTACCAATGCATTGCACAATATGGTCAGACTCATTTATTATTCTTCTAGGTTTGGTTACTGGTGTATATCCTCTTCTTTTGAAGTTTCTTGTTCATTTTCTTCCTCCTCTTCACAATCTACGTAAAATAATTCTTCTCAACACACTTATGACCTTTAGTGTATTTGCTATCACAACTGTAGCAAAGCCCTTTTGCTCTTTTTTCTTCCAATTTTTGTGGTGTCAACCTTGTCGGTTGTTGGAGTCTAAAAATAGCAACACTTCCATATTTTTAGATGTGAATGGTAGGCTTCCTTGTTACCATAATTTAACATTCAATTTTTCTTGTCAATATGAATGCCTTCTCCAATGAATCAGGTTCCCAAACACAAACTTCATCTTGGATGTTATCCTTTAAATTCCCTATGATGACATCAATCTTGTGTTCCTCTAGAATATCAGTTACCCTTATTTTCAATTTTTGGAAGTCCTCAATGTGCTCCACCACTGAACCCTTTTGTTTGAGATGTATCAATTAGCTAAAGAAGGCATTGCTCTTTGTATCCTCATAATGTGTTATCATTTCCTCCATAAAAAATGACCAAGTGACAATTTTTTTACGAGAGAAAAGCCATCTATACCATACAAATGCATTTTGTTCTAAATTTAAAGTTTCAATGTGTAACTTTTGTGTGTTTTTCACATTATTGAGATAAAAATATTTCTCCATCTGTAGTATCCATGTTATGGGATCCTTGCCATCAAAATTCCTCATATCCATCTTTGGAATATGGTGGTTCTTCCATCCAACATTAGAGTTTATGAAATCACTATTAACATTTATTTTTTTCTCATCATGAGTTTCCTCTACTATGTTTTTTCCATTAGGAAACATTTCTTGTATCAACTTTGTCAAACATTCCATGTATGCTTTTAGATCTTTCTTCATGTTTTCCATGTTGTCTTTCATGTCATCCATCTTAGCTTCCATGCCAACTTCCATGCCATCCATCTTAGCTTCCACAACTTTCTTCAAACCATCCATATTGTTCTTCAAACCATCCATCTTTGCTTCTACGCCTTTCTTCAAAACTTCCATTTCATATTTTTTTTTCTCTTTGAGAGAAAGAAATTTGGTGCACTTGCTCTTGTAATTTTGATAGATCATGTTGCAATTCTTCATATTCATGAGTCATAGTAGAGTATTATGAGGGCCTAATGGGTGTTGAATTCTTTTTAGGGGGGATTTTAGAACCCAATATTGATATGAATGCTCAATAAGCCCTTGGAATCACTTAAAACTAATTTTTCAAACAAGAATTATGACATTTGAAAAAAAAAATACACACCTTTTTCTTGCTTTTGAGGAGCTTGATATTGAAATTGAATTATATCTGTAATTGCAGATCTTCAATATCTAAAATTTGGTTCTATATTAGCCCTCTGAATCTTCTTTCGAATGCCATGGGTTTGACCTGATTTGGATACTTCAAGTCAAAATTATGACGAATCTCCCAAATGACCTAATTATGGACTAGTTAAATAGAGCACACTTGTACGGCGTGCCATGTCTTCTTGTTTCCTCATTCTACTCTGAAATTGCTACACAAGAAACTACAATCCATTTACTTGTGGCCACTTTTTATAGAATTCCAATCCGATGCTCAAAGAGAGAGTTATGACGATTTTTCCAAGGTCACCTCTTTGAGATGAAATTCGGGAGCTTGAAACAACCCTAACTTCCACGGATCCTATCTCTACAAATATTGCGAACCAATATCTGAAATTTTTATAGGACTTTCCTTAGGATTTCAGATTTTCTCTTAAAAATTTAGGTATCTTAACCTTCTAGAAAAAATTTATAGCAAATATGCCACGATGACTTGTTCAGATGAAATTCGGGAGCTTGAAAAAATCCTAACTTCCACAGATCATATCTCCAAAAATATTGTGAACCAAGATCTGAAATTGGTACATGATGTTCCTCAGGATTTCAGCTTTACTATGTAAAAATTAAGCTTCTCAACCTTCGTAGAAAAAAAATTATAACGAAAATTCCATGATGAGTTGTTTGGAGCAGTGAAACCCTAGAATCCAATGCTCTAATGCCAAATGTTATGAAACCAGCTCCAAAAATAGAAGAAAAGAGAGATCAATGCCTTAGAAATTAGCCACTTCGAGGGGGGAACCTCCAATACATTACATAAATGAACAATTCTTGGATGATACAAATGACATAACCTCCTTCTATATATAGGAGTCCATGGGGTCAAATATAATCCTAGTCAACCTAACAATAATAATGCAAGGGAATAATAATAACAATATGGGGGTTACATGGGTACAACAATAACAATAAGGGGGCTACACTAATAACGATAAGGGACTACACTAGTAATATGGGGATCTAACAAAGTTGAATCCACTCTGGTGAAAGCGAAGGGTAAGGGAAAAATGTCAAAGTGGGCTACTTCTAAGCCATGCACCTCTCCAAGGAATGTTCTGTCTCCCAAAAAAACTTCCAAGGAGCGCTCCCTAAAGGATGATTTATCCAAATGGTCGATGAATACTAGGAAAGAATCATTACAAGTAGATCCAGTTTCTTGGCGACCACCATATGTTAAGCCACAAAATAATTCATCGCGTAAGCCATGGAACCTTGATGTGGTACAGGAATACTTGCATATGCCATTTTTCCCTCAATATGTCTCCATGGTCAGCGAAATGCATGACAAGCTCCATAAAATGAAGTTTAATGATTATGATCTCACCAATGAAGGAACGTTCCCTGATCTTGCCCCAGAAAACTACTCGGAATGTGTGTTGTATGGTGATGTCCTGAAGGTAGAGCCAATTCCATGGGCATGCGGATTTCATAACATGGGAGTCCTCAATCTGTTAAGGATCCCCTATTTTGGGCGGTACCCCATCACAAGCATGTGCGTTCACCAATTTTTGACCTTAGTCCATGATGAAGCGCTCTGGATTCAAGAAATAATCCCTATCGATGTTGCGTTGATCCATCAGATCACCGGCCTACCCATGAGGGGTCCCCATCCAATGACAGGGTTCAGGAAAAGTATTGAATTTAAGGTAGCAATAGAGGTTAAGGAAACATATGAGGTATAACGGGATAAATGAGGCTTTCTGGTTCAAAAAATCAATGACCAGGCAGTGCGTGCAGGAACCCTTGTCCTTGGATGTAATCTTATGTGGAAATTCTGGCCGAAAACAATTTCGGCGCACGTCATTGCCTTGGCGGGGTAGTGCGAAAAAGGGGTGATATATAACTGGTCACAATTTCTATGAGAGCAGCTTTTGGAGAATGTGCATTAATGGGAAATGGGGAATTCATTCTGCTATTCATGGATTTTATTGTTGATTACACTGGTAGCATGGGAGACCCCAGAGGATACAATCCTTCTCGAAATTGAGCCAGGTGTCTGTGAGGGGGCGCGCTATGAAAATTTATGGAACTCATCGAATGACAAGTGGGTTGAAGAAAACAAAATTTTCTGGGTTATTTTTGCAGGCACGTTGGCGCAGGCTATTCATTCTCGACCACAAATCTCACCGGCCATATATGAGAAGTATAAAATCCTGGCAGAGTTTCAGGTAATGATGCACAACATCATGATCAAGGCACGCAAGAGCCCCAATTGGTATCCCTTACCCTATATGGCTACGGAAGCAGAGGTTGACTAGGTCACCGCCTAATGGATAAAGTTATGGAAGATTGGGCTGGGCTCTACAAAGCTTGTCACACTGTCCACATCCGGGAAAGAAAAAACCCCGAAGGAAACGACTCCAAAAGAGACCGCCCCGGCTCCATAAGACACAACGCCCAAAGATACCACCAACCAACACATGAAGACAAGCAGAAAAGATAAAGAAGTTGAAGTAGACGAAAACCTCGACGTCGATGGAAATTCATAAATAGACAAAGATCACGAACTAGGAGGTAACCATGTGGAGGTGGACCTTGGCGGATTGGATGGGCTTGGGGAAATGGTGCATAACATCGTGCAACACTAAGTGTGGAAGAGAAACATCTAAGGGGTTGTGCAAGAAGAGGAAGGGGTCCAAGATGGGAGGAAAAGAGGAGGTTACTCTGACTGAAGAGGACCTCGACAAAATTTCCGATGTGGTTGCCTCGGCATCTGAGGACTAGTGGAGCACCATGGAGGTCCAACACAAGGCTGTAGTAGAAGCCTTGGAATCCAATTTACAGGTTCTGCAGCTAAAAGCCGATACTTTGCAAGTGAGCATGGATCAAGCAAGACCAGAACAAATGAACGTGGATCGAGCAAGGCTAGTGCAAGCAATCCAGTTGTCTACAACAATCGTTGCAGCCACAAGAAGCAGAGTCTACACCCTCCCAGACACAGCGTTATCTCTAGATCTAGCCAATTTATGTGTGCAAGTCCATGCCTACTCCGAGGTCAGCCTCGACCTTGCCAGGTTTCCAAGTGGGCAGCTCCACACACTGCATATCTTCATCTCAGCAGAACTTTTTTGGTCAATTTAGTGTGTCCTAAATTGCTACATTAATTTATCAATCCGGGATTCGTAAGCTGATGAAGCGCGGCACACTATATGTGCAAGATAACCTATTTCTTAACTTTTTGTCGTTTTTGGTTTTCTAATGTGAGACAGAAATTCTAAAATAAAAACAAGTATGGTTATGAGTGTTCAAGGAAATGATATCCTCTATAATGATTTACCAACTTGAAACTTAAAAAGGAATTTGAAACATACAATGACAAAACTTGAAAGGAAATGAAAATGTGCTGTTGAAATGAAAATGTGCTGCTAGTCTAATAAATCAAACAGTGAACTATTGAGCATGGAAACCAAACTATCCTTGCTGTTGTCTAAACACAAGAGAAACTATGCTGAAAGAAATCCAAAAGTTGCAACAAAGTAAATCTAAATCAAATTACACCAACTTATCTTCTGATTCCTCATCATTAGTCCAGCTATGATTTTCGGAGGTAACCATAAACAACTTGAGTAACCCGATATCTAACTTGCAGAAAGTAAAATAATATCAAACTACACATTCCTAATTCAATCCCTCACCATCAGTCCAGCTGTGGCTTTCGGAGGTAACTGAAGATGTCATGAGAAATTTAATATATCTAATTTGCAGAAAGTAAACTAATATCAAACTACACATTCATGATTCAATCCCTCACCATCAGTCCAGTTTTGGCTTTCGGAGGTAACTGAAGAAGTCATGAGCAATTTAATATATCTAATTTGCAGAAAGTAAACTAATATCAAACTACACATTCATGATTCAATCCCTCACCATCAGTCCAGCTGTGGCTTTCGGAGGTAACTGAAGATGTTATGAGAAATTTAATATATCTAAATCTAACTACTAAAGCAAATAAGAAAAACTGAAATAAACAAAGCAGTACTGAAATTAAACAGAAACTAAGAAAAACATATTTGCAGCAGAACAATATTAATTCCATGTCATTAGTCAAAAAGTTATGCAAATGCATGGGCTGCCTATTTATAACCTGAAACAAGAACACTGATCAGTTAACAATAACATAAAACATGAAAGACAGAAGTAAAATGTAAAGCATGAAAGATTATAAACAGAAATGAGGCATATATACCATGAAAGATGCAATGTATAAACACATGAATGAATTATAACACAATGAGCTTAAAGAAATAAAACAAGAACTATACAATAATGCACAAAACCTCAGCGTGTGCAGGGGCCCTCTACACCATCCTTGGAAACAATCTTCAAGTACGAATTACGCTTTGAAACAGAGTCTTCTTATATATTAAAATGCAATCATAACAGAAAGGTGATATTATGGCACAGTGGAAGTGTAATTACATTACAGAGCAGACTAATAAAAACTAACAGAGACTAAAATCACATGCGTATGCAAACGCGTTATTTATAACAAAGGTAATATAACTGATTTCCTAAAGTTTATGCTGATGGAGAACACGTAAACCATTACGTCCAAAGATCTAAGATCATGGCCGCGTTGAAGAGTAAATCTATGAGGAGTGGATGTTTGAATTCAGCTTATGGAGCCATGTACAGGTGTTGATTTTCCTTCCGTAATTCAGAAACGACCATATCCATCTCCACGTGACGAGAAACAGAGTCCTGTCACCGTGGGACTCTACGGTTGACTTCCACTTGGCCACCTTTGACCGCAGCCTCCCTGGATGAATTTGCTCGAGCCAATAGGACACGATCCATGTCCACATCATTTATGACTTGCCCATGTGGCTCGTTTTTCCTGAAGACACCTGTAACATAGAGTTTCACAAAATGGCTGCGGAAAGTTGCAGCAGCTGCGGAAAGTGGCAAGATTCCGCAGCTAAATGAGCAAAATCTAAATCAAACAGCAGACATAAAAATATAGTTAAAAACCATTTTAGATGCTCTTTTGCAATTAATATACAATGATATTGACAACTTGGGAGGTTCAGGTGAATGAAAAATGTATAGAAAGGTGTATGGAAAAGATGCAGATTTGAGACTCAACATACCCCCACTGTGAAGGTGTTGCATGTCCTCATGCAACCAAAATTTGATAATCCTTCTTCAGTTCATATGCCTTGACACTTCAGCCAGTACATCCAGCCCTCTCCTCTTTTTCCTTGGTGCTGCCAACATCCTGGGCTTCTTCATTAAGCATCTAAATTTGATATTAACTAGTGCTCTGCTTAACTTCTGGCATTTCTTTTTCAATTTCTTGTTCTTCTTCTGCCATATTCCCAGATGTAGCATGGTATTATCATGAATGATTTTGTCCAATTTTCTTTGTTCCTTCAATGTCTCATTTTCATTTTTGATGTGTCTATTTAAAAGCTCTAGCTCAAAGACTTCCTGTTTTAGTGATTGGACTAAATCATCCTGTACTGTATGAGGCTGAATGGACGAAGTACTGGGACCTGTAGCTGCTTTTTCCAAAGATTCTATATAATCATATACTTTTTGCTGCTTGGGGTCTATTTCAGATGTCATTTTTATTGGGATGTCCCCAAAATGCCGTGAAGGAGAGTTATCTTCAAAATCTGGCTTAGAAGGGCTCACATCAACATCTTGCTAAGAATGGGATGGACTATGTTCAATGTATGACTGAGAATGAAATGAACCAGGTTCACTAACTGACTGAGAGTGAGATGGACTATGGTCAGCTGGGGACTGTTCAGATGTTTCTTCTCCCAAATCAATGAAATGGGGTCCCTTCATTTCCATTTTCCTCAATTTCCCCTTAAGTCTGGAACTTCTTCTCACATGCTGTGGACCACTGTCCTTTTGCTTTTGTTTTCCTTTCTCTGTCTTCTTGGCCATAGATGACTGTTTTTGAAGATAAACTAATCTTTCAGATAACACTTGATGATCTTCTTCTTCGGAAGAAGGGGTTTGATGTATAGCCTCAATACTTTTTCTTTCTTTTGGTGTTATTGGCTTTTTACCCTTGGTTTCTTTCTTCTTCCTTTTTGACAGTCTCTCTTCCCTATCAGTTCTTTCAATTGTAGTAGTAGGAGTATTTTGAATTTCATCATTTGTTCTCTTTCTCCTACTCCTTCTTGATGTGTCACCTTCAGAAATTTCTTGAGTAGGAGTACTTTGAGTTTCATCATTTATTCTTTTTCTCCTACTCCTTCTTGCTGTGCTACCTTCAGGAATTTCCTGAGGTTCCTCAAAGAAATTTCTAATCAAAAATTGTTCCCGTGTGTCTTTCTTCTCATTTAACTCTTTTTCAATCAAAATTTTTACAAGACCGTGGCGATATAGATGTGGTTCTACATCTCCTAAATGCTTCTGAATAGTCACTGAAATTTTCTTCAAACTATTTAATAGAAAATATGGGAGATTGAGAGCTTGATTATCTAGAAAATTCATGAGCAATCTGGTATGGTACATATACATGGACCCAAAACGGCCTTCACAGGTAATGAATTTTTGAACAACTAGCAGCAAAGTAGCCCATTCCTCTTTCAATGCATGAACAGGAATTCCTCTTTTAAAAATAGTTATGTCCATACCTTGGTTTCGTAATATTATTCTCCAGGCTTCATCACTAATGCTTTTATTTTTAAACCAATGCTCACCCTCTTAAAGAAGTTCTGTGGCAGATGCTACAGATGCCTCGTTCACTGCAAACTTAAGGTCTCCAATCTCTACTTCCAGGCCATTGAACGACCTTGCAAATGCTTTTGTCACTTCTTTATGATAACCTCTGAACTTTTGGATAAACCACAGCCACTTTTCTTTCTTCAATACATCCCTTACTTGCGGATATCCCTCCATGAATTTAGGACCTTCTGGTTCTGCTCTTAGCAATTTACCCATCTTTCTTTCTGCTCTTCAAAAATTTGCCTGCGTGAGGGTTCAATGGAAATAGAACGGCTGAATGCACGGAGATGAGCACAATGACTGTAGGTAGATAACAAAGAGTGGATATACAGGCTGTAGCGTAATAGAGAACGAAGTGGAGTGAGACAGAACAGAGAGGGGTTTCGTGAGCACGGCAGAGATACGGCTGTGAGATTAACAGAACAATAGGAGGAGTATAACACATCCGGCAGTGTTTTGAAATTTGGTGGCTGCACAATAAATGTGAGCACGTTTAAACAACGGCTATGGATTTATGCGGCTGTAAGAGTCCGTGGTCAAATCAACTACGTCTCATTGTCACCGATGGAATATCGGAGTATGAGTGAAGATCGGGGGTTTAATTATGGAACCGTTTGAGAATTAATGCGGGAGGATCATATGGAGATCGTGAAAGGGTTACGGAATTTGTCAATATAATCATTGCACATAATGGATGGAGCTTATGGTTTAGAACTATATAAAAATGTGTTTTCAATGCTATTTGAAATGAATTTTACTCATACCTTGGAATCTTTTCCTTTTCCTTGGTCTTCAATTAGTTGCTCTTCATTGGTATCTTGAATGCTCCATGTCTTCATTTTTGGTCCTCATACCTGCATTTTATTTCATGATTATGAAAATAACATTTGGCTATACATTCTTTTGAAAACAGAGTTGTAGCTGCGGAAACTGGTGTCAGCTGTGGAAACAGATGTCAGCTGCGGAAACTGACACAGCTATTATTTGGATGAATGAACATGAACGGATGACAAATGATTAGATGGAAATGGTCATGAAAAAGAATTTTATTGATGAAATGGAATGAAATAGATAAAATGAAGTGGAATGGAGTGAAATGAAGTGAAATGAAATGGAATGAAGTGGAATGGAATGGAGTGGGTGGTCACAAAACTTGTGAAATGAAAGAGAGATTTTTTTTTTTTTTGAAAAATATAGTGTCAGGTGTTCCTGATTTTCACCCTATATTTTCTGTATAAGACTGCCAATCAGTGATTGGTTTTCAGGCTTATACAAATATTTTGTTTTCAATTTTTTTTATTTTTTTTTTATTTTTTTTTATTTTTTCAATTTTTTTTTTAACTGAAAGAACAAAAGCTAGGTTGGTGAAGAAGAAGAATTCTTCTGTACCAGCCTGATTGCAGAATTTTCTTGAAACATTTTGACAAAATCCTCTTTTGAGAGTGGCTTATGATAAACTTTCAATCTGTGGCCATTCACAATAAGAGGAGTTTGAAACTCATCAATGGTCTTGATTCTTACCGCTCCATTGCTAAAGATCTTTTCAATCTCATATGGCCCAAGCCAATGAGTCTGAAATTTCCCTTGAAAATCTTTAAACTTGGAATCAAATAACAATGCCCAATCTCCTTCTTGAAACTTCTTCTCTTTGATATATTTGTCATGCCATTTAGTTTTTTGATATTGAACTAGATCAGTTCTTAGAATTGCTTCTTGTCTGATCTCATCTAGCTCATTCAACTGCTCCATTCTATGCTTTTGGGCTTCTGATAAGTCCATCCCCAACTGAACTGCTATCTTGAAGGTCTTGACTTGGAACTCAATGGGGAGAAAGACTTCTTTCCCATAAACAAGTTCATAGGGAGAATGTCCTGTTGTATTTCTCCATGTAGTTCTGTAGGCCCACAAGGCTTCAGGAAGCCTTTCTGCCCAATCTCTTCTATGTAGATGAACAGCTTTGGTGATGATACTTTCGAGAACTTTGTTGGTAGACTCCACTTGACCATTTGCTTGTGGATGGTAAGGAGTAGATCTTCTATGCTTGATTTTGTATTCTTCCATCAGCTTCTCCACCAGGTTGGATGTGAATTGGCTTCCTTGATCTGTCACAATTTCTCTTTGAACACCAAAGCGAGTAAAAATATCCTCATAAAGAAAATGAACAACTGAATTTTCAGTAGCAGATACTAATGCTTTGGCTTCTACCCATTTAGTAACATAATCAGTACAAACCAATATATACTTATTTTGCTTAGATGGTGGGTTAATAGGTCCAATGAAATCTAAAGCCCATTTTTCAAAGGGTTCGATGAGTACCTGTGTTTGCAATGGCATTTCATTTGAAAGGGTAGGTTTCCCTACTCTTTGGCAGCTGTCACACCTTTTGACATATTGTTTTGCATTTTTGAAGAGGGAAGGCCAATAATATCCTAAAGAGAGGATTTTATAGGCCGTCCTTTTGTCTGCAAAGTGTCCGCCGCATGGTTCATCATGACATGCCTTAAGAATATCAGGCATTTCATCTTCCCTGACACATCTTCTGATCACAAGATCTGGCCCTGTTTTAAACAATTCGTTAGAAATCCATGAATATTTTGAACTCTCCTAAATAATTTTTCGTTTTTCACTTGGAAATAAATGTAAAGGTAGTTTCCCTGTAACCAAATAGTTAGCAATATCTGCATACCAAGGAGTTTTAATAGTTACTGCAAACAAGTATTCATCAGGAAACTTATCCTCTACAGGAGAATCTTCTTTAGGGACCGATCTGACAAGAAATCAGCTATCAGATCTGCTTTTCCCTCTTATCCAACTACGTTAATATTGAATTTCCCAAAGTAAAAGCCATCTTGTCACTCTGCCATTAGTAACAGGTTTGTTCATTAAATATCTAATTGCAGAATGGTCAGTATGAATAAAAGTTTCATAGCCTGTTATGTAATGTCTAAACTTATTAGTTGCATGAACAACAGCTAAGAATTCTTTTTCAGTCACAGTATAATTCAACTCTGTGGGAGTCAAATTTTTACTGCTGTAATAAATGGCATAAGGAATTAAATCTTTTTGACCCAACACAGCTCCAAGAGCTGTATCTGAAGCATCTGTAGAAATATGGAAAGGAAGTTTCCAATTTGGTCCTCTCAAGATAGGTGCTTCATATATTCTTGTTTTCAAAGTTTCAAAAGCTGATTGACAATCAGGATCCCATTTAAATTCACAGTCTTTTGTAAGCAACTTGAAGAGTGGAGATGTTATTTTAGTGAAGTTTTCTATAAATCTTCTATAGTAACCAGTAAATCCTAGAAAACTTCTAACATCTCTTTGACAATTTGGAATAGGTAATTTGGAGATGACTTCAACTTTTGATCTATCAACCTTAATCCCATCTCCTGAAATATGATGTCCTAAAACAATCCCTTCAGTAAACATCATAAAGTATTTTTCATGGCTTAATGAAAGGTTTGTTTCTTTACATCTTATGAGAACTTTTTCCAAATTTTCTAATGCCTCTTCAAATGAATTACCATAAACTGTAAAATCATCCATATAAATCTCTACACAATCATGGATTAGATCAGAAAAAATTCCTAGTACTGCTCTTTGGAATGTTGCTGGTGCATTACATAACCCAAAAGGAAGCACTCGGTAGGCAAAAGTTCCCCATGGACAAGTAAATGTGGTCTTATCTTGATCTTTAGGTACTACCTGAATTTGATTATAGCCACTAAAACCATCCAAAAATGAAAAGTACTTTTTACCTGCTAATGTATCTAATACTTGATCAATAAAAGGCAAAGGAAAGTGATCCTTTAAAGTTGCTTTGTTCAATTCCCTGTAATCAATGCACACCCTCCATTTACCATTCTTTTTAGGTACTATAACCAAAGGAGAAACCCATCGGCTATCTGAAATTGGATAAATGAAGTTTACATTGAGTAGTTTTTGGAGCTCTTCTTTCACTATCTCCTAAGATTTGGATTCATCCTTCTTTGAGGTTGTCTGATTGGTCTACTGTTTTCCTCAATATAGATATGATGGATGCAAGTCTTAGGATCAATACCTTTCATGTCAGTATACTCCCATGCAAATGCAGTAGAATGTTTTTGCAAGATTTTGGTTAGTTCTTCTTGTTGTGACTTTTCCAAATGTTTGTTGATATTCAATGTTTTCCCTGGAAAAATCTCAATGGTAGAACTACCAAACTCTTCCATAGAGTAAAGAGACATTTTTCTTGATGATAAATATTCTATGTCAGATTCCAACTGAAATTGTGTGGGGTCATATTCTGAAGATGTCTCAAAATTTTCTAATGTGTTCAGAATTTGACTATCCTCACTGATTTCAGAAATGGTAAAGACAAGTTGTATAGTGTCCTCATCATCAACCCATTCATTGTCTCCTACTTCTGTGATTGCTTTTGCTGGAGGATACAAATTGAATTTCTTTGTCGAATTACCTTTAGAAATGTACATATCCCCAGATCTACAACTAATAAAAGCATCAGCTGTGGCTAGCCAAGGTCTTCCTAAGATAAGTGGGTGCCCTCCTAGATTACTCTTTGGAGTCAAAATCATAAAATCTACTGGATATTCCCAAGAATCTAAGGAGACTGAAATATCTTCTAATACACCATCTGGTTTAATAATTGATCGATCCGCAAGTTGCAGTAAAGTAGGTGTAAAAAGAAGGTTAGGAAGTTTTAGCTGGTCCATAGTCTGTCTACTCATAATGTTGATAGCAGCCCCTAAGTCAATCAATGTGTTTGGAATTTCTATCCCATTTATATGTGTCTTGACAATTGGACTTCCCGGATCTACATACTTCTGCATGGTAATTTTTCCCATCATGATATCTGCAATTTTTCCTACCAGGTGGATTCTTCTTGTGTCTTTTAGTTTCCTTCCTGGTCTTTTGAAACTCAACTCCTTTATTGTTTTTTCTAGAATAGGAATCTCTCGAATGGCTTGTAGCAAGGGAATCTTGATAAAAACATTCTTCAATTCATCTAGAAAGTCATAGTTAGGCAACAAGATTTGTTTTTCCACCCCCTTTTCAATTTGTAGTCTTTCAGGAAAAGGAGGTGTAGATGAAGATGCAGGTTGCTCAACTATAGGAGTTGTGGGTGTTAACTTTTCTTTTTCTTTTTGAATGTTTGAATTTTGAAGAGATGCTTCCTCAGAATCCTTATTGACTTGAAGAGAATCCTCCTCAAAGGTATCTTGTTCTTGAATATCTATAGAATGTTTTTCTAAAACTCTACCAAATCTAAGTTGTACATCATTGAGAGGAACAATCATATAGGTAGGAAATTGTTGTCCTTCTATCATGTAAGTATTCTGAGGATTCTTATTGTTAGGATTTGGCAATGGCTGAGCTGGAAGTTGATTTGTCTTTTGTTGGTATGGGAGCATGAGTTTAGGATTTGGATTTTTTTGAGAAGGTTGTTGTTGTGGAAATGGCAATGAAAGTTGTGGATTTGGATTTGGAAGTTGTGGAGCTTGTTGATTTTGAAAAGATGGAGGATATTGATAAAATTGAGCAAATCTCCCATAAGGATTTTTCATCCCTTGTACCCATGGTTGATATGGATTTTGATGTTGGGGCCAAGGTTGTTGCCAAGGATTCCAATTTGGTGGGGTTTGAAAATTCATAGGGTTGTTAAACCCTTGAGTTTGTTGTCCCTGCCAAGGTCTCCTTGCAACAAAACAGAGAGATTCTACTGAATTTGGGTCTTCTTGAAAACAGCTTTGAGTCCAGGAATTGAAGGACAATCCTTGATCTCATGATTCTCTGAGCAAATCATACATGTTTCTACAACTTTTGCATCCAAGGGACATTCCCTTAAAGCATGTTTCTTCCTACACAAAAGATGGCTAAAGCATCTGTTTCTGCTTTCTGCTTGTTTTGGATTTTAAGGGTGTCTAGTTGTTCACTAAGGCTCCCTAAGATATCAGTTTTGAATTCATCAATCATGTTACCAATCTCTGCCCTACTTACTGATCCAGTTGCAGATTTGTTAGCCCTAATAAGAGAAGGATCCCTAGGCCCTTTTCCTGTTTTAGATTTTCCCCTCGAGAGATGGACACATAATTCTGTTATGTCACGAAGTGGAAGTTGAGAAATGTCTCCTTTCCCCATCATGTTTAAAATATCTATCCATTCATCTCTAATGGCTTTTAATATGAGGTCTTTCAAGGTTTCATCATCTAAGTTGCTCATCTTTGCTCTTTTCAAGTTGTATTGAAATCTTTCAAGTAAGTCTTCCAAATTTTCATCTTCTTTTTGCATCATTTTGAATACCTCATCCTTGTGATTGGTGGGAATACAATATTCCAAGTATCTATCCAAAAATGTTTGTTTCATATCATTCCAAGTCCTAATAGATTGAGTAGCTAATCCCATGAACCATTTCAAAGCAGCTCCCTTCAGTTGAAGGAAACAGTTTGAGTTTTTGAGAGTCTTCCATATAGTCATAGGTTCGGCATACGACTTCAAACTCAAACAGAAATGTTTCAGGATCCTCACTTCGCAATCCATAAAAGTTAGGGAGAACATATGGTGAGATATTTTTCATCGTTGTATGAGTTTCCTCATCAACTATAGGGAATCCAAACAAGTTGTCTCCTTCCCTATTTCTTCCATTATTTCCTTCACCATTGTTGTCTCCATTGTTTCCTCCTCCTCTACCTCTACCTCTACCTCCAAATCCATCTATTATTTCCTCTGCCATGATAGTTTCTTTAGAGTCCTCAAAGTCCTCTAGTTCTTCTATCAAGGGAGGATGAGAGGGAGTCTCTTCCTTTTCTAAATGAGATTTAGTAGGTGGTATAGGAGAATCCTCTAATTCAGCTGCTCCTTGAATTCCAAAAATCTTAAGGCTAGGGGTAGATGGTGGTGATTCTTTTCTATGCCTTGAAGAAGATGGAGTTATGAAAATTGAACTCTTGGCTTTAGCTATAAACCTTCCCCTAGAATCTCTTGATCTATGCATGTCATTTTTTATTTTTTAAAAAGTTGGGCTAATAATTCTCTTTCTGATCTTCCAGATCACACTAGGTGCAAGAAGAGAGCATACTTAAGAAATTACTAAACCAATAACTCTCTTTTCTGATCCTCCAGATCACACTAGGTGCAAGAGGAGAGCATACTTCAAGAAGTTATCAAGTTTTCCCTTCTTTTATTATTATTATTATTATTTTTTAAAGAAATTGGCTACCTAGTTACACTTCCCCGGCAACAGCGCCAAAATGTTTGGTCAATTTAGTGTGTCCTAAATTTCTACATTAATTTATCAATCCGAGATTCGTAAGCTTATGAAGTGCGGCGCACTATATGTGCAAGATAACCTATTTCTTAACTTTTTGTTGTTTTTGGTTTTCTAATGTGAGACAGAAATTTTAAAATAAAAACAAGTATGGTTATGATTGTTCAAGGAAATGATATCCTCTATAATGATTTACCAACTTGAAACTTAAAAAGGAATTTGAAACATACAATGACAAAAATTGAAAGGAAATGAAAATGTGCTGCTGTCTAAACACAAGAGAAACTATGCTGAAAGAAATCCAAAAGTTGCAACAAAGTAAATCTAAATCAAATTACACCAACTTATCTTCTGATTCCTCATCATTAGTCCAGCTATGATTTTCGGAGGTAACCATAAACAACTTGAGTAACCCGATATCTAACTTGCAGAAAGTAAACTAATATCAAACTACACATTCCTAATTCAATCCGTCACCATCAGTCCAGCTGTGGCTTTCGGAGGTAACTGAAGATGTCATGAGCAATTTAATATATCTAATTTGCAGAAAGTAAACTAATATCAAACTACACATTCATGATTCAATCCCTCACCATTAGTCCAGCTATGGCTTTCGGAGGTAACTGAAGATGTCTTGAGCAATTTAATATCTAACTATAGTAAATTCACACTAAACTACACATCCATGATTCAATCCCTCACCATCAGTCCAGCTGTGGCTTTTGGAGGCAATTGAAGATGTTATGAGCAATTTAATATATCTAAATCTAACCACTGAAGCAAATGAGCAAAACTGAAATGAACAAAGCAGTACTGAAATCAAACAGAAACTAAGAAAAGAAAATTAGCAGCAGAACAATATTAATTCCATGTCATTAGTCAAAAAGTTATGAAAATGCCCGGGCTGCCTATTTATAACCTGAAACAAGAACACTGATCAATTAACAATAACATAAAACATGAAAGACAAAAGTAAAATGTAAAGCATGAAAGATTATAAACAGAAATGAAGCATATATACCATGAAATATGCAATGTATAAACACATGAATGAATTATGGCACAATGAGCTTAAAGAAATAAAACAAGAACTATACAATAATGCACAAAACCTCGGCGTGTGCAGGGGCCCTGTACACCAGCCTTGGCAACAGCTTTCAAGTATGAATTACGCTTGGAAACAGAGTCTTTTTATATATTAAAATGCAGTCATAACAGAAAGGTGATATTACCAAGACAGCTATGCTGTAATTAAGAGCTACATAGTATCAATAAAAACTAACAGAGACTAAAATCACATGCGTATGCAAACGCATTATTTATAACAAAGGTAATATAACTGATTTCCTAAAGTTTATGCTGATGGAGAACACGTAAACCATTACGTCCAAATATCTAGGATCATGGCCGCGTTGAAGAGTAAATCTATGAGGAGTGGATGTTTGAATTCGGCTTATGGAGCCATGTACAGGTGTTGATTTGCCTTCCGTAATTCAGAAACGGCCATATCCATCTCCACGTGACGAGAAACAGAGTCTGTCACCATAGGACTCTACGGTTGACTTCCACTTGGCTACCTCGACCGCAAACTCTCCCTAGATGAATTTGCTGTTCAATAGGACACGATCCATGTCCACATCACTTCGACTCGCCCATGTGGCTCGTTTTTCCCGAAGACACATAAGACACCAGAATATAGAGTTAGAGTTTCACAAAATGGCTGCGGAAAGTTGCAGCAGCTGCGGAAAGTGGCAAGATTCCGCAGCTAAATGAGAAAAATCTAAATCAAACAACAGACACAAAAATATAATTAAAAACCACGTTAGATGCTCTTTTGTAATTAATATACAATGATATTGACAACTTGGAAGGTTCAGGTGGATGAAAAAGGTCTAGGAAGATGTATGGAAAAGATGCAGATTTGAGACTCAACAGAACTCCAGGACAAAGGGGCACGCGCCCCACAACAGGTCAGCAAGGTTGAGAAAGTTGCAGCCGCAAAAATGGAAGAGTCTCATCAGGCTCAAAAAGCACATCAAGCAACCTTATCTCAAAGAGAGGAGTTGGAAAGTTTCATTGACAAGCTATGCGGTGATATTGCCGATATCACTACCCCATTCTTTGTTGCACCACAAGCTAAAGTAGAGGGCCTAGTTGCATCTCTCAAAGTCTCTAGGTCAGAATTTTAGTCCGTAAAGGAATAATTTGAGCAGTGGATTGTTGTGTTGCAGGCACAGATGTAGCCTGAGACTCCCCCAAAAGTATGTGCACAACGAGTAGCTACTATCAAAAACACTATTTCTGACATCTCAGCATATGTCACGTATGGCTCCACCTTGCTCGACAAAGCCATGGGATTATGGACCTCTGTACAGACAGATCCTTTAGTCAAGAAACTCAATCAGGAACTATGTGTGAAGGAGCAGGAGTTTGATGTCTTACAAGAGATTCTACATACCCTTATCCGTACTCAGAGAATGGCCCACCTTCAGACCAGCAAGGTGCTATAGGTCAAAGTGGAGACACTCCACCACCGAAAGAAAATCGTCACCGATCACATGAAGCCTTGGGTGGATGAGGCCATGCAGATCTCTCAGGACCTTGATGTTGTAATCCGTAGTCAGAACCATATGATGAAAAATTTCACTTCGACCGCTGAAGGGCCCCCGTCAGTAAAGTTGGTCGAGACCATGCAGAGCGTCATAGACCAAAGTGAAGGTATTTTTCCACCATTTTCTACTGCCATCAAGGTGCCCGAGCTCAAAATGAAGAATCCAATACCAGTTTGACTTGGGAAGATTCAAAAGAGTGTGTTGGGGGCTTGTTGGAGCAGGGTCCCCTAAGTCCGACAATTTTTCTATATTTTGTAATAATTTATTCTTGTGCGGGGGTTTTGGGGCAGGTGAAAACCCCTCACGAATTTTAATGGGTTAAAAGGGTAGATCAAGGGGTCGCAAACCATGGTTTGCAAACCATGGGATAGTTCAGGCTAAATAGTATAAATAAGTGAATAGATTGATTCTAAGAGGTCAGTTTTTTGATAAGACTAAATGTGGATGATAAATCTGGATAGTTTGGTGCATATTGGTCTAGGTAGAAGGCTCCTGCTGGCTATGTGCGTGGAGACCTTAGTCCTGTTGTGTGAGGACCTCGCTAAATGTGTGTGCGGGTTGTTAAAGTGTTTTGTATGAAGGATATGAACTGATTCAGTAATAAATAATTATTGTTGCAGATATTTGAGTTCTTTATGCATCTATCAGTTATGTTATGAATGTTTTTGCATCTTGTTTCTGATTTATGTACTGTCTGCACTTAGATCTCTTGCACAATTGTGGTTAGGTTTATATTACTGATCATTGGATAGGTCTGATGGTATAAAGCTCTGATATAATGTGTTAAGAGTTAGAACTTGGTTTATGATTAACTTCCGCAAGATAATCCGCATAATTGATCTGAATTCGTCTAAAAAGTGTATGTTGGGTTATCATTGTGAAGGTTTGTTTGGGAAACTCAAGGCACCCACATCATTCAAATCTCTCTCCAGGTGTGGAAACTTGGTTTCATCACCCCCCCATACTGCTTCAGGTGAGACTTTGACTTGAGCAAGTAGGTCATTGCTGAAAGGGCCAGTAGTAAGAGGGTTTTGTTGGTTAACCTCAATTCTAAACCTAGGTCAGGACCCCTCAGGCCAACAAGAGGCTAATAAAAGGGGATTAATTCTTCGTTGGTATTATCTATTCGTGTACTCGATATTGATCTTGTGTTGTATGTGTATTTTTTGTTTCTTGTTTCCTCCTCTTTTCGCAGTATGCTATGTTTTAGAACTAGTTTTTAGACATGTTATGATGCTTCACTAAACATCTAACAACCCATTTTTTCCCTGTGACATCGCTTGTAGGCTAGCAATCACTCCTACCAAGCACTGATTTTTTTCATACACCCTTGTACTAAACACACCAAAACAACCATGATTTTCATTTTTGTAGTTAAGACTTAACCATGATGGGAATTGTTGTAGTTGAGAGTGTATCATAGCCCAAGACTGTAATATCATCTTGAGATGGCACCATTGTAGTATATTGATATTATCTGAACTTTATAGTGATCTGAACTACATAGGATGATCTGATCTTGTTGAACTGTGAAGGCACCTCATATCTATCCTTGTAAGAGCGTGACTGCACCAAGACTATATAGATAAGATTCAAACTTTGTCACTATAGTACGATCGAAAAATTCAGTGGTCATTGTATTGTGGGTTCATTTCTATAATATCAATTGTTGTGATGAAACCTATCCATATCACTGTAATTTTTGAATTTTTTTTTACTTCTGTAATTTCAGTGGAGGTATCGATACTTTATCCATGTTACATTATTGAAACCTTAGAACCATGGTATAGTTTTTAATATTTATTACTAATATCCTCTTCATTGTATTGAACCATTTAATATGATCTCTAATTCTCAACACTGAGATATAGGATATATAGAGTAGACCTCCTTCTAGGTTTCTTTTAATAAGCTTATTGTAGAGTATTCCTCCTTCAAACTGCCTTTTGATCATGACCTCGCTCTGATACCATGTTAGAGAAATGGTAGTTAATTATTTCTCTTATGATTTCATTGTCTTGTGATTTTTAGTTATTAATAATTTTTCTTTCTTTTATCGTCAAGATTAATGCCAATAAAAAAATAGAAGAAGACACAAGATGTAGGCACATGCCATGGAAAAACCCCACTCTTTGGGGAAAACCCAGTCAAAATTCTTCCTTCAATAGTTTCAAGATGATACGAACAAGACCCTTAGATTATAGGCTTCCTCCATCAGGTCATTCCTTCACTGTGTTAGCATCGAGATCTTCTTGCATTGAGATATCCCTTGCTTTCACTTGAACCTTGATCCTTATTCCTTTAGAAATTCAACTTTGGTGGAAAAATACGAAGTAAATATTGATCCCAAGAGGGTGGAAGCCATAAAAAACATACCATTACCAAGAAATAAAAAATAAATACAGGTTTTCTTGGGCATAATCAACTTTTTAAGGAGGTTCATACCAAATTATGCTGAGATAGTCAAAGAAATTACAGAGATCATGAAAAAGTACAAGGAAATGAAATGGATTGTATAATATCGAGAATTATTCTCCATAATCAAAAGGGATTTTTCAAAGGCTCCTGTATTATTCATCTTGTATTATCTAAAATCATTCTTCTTTTTTTCTTTTTCTTCCCCTCATACAGTGGTTATTGTATTATTGCAAAAAAATTATGAAGGGCATGAGAAACCAATAACATTTTTCAATCAGGTGCTACGAGATGTTGAAATAAATTATAAAATTTTGGAGAAAATGACTTATTCCTTGGTCAAATCCCTGAAGGACTTTATAATCTATTTCCTACAATCAAACATAATTTTTTATGTTCCTATAGCTATTATGAAAGATATATTGGTGCAAGGTGATAGTGAGGGAAAAAGAGGCAAATAGATTACTAAAATATATGAGTATGATATGGATATCAAACCTACCAAGTTGATCAAGGGGCGGGGGATAGCTAAAATATTTTCTGAAGCAAATTTCCAAGCATTGGGCATAAGCTTACTGGCTGGAAAAGATGGAGAAACTAGAGAACTGGAGCAAAAAAAAATGGATTGATGTAGAAATTATATAACTAATGCGTTATACATCCAAGATTCTCTTGATCACACACTATTTGACTTCATGCATAATACGGAATCTCTTCTACTATTGATCATTACTTGTGGAAATTAAATCAATTGCATGCACACATTGAAACCATAAAAATTCACACATATGAACACAATGTTTTAACCGGAAAGCCTGAAGCTAAAAACCCAAACTATATGTATATAATATATGTCATAGATATCATGTAACAATCCTCATACAAAGCTGATCTTTTCAAGCTCTCAGTACAATAGAATCGCTACACACTAATCAGGCCTGATCTAGAAAATCCATGCACCAATCTTTGCCACCTGCTAGCCTACCTCTACTACGCAATCCCTGGTAAATATTGGCTCTGAATGAACTCAAATTGGTCCAGCCTTACTCACGCAATCCTCATTGTCATCTTGAATCACTATGTGTTGCAAATCATGCAACACTATAGTCACAATTGATAGTCAACCTGCTCTTTCACCTACCTCTCCACTGGTCTCCACTGAAACTGTCCATGCACTATAGTTAACTGATGTATTCTTCAGTTGATTAATGATTTAATAATTAGTGAATTAATTAATAATTAATTCACACCACTCTCACTATGTATCAATTGTTGACCAGATACAACTACGCTCCAATTGTGTCTAACTCCAGTTAAATCAACACAACTCCATCAACTACCTCAATAACTCCACCAAACTCGTCAAGAGCTCTAACTCAAGTTCCATAAAATAGCTCCACTTAACCCTCAGGAATAGTGTAATTCCTTCTGTCAGCTCCTGTGCCACATCTGTGCACTTAACTGAAGTGCTCCAAGAGAATAAGATAATGTTGATAGTCCAAATATTATTAAGAGCTAATAATATTCGACATATCTATTTTTAGACTGGCAATCTAAAAATAGATTTTGCCCAATATGTATAAAATTAGAAGTCCATCTATTTTTCCAACTTGACCAACCATCCACAAATAGAATCCTACAACTCATAGAATATGATCGACATGTCTAAAAATAGACATAGTCTAAAAATATACTTGCGCCAAAAATATCCTGCAGGCCCACTTAGTGAAGGCGGCTCTTTTCACTAAGCTCATCATCTTTTTGCAATCTCAACACTCCCTCTAAAAAATATAGGGATTATCTGCCACCTCGATCCTGCCTCTATGGTATTCGAATTTGCTCCTGGTGAGCACCTTCGTCAAGATATCAGCATCCTGATCCTCCGTAGGAATGTAAGAAAGTAACATGATCTTCCGCTGCACACAATATTTGATATGATGATACCAGATGTCAATGTGTTTAGATCTATCATGAAATACTGGATTAACTGAGAGTTTGATTCAACTCTGATTATCACAATATATCACAGTAGGATCTAAGTGTGAACCGAACAACTCGACCATGATCTTCCTCATCCATATAGCCTCGCATGTAGCCAAAATTGCTGCCATGTACTCGGCCTCCACTGAACTGAGTGCACGGATCTCTGCTTCCTGTTGTACCAAGAAAATTTTGTCGACCCGATACTAAAAATCCATACAGATGTGCTATTTCTGTCCGTTGGGCTCCCTGCCCAATCTGCATCTGTGAAGCCATGTAGCTTCACCTCATCCAACTATCTGTACCATAATCCATATCTCGATGTGCCTCTGAGATATCTCAATACATGCTTGCTTGCCTTCCAAAAGAGCTTGGTAGGCTTAACCATAGCTTGTGAAAGCTAGTTAACAGCGTAGCATATGTCAGGTCGTGTATTGACTAGATACATAAGCGACCCCACCAACTATCGATAAACAGTGGCATCCACTACCTCTGCCGATGTAGCATCCTCTTTCCTCCAACCACCAGGAAGAGGAGTGTCGATAGGCTTGCAGCCTTGCATTTTGAACTTCTCCAGTATCTCCCAGGCATACTTGCCTTGAGACATAAACAATCCATCACTGCGCTGCCAAATTTCCAATCCCAGGAAATAATGAAGGTGGCCCAAGTCCTTCATCTCAAACTCTTTTGCAAGATCAGCCTTGCATGAGAGTATCAACTATTCATCACCCGTCAAAATCAAATCATCTACATAAAGTACAATGATCAGCAACTTACCCTCCACCACAATCTGGTATAGGTTTGGATCTACCTCACTCTTGGTGAATACTGGTGAAATAATTATCTATCTGTGTGTACCAAGCACGAGGTGCTTGTTTCTATCCATACAGTGCTCTTTTGAGCCTGCACACATGTAACTCGCTGCTAAAGATCTTGAAACCTTCGGGCTGCTCTATGTACACCTCCTCCTCAATGACTCCATTGAGGAACGCAATCTTCACATCCATCTGATGAATGTGCCATCCCATCTGCGCTGAGAGAGCTAGGATTCTCCGTATGGAAGAATACCTTGCGACAGGTGCAAAGGTTTCCTCATAGTCAATCCCCTCAATCTGTGAGAAGCCTCGGGCAACAAATCTTGCCTTGTACTTCTTGACACTCCCGTCAACAGCTTTCTTCACTTTTTAGATCTATCTCCAACCTACCACTGATTTCCTTTCCGGCCTTGGGACAATCTCCCATGCACTGTTTCTGATAGTTGAATCATACTCTTCCACCATGGCATCTACCCATGCAGGGTCCTCCACAGCTTCCTCGAAAGAGGATGGCTCTGTCACGATACACTTTCTCATCAGAGCCATGTATCCAGTATATCGGTCAGGTGACTGTCTCTGTCTACACTGTGATGTAGGTGTTCCTACAGTCTTCTATGCATCAATATTCAGTCGCTTAGCTTCTGTAGTGTGCTTCCACCCTCTGATGGTTGGCACTGCATAAGTAGTTTCTTCCACTCCATGAACCTCCTCCTGTGGCTGATCCACATCCTGAGGCTCATCCTTAGGAACTAATAGCTCCTCATCTGCATGCAAGTGTGGCTCCCTCTCAAGCGAACAATTCATGGCTTTCTCCTCATGAAATTTGATATCACGTCGCACAATAGTCTTCCGACTGTCTAGAAGATACACACGATAGTTTTGGGGTGTATCAGTGTGCCCCACAAATATCCCAACCTCTGCAGTCAGCTCCAGCTTCTTCCTGGCATCCTTCTTCATATGAATGTAAACAGGTGAGCCAAAAATCTTCAAATGAGAAATATCAGGCTTCTTACCAGAAAACGCCTCCTCGGGTGTACTCATGCCAAGTACTCTGTGAGGAAAATGGTTTTTCACATAAACCACAGTATTGCATGCCTTAGCCCACAAGTGTATGGGAAGGCCCTGATCATGCAACATCGTCTGTGCAGCACCCATGATCGTTCTGTTCTTTCGCTCAGGGACCCCATTCTGGTGTGGGTTATGAGGCGTTATGAGCTCTCTTCGAATTCCTTTTATGCTGCAAAAGTATTTGAATTCACCAAAGATGAATTCACCACCATTATTGCTCCTAAGAGCCTTCACCTGCTTCCCCAATTCTTTCTCAACCAGTCCCTTGAACTCACAGAACTTTGCGTATGTCTCGCTCTTCTTCCGCATGAATAAGATCTAGCACTTATGAGAAAAATCATCAACAAATATCACATAATACCTGTGCTTTTTTGTCAAACTTACTGAGAAAGGTCCACACATGTCTGTGTGAATTCTCTCAAGGATCGTCATGGCATGGCTATCCTTCTCATGAAAGGTGGCTTTCACAAATTTTCCCAAAGTACATCCCTTGCATTGATCTGACTGCGCAAGTGTACCTTTGGGAAGCCCGGTAGAAATCTGCTGCAAAATTTTCAAAGAACCATGGTGAAGATGGCCCAATCTCCTGTGCCATAGCTCATCCTCATCCCAGCTCACCACTCCTTCTACCTTTCCTGCCATTTTTGTGCAGCCATCTACCTGCAACTGATAAAGGTTCTTAACTCAAACCCCTATCCTTCGGGTTTCACCAGTTGCCTTACTGCGTAGGAAAGCCTTTCCCTCGCTAAAGACAACATCATATCCCTTGTCTTCCAACATCTCCACAGAAATCAGATTCTTCTTCAATCCTAGAACATGCATGACATCCTTCAAGATGAAAGGTTTTCCAAACTCCCTCTCAAAGGAAATGGTCCTGATACCAGTCGCATTATATCTACCATCATCGCCCATCTCGATGTGCACTCTAAGATCCTTCTCATCCAAATCAGTAAACAAATCTTGTCTTCGGTCATATGGAAAGACGCACCACTGTCAAGAAACCACACTGAACCCATCATACTTGAGACCAAGCATGCGATCAACGAAAAATCCAGCTCAAACTACAACGCTAAGGCCTCTCCAACTGCAAAATAAACAGCTTGTTTATTTTTCTTCTTCTGTGGACAATTAGTGGTGTAATGTCTGTGTTGGTGACAGTGAAAGCACTTCACCTTGGACATGTCCTGATTCTTGACTTTCGCACCGGATTGAGAAGAATTCTTCTTGCTCTTCCCCTTCCTTGCTTTGGTAGCCAAAGCACAATTTTCTTCATCTTCATTCTTCGATGAAGATCCATCCCTGGTACTCCGCCTTATCTCCTCCTGCACAAGATCCGACCAAATTCGCTCCCATCCTGGCAGTTTCTCCCGAACATTGACAGAGTCCTCATAGGATTGCCAACTTTTCGGAAGCCCAAGGAGAACCAAGCTCACCAATTCCTCTTCATCTACAGTAACCCCCACACTTCCCATCTCATCCGTGCACTTGAAAAACTTTGTGAGGTAATTGGGTATATTGTCGACTTTATCCATTTTTATCTTCCTGAGTTTATCCTTGAGCGCCAACTTCCTCTGGTCGCTCTTGATTTGGAACAAGTTTGTCAAATCTTTCCACATCAATAAATGGAGAATATTTACCATGAAGGCTGGACACTATGTGATCCTTCACACCTTCCAACAAAATCCTTCGACATTTTGTTGTCTTCTTTTGCCATGCGTCGTGCGGCAACATCGCTAGAAGCAGGTTTTGGAATTTCTGCATCTATGAACTCCTTCAACCCATTATCCTCCAGCACCGCTTCCATCCTGTCCTTCCATGAAATATAATTCAAGCTATTCTCAAGGGCATACTCCAATCACAATCCGTTGAAAGACATCTCAACTTTGACACCAAGAAAACACTGCTGCAAATTCGAATTCCACCAGCACAAAACTCAACCACTTCAATGATTTGCAATTGCTCCAATGATAAATATCGCTCTGATATCATGTAGAAATTATATAACTAATGCATTATACATCCAATATTCTCCTGATCACACACTATTTGACTTCATGCATAGTACAAAATCTCTTCTACTATTGATCATTACTTGCGGAAATTAAATCAATTGCATGCACACATTGAAACCATAAAAATTCACACATATGAACACATTGTTTTAACGGGAAATACTGAAGCTAAAAACCCCAAATATCTATATATAATATATGTCATATAGATCATGTAACAATCCTCATACAAAGCTGATCATGTCAAGCTCTCAATACAATACAATCGCTACACACTAATCAGGCCCGATCTAGCAAATCCATGCACCGATCTTTGCCCCCTGCTAGCCTGCCTCTACTACACAATCCCTGCTGAATATTGGCTTTGAATGAACTTGAATTGGTCCAGACTTAGTCACGCAATCCTCATTGGCATCTCGAATCACTGTGTGTTGCAAATCATGCAACACTATAGTCATAACTGATAGTCAACCTGCTCTTTCACCTACCTCTCCACTGGTCTCCACTGAAACTGTCCATGCACTGTAGTTAACTGATGTATTCTTCAGTTGATTAATGAGTTAATAATTAGTGAATTAATTAATAATTAATTCACACCCCTCTCACTAGTGTATCAATCAGTTAGACTATATACAACTAGCTCAATTGTGTCTAACTGAGTTAAACTGAACACAACTCCACCAACTACCTCAATAACTCCACCAAACTCTGTCACATGAGTTCTAACTAAATTCTCCATGCAATAGCTCCACTTAACCCTTAGGAATAGCATAATTCCTTCTGTCAGCTTTTGTACCACATTTGTGCACTTAACTGAAGTGCTCCAAGAGAATAAGATAATGTTTATAGTCCAAATATTATTAAGAGCTAATAATATTCGACATATCTATTTTTAGACTGGCAATCTAAAAATAGATTCTTCCTAGTATGTCTAAAGATATAATTCCATCTATTTTTCCAACTTGAGCAACCATCCACAAATAGCATCCTGCAACTCATAGAATATGATCGACATGTCTAAAAATAGACATATTCTAAAAATAGACTTGCGCCAAAAATAGCCTACAGGCCCACTTAGTGAAGGCGACTCTTTTCACTAACCTCGTCATCTTGTTGCAATCTCAAAAATTGAAACCTCAACTCAGAAAATTCAGATGAAATACAATGTGTCTCACTGGTATAAACATATTCTCCATTACCTACTTTTTCTGAGGTGCCCAATAAATTTTGATAAAGTTAAGTATAACACTCTAAGGCTGCAAGCCCAAAAATTTGTTATCTTGAATGGCCAATTGTACTAGAAGGACCTGATGGGGATTTTGTTTTATATTTGGTTGGAGAAGAAATCCACAAAGTGATTGATGAATTCCATAATTGTGTTTATGGAGGACATTATAGTTGGAGGGATACATGCACAAAATCCTCAAGGCAGGATTTTATTGGCCTAAGATGTTTGGTGAGGTGCATATGTATTTTTGGGCCTATGAGAAGTTTCAAATGTTCACAGAAAAATAGAAGTTATCACCTCTTCCCGTAATCCTTTTTCGTTGAAGAAAATTTCAGGAAGTGGGGGTTGGACTTCATTGGGGAAATACACCCACCTTCTAGCGGTTAGCACAAGTGGATACTCACAACTACTGATTACTTCACTAGGTTAGTAGAAGCATCCCCAACCAGGAATGCAACTGATTTTGTAGTTAGTAAGTTCATGGAGGAAAATACCCTTGCCAGGTTTGGTTTTACCAATAAGGTTGTCACTGACAATGCTCAGGTGTTCAAGTGAGCCAAGTTTATTTATTATCTCCAAATATGCAACATTATAGTAGGCCATTCCACCACCTATTACCCACAAGGAAATGGATTTACCAAATCCTATAATAAAACCTTGGTAAGGATTCTAAAGAAGAAAATATCAGAAAATCAAAATAACTGGGAATCACAGCTGAAATTTTCCCTATGGGACAATAGGGTTACCACCAGTAGGTCCACTAGGAAATCTTCATTTGAGTTGGTTTATGGGAAGGCTGCAATATTCCCCATGTAGTTAGCTATTCCAGTAGCTAAAATCTTACAAGATATTGAGGAGGATCCAAATGGTCTCACTAGAAGGATAAATCAGTTGGTAGAACTTCAAGAGAGCAGAGAACAAGTGAACCAGAACTTGATCAATTATTAGGAAAAAATGAAGTCCCTCCTTGACAAAAAGGAAAAATACGGGTATTTGTAGCTGGGATATTTAGTACTACGATGGTATGTCAGGAAGGAAGATAAAGGAAAGCATGGGAAATTTGATCCTTTATGGTTTGGACCTTTCAATTTTTTTGAAGTAAAAGGGAACAATACCTTCTTGCTTGAAAATTTAGAGGGTGAAGTGCTTGGACTTCCTGTAAATGGGAAGTTTATCAAGTTTTATTTATAACACTAAGAGAGTCCACTCTCACCCACTGTAAATACCAATGAGCCATTTTTAAATAACCAACACTGTTTTGATTTTCTATTACTACATTTTATTTTTTGGAGGTTTAAATGAAATGACTCCATGCCCAAGTAGTAAGACATTAATTTGCAAGTTCTCAGTGCAATGTATGCAATACATTGTCCCCAATTGGAGCTAATGTTGTTTCCCTTCATTAATTTTATAAGGTTGAGAGACTAGATTCAAGGCTTCTAGCTAAAAACCCAATTAAATCAGTGATGTGGGGTAACTATCAGGCCCTATCACCATGGTAGAATATATAAGGTAAAAAAAAGCATTCACAAAACACCTACTAGGTAAGCGCAATAGGCTAAAGAGGATTTTTGAATGAGCACACACTTTTTCTTAACGTTCAAGAAATTTGAGGGCGAATTTTCATCCATCTCTGCTTGACCATACCTCGGAAACATTTTCGAAGGGTAACCTACACAGGTGATAAGCTAGCACTACCCCCCGAAATTGACAAGTCAAACTAGCAGGCCCGCTGATCCAATGGCCTAGATTCATTACGGGGGGGTGACTGATGGATCGTGCCTCCCACTCTCCTACCCACTGGAGGATATTGGGGACCACTCACCATGAGGGACAATACGTTGGAATCAGTTCAAGCAAGCAGTGAATTAAAAAGGTTAACAATAACTTATCTTCCCCCTGCTCTCGTCCACCTATCTCTTGTCACCACCTAATCTCATTATGCCATGTGTCCCCCCCATGACATCATCCCAAGTTATTTGATTGTTTCCCTCTCTCCATATATAAAAACCATTCTTGTCTCAAATTTTTAAAAGTGTATATTGTTTCCTGGTGCAAGCGTCTCCCGCAAATCATCTATTATGAAACGTCGTCCAAGCACTCAACCATTTTGGGACCTCCCTCCAATGCCATTTTCAGCCATCTCCAAGACAACTAGGTAACTATTCAATCCATTTCACCTGTAAGTCATTTGAATATTCATTTGAACATGAAGAAAGTGAACCCCAAGACCCCTAAATCCCGTGAGGTCAAACCCTCCTCCAGTGTCGACAATTTCATGGACACGAAGGAACAAATTGTAGACCGCTCTTACACCTACAACATCATTGAATTTCAATTCAACTTATATGGTAACCATGTCAGAGGATAATACCCATTTCATGTGGTTGAATCAGGCTTGTACTACCAAATTTCACCCTCAGCGCATCATTTTCCCAATTTTGTCTCCTGGTTGAAAGCCGCTTACATAAACGAGAAAAATTGTTTTGAATCTTCCATTAGGGTCAAAATCCTTGAGGTAACCCAGAGATAATTCAATTTTTTTTTTTACCCTAGCTTTCTTGACCCCAAACATTTTATAAAAACCACATTAGTCTACCATTACACTACCCTTGCAATTGATGAGAAATAATCCATTCTACAAATGGTCTTTGCCCCTGGCCTATAGTCTCTGCCTTTTGCTGACAATGTTCCTATAACCCTATTTTCAGAGCCCATTCATCCCATTATGCCCCTAATTTCTCATTTTTTAGGGGATGATTATTCTAATATAGCTACTAAAGCCACTCTAGCGTTCCTGAGGAAAATGATGCAGTCTGGCCATTTATTCAACATCCTTGCTTATCTAACTAGGGCCATAAGATTATAGTTGTGGCATTTCCCTACCACCTCCTATTTCAGATAATATTCATTTTCTTTCTTCTTGTCTTTATACATTCATGTGGATGAGTTCGAGTTCCTAGGTCTCAGTTTGGTGGCCTATAGCAAACAAAGTAAATCTATTTTTGACTGGAATATTGTTGTTAGAAAGAGACCAGATGTTGATGCCTATTCTCAGTTTATATCCACTTATATGGCCATTCCCTATAAAATTATTCATGTCATTTCCCTCCCATAAATCTCCCTGGGAAAAATTCAATCCTCAAACTTATCAAGGACACTAGGGTAGGGGAATAGTACATATTTAAGGATTACACAAGAATTAGGGTCTATGGGTGTGAGCTCCCTCCTTACCGATTGCATGTGTTTATGCCCATGAGTCTTTTCTCTCTATAATTCATCAAAAAAAGCCTAAATTTTGACCAAGTTCCCTTTTTTCCAGCTAAGAAGGGATATATGTTTAACTTGGGCAAGCATGTGGGGACTTTTATTGTCAATTCCAAGCAGGCCCTTAGGGAAGCTGAGGAATTGCTAAAAAAGATGAATTTCGATCTAGGGGATGTTTGGCATTATGATTTTGATTGTGTCATTTCCAAGAGAAGAGAGAGTGTAAAGGATTCAACTTATGAGCATGAATATAGGCCTGAAATCAAATGGAAGGCTAACTTTTACTCATGGCTTATTAACACAGAGATGGAGACCGAGACTCCAGCAATGAAGGACAAGGCACAGAAAGAGACCATTGATTAAACTAGAGATGTAAAGATGGACAACGTTCACACCAATAAAAGGGAAAATACCCAAGATATAGAAGAATAAATTGATACCAGGTCAATGGAGACAATATAATATCAACCAAGCTTCTAAGTGACTTTGGAAGACCCATTACAGATTGTTTCCTCATCCTCTTCAGAGGTGGAAATTTTAATTTCAAGAGGAAGGGCAACTACTATTGAGTTGTTAGACGGACAAATCCCTCTTGCAGACAAAAGCGATCTCCCTAGTATCCTAAGGATATCTAGAAACAAAAAAACAAATGTAGACCATTTTATCAAGACCATTATAATTAAGAATTATTATTTAACTATGGAGAGATGCTCCCACCTGAAGTCCAACGCTTTACTCGGTCTTCAATCCAGTCGTTCCAGAAGGTATTGATCCAGCGTATAAATCTGCAATCAAAGACAAGAAAACAAGATCAAAATCATCTGCAAGATATGATAATTCAAAAGAAATAATCTGTCTTAGTGATCAAGGAATCCAAGAATTAAATTATTCAAAAGATATATGAACAACTCAATGAGAAAATAGAATCCATTTGTATTAACTTTGAATAAAAGAAGAAACTTTACAACCTTGATGCCTTGATGTTTGTACAAGTTATTCTGGGGTCCAGAACAGTCATTTTCCTCAGTTTGACAAGACTCCGACTCTCTAAATTAGCATAAGACTATGGCTATGAGTATGTAATCTATCTCATGCCAATGATTCCAAATGTGGAGAGTATAATTTCTTTAGCAATTCACCTCAAAACTACCAAGTTCTAATCCCCCTTGAGACCGAAACATGGTCTCAATTTATAACAAAAGGGAAGTAGTTTCAGCTCCAAAAAGGAAGGGATAAATCCCTCTCATCATGGGATTTCAGCTCCAAAAATCAAGGGATAGCTCCATTTATCAAGGGATAAAGGTTCATGAATGGAAGGGGTGAAGCTCGACCAGATAGCGCTTCTAGAAGGCCCCAACTGGGAGAATATTTGACCAGCTAGGCTTCTAGAACTTACTTTTCTTCTTATTTTACCTTTTACAGGGGTTTGTAGTTTTAATGAGTAGAACGTGTAGGATGTGCCACAAGTTTTATAGCAATAAACCACGGTACCATAGGAAAGGACTAGGAAAAGTATGGAGTTAGGATTTTTAGGGTTTTAATAAGCTTTTTCCCAATTCCAAGACTTGATTTAGGAACTTTATGTTTTTAGACCTCTAAGGGAGCAATAAATAGGTAATGATGAACCCATATAGACAGCTAAACATCATGGTGACAAATTTTAGTGTAACAAATTTCCCCCTAAAGTGTGAAGTCTGAAGAGTTCTGAAGAGTGAAGTGCTTTATCATTCCGAGGATTGGGCTGCAGGCACACCAGTTGAAACCTCAAAAAAACATTCAATGCAAGCATATATATATATATATCATCGCTAAGGTAGGCATTCCCATACTCATATAAAAACTAACTACATGTTCTGATACATAAATGGTTTTAGAATTACATGAAGTAGTAGACACAGCATGGACGCAACCGTCTATTAGAAGTAGTCTATTGTATGATGAATAATAAAATCCTCACAGCCTGTATGGTGGAAACTAGATCCGGGATCTTGATTCTTGCTTCTTGAATTAGTACGATTCTATCCATGCAATTGATTGTGTTGAAGTCGAACATGGTAGAAACCACTTGATTACCAGTCAATGATGTGAACTATTAACAAGTGTGAGAGAAACCACCAATAATGACAATGGTTCTCAAAGTGCTCAGTACAATCTATGAAATGTGAATTTTTGATCTGGAGTCGAACATTTCACATAATCGTTTGATCGAAGGTCAATGATGAAACCTATCGTCAAAGGCAAGAAACCTGCCATTAGGGCATGCAGATTCCAAGGTATTGTTAGTATTCTAGATCGACTTTCTAGATGATGAGCTATCGTTGATAGAAAGTGATCCGTCATAGGAAATCCCACGACACGAAACCATTAGATCAAGTTTTGAAGAAATTTTAAGCAAGGACTAACTCAGGGATGGTCAACGCGAATGGAGACAAATGTTTGCAATGAATGATTTATTAAACTAATCTCTTGAACACATAATGACACTGCAGATGGTGATGATTGACCTAAAGATAATACCCAGAAACTGGTTGAAGACTTTCAATGTGGTTCGATTAACTGTTTGGCCAAAGGATTTTCCCAACCCAAATATGAATGGGACAAAAGTGTCGTGTTCAAGAGTGGTATACAGCTTTCTGAAACGAAGTGTGACAACTGGATTCATTTTCTCTCTTTTCCCCCACCATTTCTGGCAAGAACCTCTTTATTTTTGACAATCTTGAGGAGGATAACATTTACTTGCTATATAAGCTCATCCTTCGAATGAGTCCAACTTAGTATTAAAATCGAACCCTAAGAAGGAGTGGTTCATTCCTATTTATAATTTACAGGTCCTTTACTGTTAAGTTTTAACGAGTCCAGTATAGGTGGAACTCGATGTTTTTCAATTTTAGGGAGTCAGAAGAAAAACTTAAGAAAACTCCGTGAGTGTACTTTTTCGTAAATTTAGTCTCTCAAGCTCGAAAAAGGATAAAATAATTCAGGAGAGAACTCTATTGACCATGATTAGCAAACGTATACATTTTTCGTAAATAGTCCATTTCAGTCCGAAAAAGGGGTAAACTTATACTAAAGGGATGTTCATTTCCTTTAACGAGTTTGAATAGTCAAGTACTCGGAAATATTTTCATATTTAAAGAGTCTAAAAAGGGCTTAAAAGAGAACTCTAGGGTTTCGCTTTTTCATAGTTTTCAAGAGCCCTAAAAAGTGATAAAAGTATACTCATTATCAAAATAATCTTTTTCACTTGATAATCCTTTTTTCTTCACATAAACTCAAAAATTAAACATATATGTTTTCAATAAGTAAAAACTTTTGAAAAATATCTTTTTATAGTGGAAAATAAATAAAATATTATTTTATTTAATCAAAAAATCTTATAAAAAGCAACTCAACTAAGTCAATTTTACCTTTTGGGTTCAGAATTGGGAATTGAGAGTTGTGGGCAAAAAACATTCCGGAGGTGATAACAGGAGAACCGACCAGTAAAATCGAATTCTGTCAAATCCAGGTAATCCACAACACTCTTCTCTTCATTTTCATCCATTTACATTCTCTTTTTAAGTTTTTAAATTCATTTTTGGAGGAAAATATGGTTCAAAATTTCACTCACGGGGGTCCGCAGGCCAGCCATTGGTTACCTGCGGAATCCGATAATTTTCTTAAAATAAAATTATCGGGCTACCGCATTTTTTATGAAGGATGTGTGTGTGGGTCCGCATTTTTTTAATATAAAAATTGCGGGGGCGCCGTAAGGAAAAGAAATTGAAGAATTCTCTCAAAAATTGATAAAATTTTTTACTCTAATAACTTCTAACCATTAAATGCATCCATTTGCAAGTCATTACACAATGTTGGAGTGGCGAGAACGTGAACATGAAGAGGTAGATGATATGGCCATGAATAATCCTGCCATAATGCGTACTTTGAGAGATTGCAGTTTATATAAATTCTAGGCCATTCAGGGTATGAGAGCACAGGTAGATCTAATGACATGGCTAGTAAATAAATGGGACATTCAAGAACAATGCATTATCATCAGAGATTACAAGCTATAAATCGAGCTTGAAGATATCTACTTATTCACTGGTTTACCAAAAAGAGGTGAACCAATTTATTTTTTCGGGGCTAGGCAAGGTGGCCAGCCTATCGCTAGCTACAAACAAGAGTTTTGTAACAAGGAAGTTGATCCCAAAAACAATCGGATAGACATAAAAACTATCATACGTCTTGATCTGAAAGTCATTTCATTTACTGTTACTAGATTATGTGGGAGTGCAGCTCTACACGTGGCTACCAAGTCACATGCAAATAGCTATTGAGTGCTTCAGAGGCACTATCTTCAATTGGTGTGAGGGGGTGCTGACCAACATGAAAGGTCAACTGACAAGAGCGAAGAACTCAAAGTTGAAAAACTTTGGGTATGGAGCGATTTTAGTATCTTTCGCTTTGGAGAGGATTTTGTCTCTTTCCCCTCAGCTGATCCTTGTTGATCCTGGTGAACTCAGAGAGCCTTGCATGGTACAATGGATGGCATTAATGGTTCGCCATGGTGGCGATGGTTGTAC
This sequence comes from Pinus albicaulis, assembly GCA_034641835.2. Lineage (NCBI taxonomy): Eukaryota > Viridiplantae > Streptophyta > Pinopsida > Pinales > Pinaceae > Pinus > Pinus albicaulis. The sequence goes on along the minus strand of CM076575.1, from coordinate 1,193,484,285 downwards.
AGTAGTCCGGTTTACTTCATCATACTTCTGTTGGTTAGAGAACCAAATATTTGCTATCGAGGATTTCCCATATGCAGGAATAGACTTTCAAGGAGATCCCGAGATGCCTTTACCTCCATGGACACAATGGGATGATTCAGGTAATTGAATTATTTTGATGTGTTTTTAATTCTAATTTTTATTTGTTTTTTAATCGTCCAATACTGATAACAAAAATTATAATGCACATGTTGGTCCACGAAGACCAGCCAATCTTCGCTACTTCAAGAGGAAGTGAACAGATCCTATTGCACTGCCAGAGAACCAGGTAGCAGAGATTCTCACTGATTTAGAGCAGAATCTGGAGAGGTTGACTAGAGACATTCCATCGACTATGATGGAAGATATTCCTCTTCGTCTCCAGAGGCTTGTCGCTGGTGTTCCTAGCCAGTTTCGAAGATACCTGCGTAGAGTGGCACGGGCTATAGTATATTATCATGATCATCACCACGGATAGTAGATGATCATCGCAGACTATGTATTTTTTTTTTTTGTATCACTATATTTCGGATCATAAGGTGGTTTAAACCTATGGTCCTAGATGATGTAATAGTTTTGAAACACAACTCTATCTATGATATGACTACTTTTTCCGGCTATCTTGTTCAACACATATCAAATGTTGTTTTAATTTACTTTTAATGTCGCAAATGTCTATTTATAACATTATTAGCTAATGCATCAGCCAATGTATTTAATATTCTTGGAATGTGTTGATATTCAATGTAATCAAATTGTCTTTCCAAGACACGAACCTTCAAAAATAATATCAGTAACACTAGATAATTAATTGTGTATACTCTGTTTAAATGTAATACAATGAGTTTTGAATATAACCTAATGATCAAACACCGAATGACAAATGAAATGGCATTATATAATAACTCAATCACTACACTATATTCTGCAACATTATTTGTTGTTTGACCAAGGCTTACCCCATGCATAGAAACTAACTCATCGGTGGGTGAATAGATAACCCAGGACGCAGAAGAGATATTCTGTGTACTACAATAGACACCATCAGCAAAACCAATGTACGCTTGAAGGGATGTTGACATCTGCAATATCGAGAGAAATCAAGATAAGCAGGAATAGTAGTTAACGCAAACTTAAACTAGACACACTCATCTAATCTAAAGCAACTAATCTTAGAAAATTAACTAATGTACAGGTAATATCTTCACACAAAAATCGAGTATAATATCTCTTTAGATAAATTCCATTTCTAGGTTTATCTAAAGAGACCCCATCATAATCAATCAATTCATAAGCCCCTTTTGCAAGCACTCACTTGAAAATATAAGGACCATGTCACATGGTTTCAAATTTTCCAGCTCCTAGTTTATCATTAGCTTGGTCATATACCAATACTTGGTCACCTTATGAAAAAATACGAGGTGTAACACTTCGGTCGTACTGAGCTTTAATGCATTTTTTATGATCTTTGGCTGCTAATGCAGCGGTGCGCCGAGTCTCATCTAATTGTGCCAGGTACAAAAATCGTTTTTCCTCTTCAGAAGTGGCTGGTAGTAACTCTATGGCTAATTGGAGTGATGGTATTTCGCATTCAATCGGTAACATAACTTCTAAACCGTAGACCAGTTGAAAAGGAGTGAACTCTGTTGCAGTTTTTCCTAAGGTTCGGTATGCCCAAAGTGCCGAGAAAAGCATAATATGCCAATTCGATTTATGAATTACGATTATCCATTTAATCATAGTGTTTAAAAATTTATTGACGACTTCAACTTGACCATTAGCCTGCGGGTAATATGGATTAGAGCTATCATGGCGTAGGCCAAGTTGGTCAGAAATTTTGGTCATCATGATGTTTTGAAAATGACTTCCATGATCAATAATGATAGCTTGGGGTACACCGAATCGAGACATCACGTGATTGAATACAAATGTAGCTGCAATTTTTCCATCAGCCGCAAATGTAGGCATCACCTCAGCCCATTTGGTAAAATAATCTACTGTGAGAATAATATACCCATGCCCCCCAACCAAGTGAGGGTTACATGTAATGAAATCAATGCCCCATTTTGCAAAAGGACCGACAGCAATTATGGGGTGAAGAGGAGCTGGTGGTGCACACATTTTCCGAACAAAAATTTGACAGCTGTGGCATTTTCGAACCGCAAGAATACAATATTTGAATAACAAAGGCCAAAAATAACCAGCGCGCAATATATTTTCGGCTGTGGCATACCCAAACATATGACCACCACATGCTCTAGAATGGCAATCATTCAAAACTCGTTCAGCCTCTTCATGAGTCAAACAGCGTTGAAATACAGAATCCGCACCACGACGATAAAGTGTGTCTCCAACAATATTGTACTGCTAGGATTGGTAATGGATCTTTCATCGATGTGAACGTGAAAGTTCAGGCCGAAAAGTTTGGGTTTGGAGATAAATGATGATATCCCCATACCAAGGATCTAGCGTAATGATAAGAAACAAAGATTCATCAGCAATTGGATGCTCTACCACAGTTTATGTCTCAGTATTCGGGAAGTCACACATAAGTTCAGCGAACACTAGTGATTTCTTTGATTTGAATTTTTCAAATTCTAAATCAAAATCCTGAAGGATAACTATCCATTTATATTATTTTCCCCTGAGCAATTGTTTAGTCAAAATGTACATCATCGAGTTACAATTTGGAATCACATTTGTTTTTCATAACAAAATGTAATGACAAAAACATTGGATAGCTTGAATTGTTGCCAAGGCCAATTTCTCCACATGTGAGTATTTAATCTCTGTGGGATTGAGATTCTGACTAAGATATTAAACCACATTTTCGTTGTGGAATTCATCTTTCTGAACTAATACCATTCCAATAGTGGAATAAAAGGCTGCTAAGTATAAAAAGTAATCCTAGCTGTAATTTGGTGGATGCAGTAATGGTGCATGGGTCAACACATGTTTTAAACCATTAAAAGAGCGATCAGCGATCTCGTCCCAAATAAAAGGAACATTCTGTTTCAAAAGCCTGGTAAAACCTTTGGTTAACTCAGCATAGTTCTGGATAAATCTACACATAATTTTTCTTTCCCCTGCAAACTTTGGAGTTGGCGAAGTGTGGAAGGAGGAGGTAAATTGATAATGGCCACAACCTTCGAAGGGTCGACACGAATGCCTTCTTTTGAAATGAAAAATCCCAGTAACCTACTAGATTGTACACATAAAACACACTTGTGCGGATTCAAGCGAATCTTATAATACCTACATCACATAAAAATCACTCGTAAGTGAGTAAGATGATCTTCCCTGTGTAATGAATGAGAAGGTAAATCATCGAGATAAGGCTGCACAATGTGTTTAATGTCATGAAAAGCATAGGACATTTCCCTTTGAAAATTTTCCCCATCATTCTTTAATCTTAAAGGTAATTTACAGTAAGCAATGTTCCCCAAGGACAAATGAATACTGTTTTTGGTTTATTGGCAGGGAGTATGTTGATCTGATTGTATTTGGAAAATCCATCCATAAATGAATACATTTCATTTTTAGCACAATCGTCAATAATTTGGTCGATATAAGGAGTTGGATATTTGTCTTTAGGACAAGCTTTTTTAATATCTCTATAGCAAACACATACTCATATTGTTCCTTGTTTTTTTGTAACAGGAACGATATTAGATACCCAATCCATTAACGGGATTGGATAAATAAAACCTGCTTTCATTAATTTCTCAACTTCGGCTTTAATGGAAGCAACTTTTTGTGGATGTATCGGACGTAATCGCTATCTGACAGGTTTAGCATCTGGGTAAGTCTTTATTTCATGAATGACAATGTTGGGATCGATTCCTGGCATTTCTTCATAAGACCAAGAAAATATGTCGCGGAATTCTTGAAATAGGGCTTTATATGTAGAAATTTCATCTGACGTACACGAAGCACCTATATGAATGTTTTCAATAATTTCGGGTTTCACTAATATGTCAACAAGAATGGTGGAAGAAATATTCCCCAAATTTACTTCAGAATCCAAATTTGTGATCGAGATTGGACTCTGAGGTTCCTCGACATAGTCAGCTGTAAAAATAGAAGAAATAATATTTTCAAATTTATCAAGCTCAGATAAAAATGATGACCTATGATGGAGATCATCCCATGGTAATTCATCTACGAAAAATAATTCTGGAATGCTTTCATCTATATGAAACACTTATTGAAAAGTATCAGGAATTGATGTTGTAGCTGATATTGATGGTGAAAATGATTCTTCGTTAATCACATTCATTGGATCATCATCAGTTGATAAAGGATCGGAAAATGACTGTACTACTTGATATGCTATCTCAAAAGGACTCAAAGGCATCACGCTATTGAATGAATCAAGTTCTGATTATAAAGGCACTATCCAAGGATCAGCAAATGGAATAGTGCTTGATGTAATCATATTGATATTAGCAATATTATGTGATACATTAGGTGGAGGCATAGAAAAATTTCCCATTAAAGCGGAATCTTTTATTAAACCTACTCCTACATCCTCATAAGGGGTGGTCGTTTTTCCAACGTGCTGAATACTATCAGTAGAATCTGGGTCAGACGAATAATATGAGAGATGATCAACTTTCACAATATTTCCTTGATGAGGAAAAATAATTATTCGAAAGATGGATGACACGACAAAAACCATAACATAAGACCAACTTCGACCGAGAAGAAGGTTGTAATCTAGAGGGGCATCAACTACTTCCACATCTAAATTAACAGTTTTTCCTTCGACCTCTATAGGTAGATCCTGTAAAATTCCAAATGGATGGAATCCTCTTCCATCAAAATCTTTGAGTATTTTTGGTGAATGGTTAAGGGTTGGATAACCAAGTGATTTCCAACAGTTTAATGACACGATACACGTAGATGCTCCTTCATCAATAACAGTACGAAAGAAACGTCTGCTTTTTACTAGTACTAGGATCTGAAAAGCCATTTGATGAGGGAGACAAGGTGTAAAATTTTCTAAATCGAAGACCATAAGTTTTGAATCCTGAAGATCTAGCGCTCCAATTGCTTATAAGAGTAATTTCCTTTGTGCTGGACATGATTGCAGCACTTCCAAAGCCGACATGGCTGAAGGAGATATTGTTAAATCCTCCACAATGTTGTAATTCTGAGCAGCTCTCGCATGTGGATTGAAAGCTGATTTACAAAGTACACTTTTAGCAGGAGGTTTGATTACTAAATCAGGATTATGTTTCTCGATATGTAGTGGATCAAAAACCGAAGGAGATGTACCTGGTGCAGAATTATAATTTTCTACTTCTTTACCAGCAACAGGATTTTTACTACTATAATCTTGCGATCGAGTCGCAACCATCAAAATATCTGTTGATGCATTAGAGGTAGATCCAATCATTTTGCTATCTTGAATAGGAAAAGTATCCTTTAAAACAACAGGGGTGGATGAGCCTTTGATGAACTTAGATACCTCAACCATATGCAAACATTCCTTGGTGAAATGATCCTCATCACAGATAAGACAAGGATAACAAGGTTTCCATTTATCATTAGTTGATTCATTTTTATCAGTTTTTTCCTTGGGAGATGAACTCTGTTTACTTTTATTCTTCCCTTTCTTCTTGTTGCCAGATTTTGACTTTGTAGTTGATGAATCTACAATGTGAACATCAACAGGAGTTTCCAAGGAAGATTCTCCTTTCGGTGAATCCGATAAATTTATTATGGGAGAAGTAATCTTGGAATATTTCTTCTTACTCTTAGTCGTACTAACTGAACCGATTACACCATCAGCGGCATGAGACCCTGAAGGAGTTGTTGTTATCTGACCAGGACACGGTAAATCGGGAATTTCTTGTACAAAGTACCTCACTAGGTATATACCAAGTCAAGATACTGAGCTTGAGAAATAACTTGTTCTTCTGTAATAACTCCTCCTTTAGCTACATCTTCTGTGATTTTTGGTAGCAATGATTTAATAAACCATTATGCCAATATTTGATCCGGGATAAAAACTTTTACCAAACGTCTTCTACATCTCCATTCATGTATATGATCTAATATGTACATAGACGTAGATTTTTTTAGTGAAGTTAATAATTATGTGTCATTGTCATATCTGACTGGAAACTGAAAATGAGTTAAGAAAGCAGTTGCTAGAGCATTGAAATTGGTAAATGAGCCTCGTGGTAATTCAGTGTACCACTTGCCAGCTAATCCTATTAACGTTCTCTGAAAAAGTATAAGTTGAATGGAATCCTATTAATGAGTTGGATGCACACCAAAGGTGGTAAGTCATGACATGGTTAGAAGGATCCTCTCCTAATTTTCCTTCAAACTTAAGGATATCACTGGGCAACTTATGTGGCATAGGTGGCCAATACAGATGATAATAGATAGGATCATTCATAAGGTGATATAAATCAGGTAGATCTAAAGTTGCTATGAATGGTAATCGACGGGTAGGGTCTTATTGATAAACTTTTAAGACTAAACCAGCCCCAGGAGGAGGATAACCGGGATATCTAGGAATAGCATGTGCATTGGGAATCGGAATGCCTCCTGGGTAACCAGGAATAACTGGACCATACTGGGGTTGAACAGGTGTCTGATATGTATACCCAGGGTATGGTTTTTGTGGGTAAGATGGATTTTGAATAGGTCCATATTGATACGGCCCCTGATATGGTTAATAAGTAAACTGAGGTTGACTTGTTATAATTGTACTTGTACCAAGTTGTCCTGTTGGTATCTGAACAATAGTCTGAATTGTAGGTCCAGACTACGGAAGAGACTTGAGGAATCTGTACTAATTTTTGAGGGGCAGAAGTAATAGGAGTTGTAGACACTCCAGGAATAGGTGTGGTAGGTTGAACAGAAGTCTGAGCAGCAATTTGTGGCGGAGTCGTAGGTGTACTCGGACCAGGCTACAGAACTAGATGCAGGTATTTGAATGGCAGGTTGGATAGGCTGTTGGGGTTGATTATAACCAACTTGTTGTCCAACTTGATAATAAGGTACTTGAAAATTTGGTTGTAAATTCTATTGGAATTTGGATGGATCCCACACCATTCTGAGATATTGCTGATAATTGACTGGACAATTTCCACCTCCTTGTCACATTTTTTTTTCTGGATAGAACTGTTATCCTAAAGGAGGTTGCAATCCTTGAGCTGGGTACCGTGCCTAAAGTTGATATTGACCTTGAGGCACGTACTGACTTTGAGGCATATACTGTCCCTGAGGTTGACCTTGAGGTATGTATTGTCCTTGAGGTTGATACTGACCTTGAGGTATGTACTGTCCTTGAGGTTTCCCCTCAAGATTTATTTGACTACTTTGAGGTTTTGCCCCAAGCGATAAATTACTACCTTGAGAACCGAGGTTTGGGATATTTCCAGACATCATATAAATTTTCTCATTGTTCAAAGTTCCATTATTTTATTCCTTCGGGCCAGATGATGACATTGGTTTGTTGGGAAGAGGAGATGCTCCTGAGAATGTAGCAGAGAGCGACTGATAGCCTATAGGAACAGACGAACCATCAAACAAAAATGTTTATGGAGATTTAGTAAACACAGATGACTCACTAGACATGTTTAGCGGAGGTCTATAACCTATTGGTGTAGGGAAAAAGGGAATTTGGGGTGGCGAATACTCTACACCTATGTTTTGTAGAAAATCTGTTAATGAAGCATTCCAAGCATCTTGTCTGAAAGGACTGTAAAAAATTATTTCACGTTCTCTAAGATTTAAAGATTCCTAAGCTGAAAGAAGAACAACTTCTTCTTCAGTATCAGTAATTTCTTCAATAATAATGAGACCAGGAGGAAGATCTTCTGTGATCTGGTTTCTTACTCTGGGTGAATCAGGATGACCAGAATTTGGAGGAGAAAACTCTAAAGTAGGTTCATACGTAGCAGATTCAGTTTCTGGTTCAGAAATTTCAGGTTTTTCAGCTGATAATTCACTTGCTGGAGAAGCAACTTCAATTAATTCAGAAATTGAAATTGTTTGTGGAGTATGTTCTACTATTTGCGGTTGATCTACTTCAAAATCAGGATGAATAATTATGGATGATTCTTCGTTTTTCGTTAATCCAGTTCTACTGATAACATTTGGTATCAGAGATTTAAGTTTTTCTAATTATCTTGGTGTATACTCAAGGGGTTTCCCCTGAGTTCTACGCAACTGTCTTGGTAATTCTGCCATGATTAAAACTTTTAACACACGCAAACAAATAAAATTTCAATCAAATGATCCCAAGCTCACTAAGAAAACAATCAAATGAGTCACACTCCTATAAAAAATATAAGATATCAATCCACGCACAAATGGTAGATCCCCGTGCTAAAAACACTAGTTGGTGATGAAATCCAACATCATAGAATTTTAATGCAGAAAATGGTGGTTGGAACAGTTACCCCGAAAACCTGCTTAATGAAACATACCGGTGCAAGTTTATCCACTTAAACCATCTCAAGTGAAGATAACCCTCTAGAGAGTCCAAGTGAGTCTAGCCGACGTCTGCTCCAGGTACAGTGGGACCTCCCCTCCACCGTCACCTTGGGAAAGAATCCTAAATTTTATGGCCACTAAGGTCACCAACGGGAACACATATACCTGTGGGAGAAGTCTACGATCCGATATATATGCAAGGGCAGAGTAACAAGATTAATCCCCTTGAAGGATCCTTGACATAATCCAATTTTTACCATTTTTAATACGTGCACATCTTCTATCATTCCCAATGAGATAGGTATGATTACCTCACTAGTTCAGATATGATCTCGTGCTTGACTCCTTTAGGAGGAGCTTCCCAGAGCATACATGCTACAATTGGATTTTCCTACCGCAAGATCAACTACTTTTTTTTTTTTACTGTCTTGGAAAGTTAACTAAAACCTATTCCAAGACACTAGCCTAGGCTATGTTGGTGGAAAAGAGCCCTAGAAAATATAAAATTTCTAGATTGATTTTAATTAAGCATTACTTTTAATTGGCAGTTTCTTAGGACAATAGGTACAGAAATGAAACTTTGATGAATTTTTAATGAACTAACTTAAAATACGCTATAATGCATATATATGATAAAAAACTCATTTATTTTCAATGAAATCTAATTAGAGAAAAGAGTTGAGAGATTTTCAAAAACTTTCAAAATATCAATTATTTCTTTCCTACATGAGAAACTTTGAAAAGAAGAAAATTCAGAGAATTCAATTCCAAAAATATTTTTTTTCTCAAAATGAAATTCCCCATATCATTAAGATCGGAAACAAAAATAAACTTCTTCCAAAAGAAAATAGAAAAGTCTTAAAACTACAAAATTCAAAACTAAAAGAAATTTCTAATCTTGAACTCTATCTAAAAGTTGTAGGATGTCTTAACTCATTTTGTAATCTAACTAAGATCTTCCTACTTATTTCAGCAAGAAGATAAAGCATCCAATAAGAGTTTTAAAAATGAAATTCATACCTTATCTATGCAGAAGGTTTTCTAAGTTTTCTACTGAAAACAAAATCAAATTTTCATAAGAGTAATAATTGCATCAAGTTCAATGGCTCAACAAAACAATAACATACCAAGTAGTTGAGGTATACAGAAGTTTCTGATTCAGAGCAATGGAAGGACAAGGAAATATTTACTCATAAAATAAAATTAACTGAAAAGATCATTTTAAGCATAGAATTACTGCAAGAAACTTTTCACAGAAGTCTTTGACAGTCAAGAAAAATTGGGTAAAGAACAAAAAATCAAGTAATGGGATGCTAGAAAAAAGAATTTATACTTTTTCTAAAATTTTCCAGAGGTCCACAGATGTTAATGGAATAAGGTGTAGTACCGCACTGTATTCTGCTAAAAATTGTGGAGTCTACCACTCTATTTTTAAGACAAAAGTGCAGAAGGCAGGAAAAGTAGAGAAAAAGTAAAAATACAGATTTACAGTCAGGGATCCTATTGAGTTTTCTACCCAATCAATGTCAAATAAATTTCAAAGAAATCTCAAAAATCAAACTGAAATAAAAAGAAAACTAAGTTCATACAATTCCCCAGTGGAGTCGCCATTTTGTTAGACGAACAAATCCCTCTTGCAGACAAGAGCGATCTCCCTAGTATCCTAAGGATATCTAGAAACAAACAGACAAATGTAGACCATTTTCTCTAGACCATTATGCTTAAGAATTATTAATTAACTATGGAGAAATGCTCCTACCTGAAGTCCAACACTTTACTTGGTATTCAATCCAATCGTTCCAGAAGGTATTGATCCAGCGTATAAATCTGCAATCAAAGACAAGCAAACAAGATCAAAAGCATCTGCAAGATATGATAATTCAAAAGCAATAATCTATCTTAGTGATCAAGGAATCCAAGAATTAAATTATTCAAACAACTCAATGAGAAAATAGAATCCATTTGTATTAACTTTGAATAAAAGAAGAAACCTTACAACCTTGACACCTTGATGTTTGTACAGGTTCTTCCAGGGCCCCGAACAACCATTTTCCTCAGTTTCACAAGACTCCAACTCTCTAAATTAGCATAAGACTATGGCTATGAGTATGTAATATCTCTCATGACAATGATGCCAAATGTGGAGAGTATAATTTCTTTAGCAATTCACCTCAAAACTACCAAGTTCTAAGTTCCCTTAAGACTGAAACATGGTCTCAATTTATAACAGAAGGGAAGTAGTTTCAGATCCAAAAATGAAGGGATAAATCCCTCTCATCATGGGATTTTAGCTCCAAAAATCAAGGGATAGCTCCATTTATGAAGGGGTAAAGGTTCATGAATGGAAGGGGTGAAGCTCAACCAAATAACGCTTCTAGAAGGCCCCAACTGGGAGAATATTCGACCAGCTGGGCTTCTAGAAATTACTTTTCTTCTTATTTTACCTTTTATGGGGGTTCGCAGTTTTAATGAGCATAACGTGTAGGATATGCCGCAATTTTTATAGCAATAAACCACGGTACCGCAGGAAAGGACTAGGAAAAGTAGGGAGTTAGGATTTTTAGGGTTTTAATAAGCTTTTTCCCAATTCCAAGACTTGATTTAGGAAATTTATGTTTTTATACCTCTAAGGGAGAAATAAATAGGTAATGATGAACCCATATAGAAAACTAAATGTCATGGTGACAAATTTTAGTGTAACATGAATCAAGATGGCCTACGGGAAAGGTCATTTAAGAATGAAATAAGAATACAAGGGAAGAGATGCAGCAGCAAATGGCATCCCATTCAGTCCCATATCAGACCATAATTATGGTTGCTATGGACTTATAGAGAAATCAAATGAAGTTCTCACTGTAGCACCCACAAGCACATTCATTACCCACAAGCTCTCATTTCAAGGCCTTGGATGTTTCTTTGGATTTGAAAAGTGTCCCTCCACCAGGTAAAAGAAACTTCCATAGGAAAGTGGGATAAATGTTGTACAGTGAGCTCAATATAAATGAAATGACCATCAACAAGGTTGAAAATCTGCAATAGAAGGTTGCAACAGGTTTAAAGCAGGAGAGAGCTAGCTCCAGAGCTCTACACACGTAGAATGAGAGCTTCAAAGAGTTGATTGTGAAGATGGGGGTAAATTCTAAAGATAAAGCTACATTCAAAACCCTTCTCCAAGGTTGACAAGAAAAAATAAAGGAGTTAAGGCACAAACTGAAGATGTCAGGTACTGAGCATGTGCAATCTAAGGAGCTTGCACATGTGGAAGAAGAGAAAGAAATATTGGCCAAATAAATTATAGAAAGAAACAATGAGATAGTAGTCCTCAAGCAGCATGCAGTAAAGCTCCATATGAGAATACAAATACATATATGTGCAGTTCTTGGACCTAAAAACTCCCAAAATCCCACAGAAAATCTCACCAAGACCCTCACCGAACTCTAGATTTCAGAATGGGATCTTAAAATGGTGTATAAGGATTTGGATACTTCCCAGAGAAGCCTAGCGTGGAAATAAAAACAACTTGAGACTACCAATACCAACACAAATATCATCAGTAAGAACCTATAGGAAGAAAACCAAAAGATCTATGAGCTAAAAGGGAAGCTGAAATAAAAGATGTCTCTACTGCAAGCCAAGCAAATTTTATGGGATGAGATCATTGCATAGATGAAAATCAACTGGAAGTACATAACTTTGACAGATGAATAGAGAATTTCAATCAAGGATTATGAGTTATTCATCCTATATTCCAAACAATATGGTGAAAATAACTCCCATATCTTAAAAAAATCCATTCAGTATGTGAATAAAACCCACTCAGTGTGTAATATTCCAAAATAGGAAAAACAGGAATATCGAGCATAAAACTAGAAAATGTAGTAAACATTAATACATAAAAAACATGAGTATATCACTAATCCATTTTATAATAAATGCTGGTAGAAATGAAGTACAATATCTTGAGGAAGAGACACTCAAGCTAGATAAAACAAACCTGAAATGACCCAAAACACCAAGACATGAAACATTGTTGCTGCATAAACTACTGGGAGGCTATGACTGTGCAATCTTACTGGAAATAATTGTTGCTAGAAACTAGGAATGTGTAGATCTGCTGATAGGGTGCTCAAAAAATTTTGAGATTAGATATCTGGGCTTTCTAGCACAATTCCAAGATAACCCAAAAAGGGTTTCTGAAAATACCAATAATGAAAAATGCAGCTCTAGGGCTGAATTACGCTCTGCAATTGGGTAACTACTCAGAGGTGGTTGATCTGATGAGAAAATATCTTATACTCCTCCCCAATGACTTTCTGGATGAAGGGTTGCTCCCCCCTGTTATGTAGATTAATCCCTCTTGCAGACAAGAGTGATCTCCCTAGTATTCTACGAATAGCTAGAAACAAACATCCATTTGTAAATCTTTTTCTATAGATTATTTTCAATTAAAAATTATTATAAACAAAGAAAGAGGACATGCCCCTACCTTGAAATCCAATGTTTGATGCAGAAATATATCCAATTTCTCCAAAGAGGCTTCTCTAGTAAGTAGAACTTGCAATCAAAGACGGACAAAATAATCAAAGCACCTGCAACATATAATAATCAAGAAAAGTTAATCCAACTTAGTGATCAACGAGTCTAATTATTGATGTTATTCAACAAGCACAAGAACAACTCAATGAGAAAAAGAGATCTATATGTATTATCTTGAATGAAAATAGTATCTTTACTACATGATGACTTGATGTCGTACAAGTTTCTCCCGGGCTCCTGAATAGTCGTTCCTCCTTCGGTTTGACAAGCCTTCCTCTCTGAATACTAGCATGGAGTTATGAACATAATGGTGCGATAATTCTGATGCCAACAACAACTAGTGTAGAGATTATGCACTCTTGGGAATTTCTTCAGCAGTTACCATATGCAAGCTACCCTTGAAACTGAAACATGAGCTCAATTTATAGGGAAATGGAGGTAGTTTTAGTTCCATGAAGATGCGGATGGATTCCTCTCATGAAGGGATTTGAGCTCCATGGACCAAGGGATAAGCTCCATGAGTGGAGGGATAAAGCTCCATGAGTGGAGGGATAAATCTTGAACTCATCACGCCTCTAGAAGCTTCTAGTGGGGAGAATATTCGACCAGTTGGGCTTCTAGAAATTACTTTTTCCTTTATTTGAATTTTTAAGAGGTTCTGCAAGTTTTAGTAGCAGCATGTGTGGGAGTTTCCACATGCTATAGAACAAGTATTCGCTAACCAGCGGGAAAAGGCTAGAAAAAGTGTGGAGGTAGAATTTTAAGGGTTTTAATGATATTTTCTCCAATTCCAAGACTTGGTTTAGGAACATTAGGGTTTTTTACTTCTAAGGGAGCACAATATAGATAGTGATAGACCTATATGGACAGTAAAATTTCATGGTGAAAAAATAACATGTAACATATTGCCCCCTAAAGTGCGAAGTCTGAGGTTGTTCTGAAGAGTGAAGTGCTTTATCATTCCGAGGATTGGATTTTAGACATACCGGTCGAAAGCCTATAAAAACCTTCAATGCAAGCATATATATATATATATATCATCGCTGAAGTAGGCATTCCCATACTCAGATCAAAACTAACTAAATGTTCTGGTACATATATGATTTTTATATTACATCAAAATTAGACACAGTATGGGCGCAACCATCTGTCATAAGTACTCTACTGCATCATGAATAATAAAACTTCTCGTAGCCTGGATGGTGGAAACTAGATCCAGGGTCTTGATTTCTGCTTCTCGAACTAGTACGATTCTATCCATGCGATTGATTGTGTCAAAGTCGAACATGGTAGAAACCACTTGATTACCAGTTAATGATGTGAACCGTTAACAAGTGTGAGAGAAACCACCAATAATGACAATGGTTCTAAAATTACTCAGTACAATCCACGAAGTGTGAATGAATGATTTGCAGTTGAACACTTCATATAATCATTTGATCGAAGGTCAATGATGCAACTTGTCGTCGAAGGTGAGAAACCTGCCATTAAGGCATGCAAAGCCCAAGGTACTGATAGGATTCTAGATCAACTTTCTAGATGATGAGTTTTTGTCGATAGAAAGTGACCCGTCACAGGAAATCCCATTACATGAAACCATTAGATCAAGTTTTGAAGAAATATTTGCAAGGACTGACTCGGGGATGGTCAACGTGAATGGAGACAAATGTTTGAAATGAATGATTTATTTGAACTATCTCTTGAACACATAACGACATTGTATATGGCTTGGAAGCATTTGACCTAAAGCTAATACCCAGAAACCGGATGAACATTTTCAATGTGGTTTGATTAACTATTAGACAAAGGATTCCCCAACCCAGGTACAAGTGTGACAAAGTGTCGTTTTCAAGAGTGGTATACTTCTTTTTAAACAAGGGGGAAAACTGGATTATTTTTCTCTCTTTTTCCCTCGCCATTACTGGCAAGTACCTTTTTATTTTTTACAAGCTTGAGGAGGATAAAATTTGCTTGTTTGTGTAAGCTCACCCTTCGGATGAGTCCATATTAGTACTAAAATCGAACCCTAAGAAGACCCTAAGAAGGAGTGGTTCAGTCCTATCTGTAATCGACAGGTCCTTTACTGTTAAGTTTTAACGAGTCCAATATAGGAGAAACTCGGCATTTTTTCAGTTTTAGGGAGTCAGAAGAAAAACATAAGTAAACTCTGTGATTGTACTTTTTTGTAAATTTAGTCTCTCAAGCCAGAAAAATGATAAAATAGTACAGGAGAGAACTCTATTGACCATGATTAGTCAATGTATACATTTTTCATAAATAATCCATTTCAGTCCGGAAAAGGGATAAACTTATACTGAAAGGATGACTGTTAATTTCCTTTAATGAGTTTGAATAGTCAAGTAATCAGTGATCTTTTCATATTTAGAGAGTCTGAAAAGGGCTTAAAAGAGAACTCCATGGTTTCACTTTTTCGTAATTTTCAAGAGCCCGAAAAAGTGATAAAAGTATACTCAGCATTAAAATAATTATTTTCACCAAAAATCCTGTATCCTGTACAAAAACTCTAAATATTACACATACATGTTTCCAAGAAGTAAAAATATTGAAAAATAGCCTTTTAAAGTGAAAAATAAATAAAATATAATATTGTATTTATTCAAAAACTACAAAAATGAGTTAAACAAAATCATTTTCACCTTTTCTTTCAGAGCAATGAATTGAGAGCTTTTGGAAAAAAAGTTCCGGAGCTAATATCGGGAAAATCGACCGTCCATTCCATGAATAGTCAGAACCAGGTAATCCACATCATCTTACTCTTCATTTCTATTCGTTTCATTTCACCTTTTTAGCTTTAATTTCATTTTTTGGGAGAAATTTGTGTTTAAAAATGCGCTCTCGGGGGTCTGCAGGTCATGTGCACGCTACCTGTGGACCCCGATAATTTTCTAAATAGAAAACTATCGAGTTGTCGCGGTTTTTGTGTAGAGCCCATGCGGACGTCCGCTCTGTCTCCTCACAAAAACTGCAGAGGCGCCATGACCATTTCAAAATTCAAAAAATCTCTTTAAAATGATTCAATTTTTACACTCCAATAGTTTCTAACTTTCAAATGTGTTTATTTGTAGGCTATTCCACCATGTTAGAGTGGAGAGAATGTGAGCATGAGGCTATAGACAATGAAGCTATGAATGATCCCGCAACAATGAATGTGTTAAAAAATTAGTTTTTTATATAAGTTTTGGGCGATCCAAGGTATGAAAGCACAAGTATAATTGATGACATGGCTAGTAAATAAATAGGAATTTCAAGACCAATGCTTCATCATTGGTGACCATCGGTTCGAAATTGAGCTCAAGGATATCTATTTCCTCATTGGATTGTCCCGAAGAGGAGAAAACATATCTTTGTTTGGGGCTAGACAAGGTGGCCTACCCATTGCTAGCTACAAACAACAATATTGCAGTGATGAAGCAGATCCAAAGGATAATCGCATAGACATTAAAACTATCTTATGATTAGATCTCAAAGTATTTGCATTTATGGTAACCAGAATGTGTGGGGGTGTAGCTCCACATGTAGCCACTAAATCTCAAATGCAAACCGCAGTAGAGTGTTTCAAAGGCACCATATTCAACTGGTGTGAAGGAGTATTGGCCAACATGAAAGGCCAATTAACCAGAGCAAAGAATGCAAAGTTGAAAAAAATTGGTTATGGCACCATTTTCATTTCTTTTGCTTTAGACAAAATCCCACTTCTCGCCCCTCAGCTTATTCTAGTAGATCGTGGGGAACCTCGAGAACTTCGGATGGTACATTGGGTTTCATTAATGGCCCGCCATGGTGGTGATGGAAGTTCTGTGGTTCGGTTCACTCCGTCATACTTTATGTGGCTAAGGAATCAAGTCTTCACAATCAAAGATTTCCCCTATGCCGGTATAGATTTCAGAGGCGATCCTAAGATGTCTTTGCCTCCAGGGGAACAGTGGGATGAATCAGGTAAGTGAACTATTTTGATTTTTTTAATCTAATTTTTATTTGCTTTTTATCATCCAATACTGATAACAATATCTAAATGCAGATTTCGGTCCACGATGACTAGCTACACTCCACTGCTTTGATAGACGGAAAGCACAGCCTATAGCACCACCATAGGATCAAGTAACAGAGATCCTAGTTGATATGGAACACAACCTGGAGAGGTTAACCATATACATTTCTGAGACAGGGACAGATGGCATTCCTCTCCAGCTTCAGAGACATGTTACTGGTATTCCAGGACCGTTTAGGAGATTCCTACGCAAGGTGGTGCGTGCCATAGTCTATTACCATGATCATCATCATGGATAGTGGATGATCATTGTGGATTGACATTTTTTGTGTTTTGTATCAGTATCTATTAGATCATAAGGTGCTTGAACCTATGATCATAGAAGATGTAATATTTTTGATAACAAACATATCTATGATATTACTACTTTCTCTAAGTATCTTATTCAACATGTATCGTATGTTGTTTTGGTTTACTATTTTAATGTTGCAAATGTCTATTTAGAACATGATTAGATAATGTATTGGCCAATGTGTTGAAATACATTGATATTCAATATAACCAAACTGTCATTCCAAGAGATGAACCTCCAAAAATAATCTCGATAACATTGGATTTTTAATTGCATATACCTTGTTTAAATGATACAATGAGTTTTGAATCCAACTTAATGATCAAATATCGAATACAAAATGAAATGGCATCAGATAATAACTCAATGACTGCGCTATATTCTGCAATATTATTCGTTGTTTGACCAACGCTTACCCCATGCATAGAAACTAACTCATCGGTGGGTGAATAGATAACCCAGGCCGCAGAAGAAATATTATATGTACTACGACAGGCGCCATCAGCAAAACCAATGTACGTTTGAAGGGATGTTGACATCTGCAATATCAAGAGTAATCAAGATAAGTAGTGATAGTAGTAACAGAAAAATTAATCTAGGCACACTTATCTAATTTGACGCACACTATCTAAAAAGTAACTAATATACAAGTTAGATCTTCACATGAAATTCAAGCATAATATCTCTTTAGATAAAGACCATTTCTGGGCTTATCTAAAGAGACCCCATCATAATCATTCAATTCATAGGCTCCTTTCGTAAGCACATGCCTGACGATGTAGGGACCATGCCACATCGGTTCAAATTTTCCAAGACCTAGCTTATCATTAGCTTGATCGTATACTGAGACTAGGTCACCTTCTGAAAAAACACGAGGAGTAACACTAATATTATACTAAGCTTTCACACATTTCTTATGAGCTTCGGTAGCTAATGCAGCAGTGCATCGAGTCTCATTTAATTGTGCTAAGTACAAAAAGCGTTTTTTCTCTTTAGAGGTAGCTAGTAGTGACTCAATGGCTAATTGGAGTGACGGTATTTTGCATTCAATGGGTAACACAGCTTTTAAACCGTAGACCAGTTGAAAAGGAGTGAACCCTATAGCAGTGTTTTTTTAGGTTCGATATTCCCATAGTGCCGAAAAAAACATGGTATGCCAATTCAATTTGTGAGTTCTGATAATCCATTTAATCATGGTGGTTAAAACCTTGTTGACGGCTTCAACTTGACCATTAGCCTACAGGTAATATGGAGTAGAGTTATCATGTCGCAAGTCAATTTTATCGGAAAGTTCAGTCATCATTATATTTCGAAAATGACTCCCATGTTCTGTGATAATAGCTTGAGGCACACCGAAATGAGCAATCACATGATTGAATATGAACTTAGCTGTAATTTTTCCATCTGCCGTGAATGTAGGCATCGCCTTGGCCCATTTGGTAAAGTAATATACAACGATAATAATATACCCATGCCCCCTGCCCAAGTGAAGGTTACATGTAATGAAATCAATGCCCCATTTCGCAAAAGGACTGGTAACAAATATTGGGTGAAGAGGAGTTGGAGGTGCACGCATCTTTCGATCAAAAATTTGGCAGTTGTGGCATTTTCAAACCACAACAATACAATATTTGAACAATGACGGCCAAAAATAACCAGCGCGTGATATATTTTGGTTGTGGAAAACCCAAACATATGACCACCACATGCTCCAGAGTGGCAGTCATTCAAAACCCTTTTAGCCTCTTCATGAGTTATACAATTTCGAAAAATAGAATCCGCACCACAACAATAAAGAGTGTCTCCAACAATATTGTATTGTTGGGATTGATATCGGATTCTCCTTCAATGTGAATGTGAAAGCTCTAGGAAAAACATTTGGGTTTGAAGATTATAATGATATCTCCATATCATGGATCTAAGGTACTGATAAGAAATAGAGATTCATCTATTATGGGATTCTCTACCATGATTTTTGTTTCAGTATTGGGAAAGTCACACATGAGTTCTGCACACACCAATGATTTCTTTGATTTAGATTTCTTGAATTCCAAATAAAACTCTTGTAGGATAGCAATCCATTTAGAGTATTTTCCCCCGAGTAATTATTTTGTCAAAATATACATCATCAGGTTGCAATTAGATATCGTTGTTGTTTTACGTAATGATATGTAGTGACGGAATCATTGGACAGCGTGAACTACTGCCAAATCTAATTTCTCTACATGCAAATATTTAATTTTCGTCGGGTTAAGATTTCGACTTAGATAATAGATCACATGCTCATTGTGAGATTCTTCCTTTTGAACTAGAACCATTCCAATGGTGTAATCAGAGGAAACTAAGTATAAAAATTATTCCTGGTTGTAATTAGGTGGATGCAATAACGGTTCATAGGTCAATGTGTGTTTTAATGCATCAAAAGATCGATAAAAAATATCATCCCAAATAAAAGGAACATTTTTTTTCAACAAACAGGCCCAAAACCTTTTGTTAACTTAGCATAGTTTGGGATAAACCTACGTAGAAAATTGTCTTTCCCTTGCAAACTTTGGAGTTGGTGAAGTTTGGAAGGAGGAAGTAAATTGATGATGGCCTCGACCTTCGAGGGGTCGACATGAATGTCGGCTTTTGAAACAATGAATCCTAGTAATCATCCTGATTGTACACAAAAAACAAATTTGTGCAAGTTCAACTGAATCTTTTAATGCCTACATCTCATGAAAATAGCTCATAAGTGTGTAGGATGATCCTCCCTGCGTAAAGAGTAAGCAGGTAATTCATCCAGATAAGGTTGTACAATATGTTTGATATCTTGAAAAGCGTAAGACATTACCCTTTGAAATTTGCACCATCATTCTTTAATCCGAAAGGTAATTTGCAATAAGAAAATGTCCCCCAAGGACATATAAACGTTGTTTTTGGTTCATCATTAGGGAGTATGTTTATTTGATTATACCCAGAAAATCCATCCATAAATGAAAAAATTTCATTTCCGGCACAATCATCGATAATTTGGTCGATATAGGGGGTAGGATAATTGTCTTTTGGACATTCTTTATTAATATCCATATAATCGATGCATACTCATATAGTCTCTTATTTCTTGGTAACTGGAACTATATTAGATACCCAACCTGTCAATGGAATTGGATAAATAAATCCTGCTCACAATAGCTTTTCAACTTCAGCTTTGATAGCAGCAGCTTTTCACGGATGTATTGGATGAAATCTTTGTCTAATAGGCTTGGCATCTAGGTATGTCTTAATTTCATGAATGATAATCTTTGAATCGAATCCTGGCATCTCTTCATAAGACCAGGAAAATATGTCTCGGAAATCTTGAAATAGGGCTTTGTATGTATTAATCTCTTCAATCGTACAAGAAGCGCCTATATGAATGTTTTCAATAATTCCAGGTTTAACTAATATGTCGATAGGAACAGTTGTAGAAATGTTTCCCAAATTAATCTCAGAATATGATTTTGTAATTGATATGAGATTCTGTGGTTCCTCGAAATAATCAATCGTAAAAATAGATGAAAAATCATTTTCAAACCTATCAAGTTCAGGTAAAAACGAAGATCTATGATGTAGATCATCCCAGGGTAATTCATCCAAAGACAAAAATTCTTGAATACTTTCATCAGTGTGAAACACTTTTTGAAAAGGATCAGAAAGTGACGTCAAGGCTAAGCTTGATTGTGAAGAAGATTCTTTGGTGATCACATTTATTTGATCAGAAGTAGTTGAAAATGTGCTAGAAAATTATTGTACTGCCACATATGCCATTTCAAAAGGACTCAAAGGCATCTCGCCATTGAAAGAGTCTAGTTCTGATTCTGAAGGCACTACCCAAGTGTCATCGAATGGTATAGTGCTTGATGAAATCATATTGATGTTGGAAATGGTATGTGGTAAATTGGGTGGAGGCAGAGAGAAAGTTCCCATCAGAGTAGAGTCCTTTACTAAACCTACACCAACATCTTCATATGGGATAGTCAATTTTCCAACATGTTGGATATTGTCTGTAGAAGCAGGATCAGACGAACTGATTGATTTTCACAATCTTCCCTTTATGAGGAAACATGATTAACTGAGATATGGATGAAACAACAGCAATCATGGCATAAGACCAACTATGACCCAAAAGAAGGTTGCAATCCAGAGGGGCATCGACAACTTCCACATCTAGATTAACAATTTTTCCTTCTATTTCTATAGGTAGATCCTGGAGTATTCCATACGGATGAAATCCTCTTCCATCAAAGGCTTTAAGGATTTTCGGTGATTGGTTGAGTGTTGTAGAACCAATATTTTTCCAACAATTTAACGACAATATGCACGTGGATACTCTCTCATCAATTACAGTACGAAAGACCCGTCTGTTTTTTACTAATACTGGAATCTAAAAAGCCATCTGATGAGGGAGTCTCAGTGTAAAATTTTCTAGATCAAAGACCATGAGGTTAGAATCCTGAGGATCAATAGCTCTGAAAGCTGATAAGAGTAATTTCCTTTATGTTGGATAGATTGCAACACTTCTAAAGTTGACATTTCTAAAGGGGATATCGCCAAGTATTCAACAATGTTGTAATTCTGAGCAGCTCTTGCATGTGGATTGAAAGCTGATTTTCGAAGTACACCTTTAGCGGGCGGTTTAATCACTAGATCAGGATGAGGTTTCTTGATGTGAAGTGGATTGGAAACCGAAGGAGATACAGCTAGTGTTTGACTATAATTTTTTGTCTCTTTACAAGTTACAAGTTTTTTACTTCCATAGTCTTACGATTGTGTCGCAACCATAACCTCAAACATCATTAAAATATCTGCTGATGAAATTAAAGAAGATCCTATCATGTTTCTATCTTGAATGAGAAAAATATCCTTCAAGACAGCAGGTGTGGGTGAACCTTTGACGAATTTAGAGACCTCGGACCGATGTCGGCACTCTTTGGTAAATTGATCCCCATCACAGATAAGACAAGGATAAAGAGGTTTCCATTTATCATCAGTTGGTTCATTCTTTTAGGTTTTCTCTTTAGGAGATGAATTTTGTTTGTTTTTATTCTTTCCTTTATTCTTATTACCGGTTTTAGATTTAGTTGTAGATGAGTCTACAACATGAATGTTGACAAAATTTTCAAGAGAAGAATCTCCTTTCGGTGAATCTGGTAAAGTTATGATAGGAGAAGTAGTTTTGGAGGACTTCTTCTTACTCTTATTAGTGCTAACTAAACTAATTACACCATCTGTAGCATGAGAATCTATAGGAGATTCAATTATTTGACCAGGACGTCATAAGTCAGGAATTTTTTCGCATAAAGTACCAGACTGTGTATATATAAGGTCTAAGTACTAAGCCTGAGCAATAACTTGTTATTTCGTAACAACCCCTCCCATAGCCACATATTCAGTGATCTTTGGAAGCAATGATTTGATAAACCACTCTTCCCTTTATGAGGAAACATGATTAACTGAGATATGGATGAAACGACAGCAATCATGGCATAAGACCAACTATGACCCAAAAGAAGGTTGCAATCCAAAGGGGCATCGACAACTTCCACATCTAGATTAACAATTTTTCCTTCTATTTCTATAGGTAGATCCTGGAGTATTCCATACGGATGAAATCCTCTTCCATCAAAGGCTTTAAGGATTGTCGGTGATTGGTTGAGTGTTGGAGAACCAAGATTTTTCCAACAATTTAACGACAATATGCACGTGGATACTCTCTCATCAATTACAGTACGAAAGACTCATCTGTTTTTACTAATACTGGAATCTAAAAAGCCATCTGATGAGGGAGTCTCAGTGTAAAATTTTCTAGATCAAAGACCATGAGGTTAGAATCCTGAGGATCAATAGCTCTGAAAGTTGATAAGAGTAATTTCCTTTATGTTGGATAGATTGAAACACTTCTAAAGTTGACATTTCTAAAGGGGATATCGCCAAGTATTCAACAATGTTGTAATTCTGAGCAGCTCTTGCATGTGGATTGAAAGCTGATTTTCGAAGTACAACTTTAGCGGGCGGTTTAATCACTAGATCAGGATGAGGTTTCTTGATGTGAAGCGGATTGGAAACCGAAGGAGATACAGCTAGTGTTTGACTATAATTTTCTGTCTCTTTACAAGTTACAAGTTTTTTACTTCCATAGTCTTACGATTGTGTCGCAACCATAACCTCAAACATCATTAAAATATCTGCTGATGAAATTAAAGAAGATCCTATCATTTTTCTATCTTGAATGAGAAAAATATCCTTCAAGACAGCAGGTGTGGGTGAACCTTTGACGAATTTAGAGACCTCGGACCGATGTCGGCACTCTTTGGTAAATTGATCCCCATCACAGATAAGACAAGGATAAAGAGGTTTCCATTTATCATCAGTTGGTTCATTCTTTTAGGTTTTCTCTTTAGGAGATGAATTTTGTTTGTTTTTATTCTTTCCTTTATTCTTATTACCGGTTTTAGATTTAGTTGTAGATGAGTCTACAACATGAATGTTGACAAAATTTTCAAGAGAATAATCTCCTTTCGGTGAATCTAGTAAAGTTATGATAGGAGAAGTAGTTTTGGAGGACTTATTCTTACTCTTATTAGTGCTAACTAAACTAATTACACCATCTGTAGCATGAGAATCTATAGGAGATTCAATTATTTGACCAGGACGTCATAAGTCAGGAATTTTTTCGCATAAAGTACCAGACTGTGTATATACAAGGTCTAAGTACTAAGCCTGAGCAATAACTTGTTCTTTCGTAACAACCCCTCCCATAGCCACATATTCAGTGATCTTTGGAAGCAATGATTTGATAAACCACTCTGCCAAAATCTGATCCAGAATAAAAACTTTCACTAAACATATTCTACGTCTCCATTCATGTATGTGATCTGAAATGTATGTAGACGTAGATTGTTTTAATGAAGTTAAGAGTTCTGTTCCATTGTCATATCGAACTGGAAACTGAAAGTGTATTATGAAATTTGTTTCTAATGCATTGAAATTGTTGAATGAACCATGTTGTAGTTCAATATACCATTTTGCAACTAATCATATCAGTGTTCTCTTAAACAGTCTTAATCGAATGGAATCATCGATTAAAGAGTTGGATGTGCACCAGAGGTGGTAAGTCATGACATGGTTTGAGGGGTCTTCTCCTGATTTACCTTTGAACTTAGGAATATCATTTGGAAACTTATTTGGCATTGGCAACCAATACGGGAGATAATAAATCAAATCATTTGTTAGGCGTGACAAATCGGGTAAATCTAAAGTTTCTATGAATGGTAACCGACGGTTAGGGTCTTGTTGAGCAAATTGATAACCTTGTGGAACTATACCAGTACCAGGAGGAGGATATCTAGGATAACATGGAATAGCCTATGCATTTTGGATTGGAATGCCTCCCGAATAACCAGGGTTGACCGGACCATACTGAGGTTGAGCTGGTATCTGATAAGTGTAACCAGGGTATGGTTGATGTTAGTATACTAGATTTTATGCTACAGGTCCATATTGATACTGCCCTTGATATGGTTGATAAACAAACTGAGATTGGCTTGTTATAATTGTATTGGTACCAGGTTGTCCCGCAGGCATCTGAACATTAGTCTTAACTGTGGGTCCAGGTTGATGAGTAGTGACTTGAGGGGTTGTAGAAATAGGGGTAGCAGAAATTCCAGGGATAGGTGTGGTAGGTTGAACAAAATTTGGTGCAACAATTTGAGGTGGAGTTCTAGGCGTACTCGAACTAGGCTGCTAAAAATTACTAAGTGCAGATACCTGTGGTATAACTTGAAGTGTAGGTTGGATAGGTTGTTGGATTTGGTTGTAAGAAATTGGCTGACTAGGATGATTATAAGGCACTTGCATGTTAGGTTGCAAATTCTGTTGATTCAAAGATGGATTCCCCACCGTGTTAACTCCAGGATGTGGAGCTCCCATTGAAGGTTGTGCTGCATAAGATGGACCATAACCAGGTTGATAATTTGGAACGTAAGCTTGATAGTTGGCTGGATAATTTCCACTAAAATATTGACCTCCCTGAAACAATTGTTGTTCCTGATAAAACTGTGGCCCTAAAGGAGGATATTTTCCTTGGTAAGACTATTGTGCTGGCATAGGGTATTGTCCTTGAAGAGGTTTCATACCTTAAATAGAGTACTACCCTTGAGGTTGATATTGTCCTTGTGGCATGTACTGGCGTTGAGGTATGTACTCTCCTTGAGGTGTGTCATGTCCGTGAGGTATGTATTGTCCTTGAGGTGTGTACCATCCTTGAGGTTGCCCCCCAGGTAGTAAATTACTACCTTGAGGTTGCCCCCCAGGCGGTAAATCACTACTTTGAGGTTCAGGGTTAGGAATGTTTCCAGACATCATGTAAACTTGTTCTGTGTTCAAATTTTTGGTATGTGATTCATTTGGACCACATGATTATATAAGTTTTTCAGGAGAGGGATCTGATCCTGAGAAAGTACCAGAAAGCGACTAATACCCCAGAGGAACAGACGAACCACCATACAAATATGATTATGGCGATGCAGAAAACATGGACGACTCACCAGACATGTTGAATGAAGGTCTGTAATTACCTCTTGGTATGGCATAAAAAGGAATTCAGGGTGGTGAATAGTTTAGACCAGAAATTCAGTTAACTAAGAATACCAAGGATCTTGTTTGAAAGGGCTATAATAGTAAATCGATTCACTTGGCCTAAGATCTAAAGGTTCCTGATGTGAAGGAAGAATAACCTCTTCTTTTGTGTCAATAATTTATTCAATGCTAATGAGGCTAGGAGGAAGGTTCTCAGTGATGCGAAACTTCACTCGTGGTCAATGAGGATGACCAGGGGTTGGAGTGATGAAATCTGAAGCAAGCTCAGACGTAGCAGGTTCAGTTTCTGGTTCAGAAATTTCAGGCTCAGTAGCTGATAACTCACTAGTTGTGGAAGCAAGTTCAACTAGTTTAAAAATTGATATTTTTCTTTGAGAAATTTCTGTTGTTTGAGGTTGATCTACTTCGTAATCAGGATGTATAATTACTAATGTTTCCTCTTGTTCAATTGATCCAGTCCCTGATGGTTTTCCTTTCTCAAATTTAATCTTTTCTAACTGCCTTGGTGTGTACTTAGGGGGTTTCCCCTGCATTCTATGTTAGTTTCTAGGTAATTCAGCCACGATTAAAAATTTAACACATAAAATCAAAGAAAATTTCAACAAAATATCTTAAAGTCTCTAAGGAAACAACCAAATTGATCACACGCCTGCAAAATCTAAGAGATAAATCCACACACAAAAAGTATGTTCCCACACTAAAAACATTAGTTGGTGATGAAATCCAACGTCGTAGAATTTTAATGTGGAAATGGCGGTTGGAATAGTTACCTCAACAACCTTCTTAATGAAACAGTCTGGTGCAAGTCTCTCCACTTATGCCATCTCAAAGCGAAGATTACCCTCCGGAAAGTCCAAGTGAGTCTAGTCGACGTCTGCTCCAGGTACAGTGGAACCTTTTCTCCACCGTCACCTTGGGAAAAAATCATAAATTTTATAGTCACTAAGGTCACCAACGGGAAAAAATGTGCCTGGGGGAACATTCTACAATCTAATATACACTCAAGGGCAGAATAACAAGCTCAATCCCCTTGAATTTTCCTTGATATAATCCAAGTTTTACCAACAAGTGACCCCATGCTCCTCGACAATGGTCTATCAAAGGTTTACCATATTTAGTACATGCACATCCGCTATCTTTCCCAATGAGATAGGTATGATTACCTCACTGGTTCTAACATGATCTTGTGCTTGACTCTTTCAAGAAGAGTTTCCCAGAGCACAAATGCTACAATTGGATTTTCCTACGGTAAGATTGTTGCTTTTTTGTTTGAACTGTCTTGGAATGTTAATTACAACCTGTTCCAAGACACTAGCCTAAGCTATGTTGGTCGAAAGAGCCCTAGAAAATGTAAAATATCTAGATTGATTATTATTAAAGCGTTGTTTTTAATTTGGCTATTTCTTAAGACAAAAGGTATGGAAGTGAAACTTCAATGATGTTTGTGACCCGACTCAAAAATACGCTAAATGCATCTAAATGAAAAATGCAAGTCTTTTCTTTTCAATGAATTTTATTTAAGGGAAAGATTGAGAGATTTAACAATTTTCAAAGCACCAATTCTTTCATTCATAAACAAAATATTTGAAAAGAAGACAATTTATTTGAGAACTCAATTTCGCAAAAATGATCAATTACTCGTTTGAAATGAAATTCCTTTATCAATCATATCAGAAACTACAAATCAATAAACAAACTATTTCCAAAAAAAAAACAATATCTAAAAAACTCTAAAAACATAAATTTCAAAATCAAAGAAAAAACTAATTTTGAAGTATGTCTAAAAAGTTTGACGTTTTCTCCTAGTTTTTTTATCAAACTAAGAAGAAGTTGTACTTATCTCAGCAAAAATGAAAACATCCAAAAAATGCTTTGATGTGAAAATTAGGCCTTAATAAGTTAAAAGCTCTTCCAATTTTGCAAATAAAAAGAGAATCAATTTTCATAAAAGTAAGGCTTGTAATTATCTTAATGGCTCAGAAAGAGAATACCATCATACCAATAAGCTGAGGTATATGAAGGTAACTTGTATGGAGTAGCAAGAAAGTAGGGAAGACACTCACTCATAAAATGAAAATCGGATGATAAATCACATAAATGCAAAAGTTGTTGAGAATAAATTCACACATAAGATTTGACAACTAAGGTAGATTGGGGCAAACACAAAGAATTGGGTAATCAGACTCCTAAAAAGAGAACTTTTTTTTTTCAAAAAATTTCCACAAGTCTGCAGTGTCTAATGGAGAACAGAGCAGTACCGCACTGTTATGAACTAAAAGATGCGAAGGTTGTCGCACTGTTTTCAAATGAAAACTGTGGAGGCAAGGAAAAGTACTGAAAAAAAATAAATACTCAGCTTTACTTTTCAGGGATTCTTAAAAGTTATCTACCCAACCCAATCTCAAACAAATCAAAATAAAAAAACTCTCAAAATTCAAACTGAAAAATAAAAAAGGAAAACTGAGTTCTAATCCCCAGTGGAGTCACCATTTTTTTATGCGGATTAATCCCTCTTGTGGACAAGAGCGATCTCCCTAGTATTCTATGAATATCTAGAAACAACCATCCATTTGTAAATATTTTTCTCTAGATTGTTTGCAATTCATAATTATTATAAACAAAGAAAGAGGACATGCCCCTACCTTGAAATCCAACGTTTGATGTAGTCTTTTATCCAGTCGCTCCAAAGAGGCTTCTCCAGTAAGTATAACCTGCAATCAAAGACAAACAAAAGAATCAAAGCACCTGCAACATACAATAATTAAGAAAATCTATCCAACTTAGTGATAACGGAGTTGTGGAGTACTAAAAAGGTATGATTTTGATGATTACTTTAATGACTTTTTAATAGAATTTGTGAACCTTTTGTATCATGAATTTGGAAAGTAATAAGGAACTATAACAAAACATGTGAGAATCGATGTGTATAACTTAGCCACTGATAATGGTTATTTTCTATACAGGAAAAGGAGAAAACGAAGAGTTGCCGCTCCAAAGGAAAAGAAAAAGTGGAGATAACTGCTGTCTCTCTGGACGAGGACCGAACGCAAACATAGGGAAACATATCAAAGTAAATCGGCTCGGGAAAGAAGGAGAGGACACCAGCTCAGCGCAACAGCAAAGATAGGATGAAGAGTTAACAGTTTGGCGAATCCCTCAGGATCGAAGATCCTGAGGGATTGCTGCTTTATTTATCTAGTTGCTTGGACATCTCCGCCGTCGTCTTTATAAAAAGAGACAGCACTGTTAGTTTAAGATATAGATAATAGCGAGATAGGATACGTTTTATGTAATCTTCTGTAAAACATCAGATTTGGTTATTAAGCTTCGTTGAGAACTGGTTCGATGTATTTTTGATCAATGCATTAATGAAAGCTTGGTGATTATTCCATCTTCGCGTCTGCGTTAACCTAAAGCGGTGTATCCTTGGAGGCTAAGGGCCCGGCCCCGAAGGACACTTGCTTCTGTACCATTACAGCTTCGTTTCTGTGTGGTTTGTTTATTATTGCTATTTGATTATTTGATATGCTTTACAAGTTCATATTACATGCCCTGTTCAAGTTTGAATCATTGAAGTTTCTACAGCCAGACTTGTGTGTTAACTCCGCATTACGTTATTAATCCTTTCAAGAGTTAATCGCATATCTTTACTGTTATGTTACAGAGCTGTTATATTAACGTTTGTGTTGTGTGCGTTTCTAATGAATCAGTATTGTTCCATAATTCATTAATCGTTATTGCTGTTCCATTAATATGATTTGTGTGATTCGCCTTTAGAGTGACAGAATGTTCTTTGATTGCAAAGAGTGTATAGATTGAGTTTGGTTATAACCCACGGGACTTAGTTATTCAATTGCTGTTCCATTTTAGAGTTGCTGTTCCATTTCAGAATTGTGGTTTAATCCGTTATTCGCTTTACTGTTCCATTTACTGGCAGTCGTTAGTTTGTTGTGAGAGATGATCTAAGGCTGTAGTGAGCAGTAGCAGTTACTGTCTAGCTCCCAGGCTCGTGATCTATGCTTTAGTTCCTTTTCCATCAGTTTCTGAAGGGATGGTTTATCATTACCGAACCCTTGACTGATAAGTTATTAAGTTTTCTGAGTGTGTGATTTATTTCTTTAAAGTAATTTGATTTTAGTTAAGCATCCGTTTACTCTTGTATTTCTTAAGCACTGTACTACTAGCATTACTCTGACGAATGAGCCTCGGATTGAGTCACTCTTTGTAATGACAAAATGCTCTCGGGTTGACATATTAATGTGAGGTAACTAGAGGTGAAAGAGACCCTTTTTATAGCTCTACATTTTGGCGCCGTTGCCGGGGAAAGAGTGAAGCCATTTGTCTTTTTCAGAGTGGTGTACAAGCCTGCTAGGGAGGAGTTGGATCCTAAAAACGGAAGGTAAGAACCTACGTGCAGAGCATGTAAAAGACCTGCTCATTATCCGCTTTCCTAACAGATTTGTTTTTGTTTGTTTGAATAGAAGTTGGTAGTTATTTTTTTGAGTGCATGACTAAGCAGAAAAGACCGGAAAAGAATATCAAACCTCCATCCAAACCTGAAAAAGCTAAGGGGCCGGTGACCCTTGGCCGAACGACCTTCATAGACGAAATCTATAAGAAAACAGAGTCTCAGCCATCAGTAGGCTTCAAGAAAAACACTTCTAAACTGCCTACTAGTTCCCTTCAGGCCACAGGATCACCATCTGTAGCCTGTGCTGAGGTGCATAGTCAAACTGAGGAGCAGGACTTTCAAGAAGTTGAAAATTCCACTCCAGAATTATTGCAAGAAGGGAACTCTAGCAACTTTTGCGAAGGAGAAGGAGAAACAGGGGAAACCAAGGAACCAAAATCTCCTCTTGAAACAAATCAGCCATTAGATAGCCCGGATAAGGGAAGTGCTGCGAAAGTCATTGTTGAAGAGATTCAATCTCCTCAAACACCTGGTATTCCCATTATTCCAGATAAAGGAAGCGCTATTAAAAAGATCCCTGTCAAAACCGTTCCCACCCAACCTAGGAATACCCTCTTAGATATCCCAGAAGGTTACTGGCATATATTCAATCCCATGGCTCAAAACCAACCAAACGCTCAAAAACAGCCAAACACTCAAACCTCTACATTACAATATCCTATAGTGGATTCTGCAGCAAATGCACCCATGAAAGCTATCCCTCTTCAGCATATCCCCACATTTTACGGACTCACATCAGAAGATCCGGATGCATTCCTATTCGAATTCGATGTGTTATGTCGGGGGTACGATTACACCACCGATCCCCAAAAATTGAAATTATTTCCCTCTACATTGAAAGGAGCTGCTTTAAGATGGTTTATGGGGCTAGGTGGCAGGGTTATCAACAATTGGGATCAAATGAAAGAATCCTTCTTAAAGAAATACTAGGATTATTGTAGGTCTAGAGAATTAAAAGACGAAATATTTCAAATGACAGCCAGACCGAATGAAACATTAGAGGAGTATGTGGAACGTTTTCAGTATAATTTACAAAGATCTCCTTATGCATCGCTACCTTTACCTGATAATGTGTTAAAAACCGCATTAATGAGGGGCATGAAGGAACAATGGATTGAAACATTAAACATTATGGGCAAAGGGGATATTTATCAAGAGAATTTTACTGACATCCTTGACTTATGTATCAGGAGTTCGAGAGGCAGCACAAGAATAAAACCGATAGAATATGATCGGTTTGCAAGAGATAACAAAGTATCAGCAGAAGGAGTAACACGTGCAGAAATTGGAAATTTATTAGAAAATTTTAAAACTGATATTATGGGAACACTAACTACACAACTTGATATTGTGCAGGCTAAACAGAAGCAGCTGGAGGCAGAACAGAATATGGCAATCTTCTGCCCCCGATGCAGAAAAAAACATAGCCACAAGGAGTGTCCTCTGGATAAAGTCCAAACATGCGCTATCTGTACGAAAGATCACCTTACGGAGAGCTGCCCCTCACTTCCTGGATTGAAAGCGGTATATAAGGAAGCAGAAGAAGAACTAGAATCAGTGAATTCGATCAACCAGCGCCGCCCATGGCAGCCAAAACAACCTGGTATGTTTTCGGACCCAACCTCTTTCTTTCAAAACCCACAGTATAATGCTCAACAATATGGTATGTGGCAAAATCAATCTCAAACCCCATTTACAAACTGGTCACCACAATCATTTCCTTCTCCAAATCCATGGCTGAATCAAACAAGCCAAACTAGTTGGCCAAATTTCCCTTACACTCCACCATATTGGAAAAATGGCCCATATCCTTCACAATGGACCCCCTCTACTTCACAAAGTTCACCCTGGCAGACGAGCTGGCAAAGATCGATGTACCACCCAGCCGGAACGATTCCGCTCCCTCAACCTACTTTGCCAGCTTTACAACAAAATCCCCAGTCTAACTTGAGGCCGCAACTCCCAGCCCAACCCGATCCCAATCCAAACAACAGGCAGGTCCAATCTATTCAAATCATAGAATCACCAGAACCAGGACCTGACTTAAGGGAGTGCAAAGACCTTCAGTTAAGATCTGGGCGTATAATTGAAACTGAGGGAGATAAAACAGTTCATATTGAAGATCAGTTACCCAGAGAACATCAGTCACAACAAGAGGATGTAAATAAGCAACAAACTCATAACCAAGCAACCACATCCTCTCCTCCGTTCCTAGAACGATTAGCCATACCTCGATCCATACAATATCCTGACTTTGACATTCTGGGAGAATTACAAAACCTGTACATAAAAATTCCATTCCTCCAAGCCATTCAAGACATTCCCATATACGCCAAAACCATAAAAGAATTGTGCATAAAGAAACCAAGGAGGAATATAACAAATAATCCAAGAGTCCAAGTAGTCGGCACCTTATCTGACCTATTGTCGGGAAAAGAAACACCCCTTAAATATGAAGACCCCGGGAACCCAATTATAATTGTTCAAATTTATGGTCAGACCCTGCCTAATGCCTTAGTTGATTTAGGGGCTGCAATTAATATTTTAACAACCACAACTTGCCAAAAGCTCGGCATTACATCTGTAGAACCCACCTCTACTCTGTTAGAATTGGCTGACCGATCTGTGGTTAGACCAGAGGGCACTCTACATGATGTCATGGTCTCTGTAGAATCCCGGGAGTATCCAACCGATTTCCTGATAATTAATCCAAAAACCCGACTTGATGGACACCCGCTAATTTTAGGTAGACCTTGGCTCGCTACTGCCGATGCCTATATTGGCTGTCGGCAGAGAAATATGACCATAACCAGAGGACCAAATAGCAAAAATTTAGTTCTATATCCTCCAGCGCAGCCAAGTGTCACAATGATTAAAACGAATAAGCACCCTGTATCATATCTTACTGATAACATCAGATCTCCATTAACTATACAAGAGGCACTCGATTTCAAAGATCAAACAGAAGACGATGCCATTAATAATTTCATTACTCAAACTGAACCTCGCACACAATGTCACATGATAAAAGCAGAATTTGATAATGAATTAGAAGAAGATCCCCTGAAAGATATTCATGATCAAATAATACCCGTCACTTCTGTTGCAAATAGTAAAAATGTGGAAATTGCACCCGGGAAAACTTTAAATATCAATGCTAATCTCACACCGGAACAAGAAACAAAGCTCATCCATCTGTTAACAAAATATCAAGAAGCATTTGCATGGGACTACCCTGATATGAAAGGAATCGATCCCCAGTTATGTACACACCACATTTACATAGAAAAGGATGCCAGACTTGTGCGTCAGCCGCAAAGGAGACTTAATCCCCATCTAAAAGATGTCGTAAAAACTGAACTTCAGAAGCTTTTAGATGTGAATTTTATATACCCTATTTCTGATAGTAAATGGGTCTCTCCACTTGTGGTGGTACCAAAAAATAATGGGAAATGGAGAATTTGTGTGGATTATAGGGAACTTAACAAGGCAACACAAAAAGATCATTTTCCTCTTCCTTTCATAGATCAAGTATTGGACACTTTAGCAGGAAAGAAGTTCTTTTCTTTCCTGGATGGCTTCAGTGGATACAATCAGATTCAGATTGCCCCTGAAGACCAGGATAAAACTACCTTTACTTGCCCCTGGGGAACATTTGCCTATCGATTTTTACCTTTTGGCTTATGTAATGCTCCTGCCACATTTCAGAGGGCTATCCTTAGTATTTTTGCAGATTTAATCAATGATGGACTTGAAGTTTACATGGATGACTTTACACCATACGGAGATGACTTCGATCCAGCTCTAGACACCCTAGAGAAAGTCCTACAACGCCGCATTGTTACTAGGCTTTGCTTAAGCAATGAAAAATGTTTTTTGATGATGACTGAAGGACTTATCCTAGGACACTATGTCTCAGCAGCCGGCATTCAGGTAGACCCGGCCAAAATCCAAATACTTTTTCTTATTCCCACTCCTACTACTCAAACAGAGGTACGCAGTTTTCTTGGATTTTCAGGTTATTATAGACGATTTATAGAGCATTATTCGCACATTGCTGCTCCTTTATATGCACTGACTGGTAACGTTGATTTTATTTGGACAGACAAATGTGACCATGCTTTCGAGGATCTAAAGAAGCTTGTATCCACAGCCCCAGTCCTTCGAGGACCAAACTGGGACCTACCATTCCAGATATCATCTGATGCCTCAGATACAGCCATTGGTGCAGTCCTTGGGCAGGAAGAGGATAAAAAACCATATGCTATTTATTACATCAGCAAAAATTTATCCCCTGTTGAATTGAATTACACTGTTACTGAAAAAGAATTCCTAGCTGTAATACATGCTGTCAATAAATTTAGACATTATATCACAGGCTACCCTGTTATCTTGTATACATATCATTCTGCCATAAAATATTTAGCAAATAAGCCTGTCACAAATGCCAGAGTAACTCGATGGTTAATCTTATTGCAGGAATTCGACATCACAATCAAGGACCGCCCTGGCAAAGAAAACCCTGTAGCCGATTTTCTTTCAAGAATACCAAAATCAAGCGATGCAACAGCAGTGGAAGATCAATTTCCGGATGAGCACCTGTTTGCTGTTGCTGTTCAAACACCCTGGTATGCTGATGTTGCCAACTACCTTGCAGTAGGTAAATTACCAAAACATTTAACTCCTAATGAGCGTAAGCATATTATTCAGAAAAGTTCTCGATTTTCGTGGATTGGAGGTTATTTGTTTCACACAGGAGCAGACATGCATATCAGGCGATGTGTTAGAGAGGATGAAATCTTTGACATCCTAAAAGCCTGTCACGATGGACCATGTGGGGGGCACTTCGCTGAGCGTAGGACTGGACATAAAGTATTGTAGACAGGATATTACTGGCCTACAATCTTCAAAGATGCAAAGAAGTTCGTCCAAGCCTGTGACAGTTGCCAGCGAGCAGGACGACCTGGTCAAGCTGATGAAATGCCTCTGAAACCGCAGTTAGTCATCGAACCATTCGAGCGGTGGGCTCTGGATTTCGTTGGACCCATCAACCCTTCATCAAATCAAAAAACATATATTTTGGTGGCAACAGAATATGTCACCAAATGGGTTGAGGCAGAAGCATTACCAAGAGCCACAGAGGACTCTGTCATACAGTTCCTGTTCCTTTTATTTGTTCGTTATGGCCTTCCTAGGGAAATACTTACAGATGGAGGACCACAATTTGTTGGGCATAAATTATCTGCAACACTTAACAATTATCATGTCCAGCATAAGATCACTACTCCATATCACCCACAGGCGAATGGGCAGGTAGAAAGTAGCAATAAGATAATAGAATCAATCCTAACAAAAACCATTGCATCACATAGGTGTGACTGGGCTACCCGAATACCTGAAGCACTCTGGGCCTATCGAACCACATGGAGGAGCACCACTGGTTACTCACCTTATCAACTAGTGTTTGGAAAACAACCTATTTTTCCCATAGAATTCGAAATCCAAACACTGCGTACAGCATAGGAAGTTGGCCTAGATTTAACTGAGGCACAACTCAATCGACTACAGCAGATCAATGAATTAGACGAAATTCGGCTCTCTGCACTACAAAATACAGCATTAATTCAACAACAGCGAGCCAAATGGCATGATGCGCTCATTAAGAACAAAGTCTTCCACGAGGGAGACTGGGCTCTGTTATACGATTCTCGGTTTCAGGACTT
The DNA here is from genome assembly GCA_034641835.2 of Pinus albicaulis. Lineage (NCBI taxonomy): Eukaryota > Viridiplantae > Streptophyta > Pinopsida > Pinales > Pinaceae > Pinus > Pinus albicaulis. Next base: position 1,193,448,094 of record CM076575.1, on the reverse strand, counting down.
CCCTGGAAAACTTCAGACTCGATGGTTGGGACCATACGAAATCCAGAAAGTACATGACAATGGAACTCTTACTCTAATCACTATTGACGGTTCTGGATATGCATTCAAGGTAAATGGTCACCGAGTCCGTCTCTACCGTAAACCACTTACTCGGGAATCCTTCTGCCAGCAGATACGCCGAGATACTGATCTGGAGATCTTAGGAGAGGAAGAGAAATCTTCCTCACCTGTAATTCATTAAGGGTCTATTTATTTTTGCAATTTGTACATAAAGTTTTTGTTTTTGAGTGATTCTTGTACATAAATTTGATTTGAATAAATTCTTGTCATTTTGTTGTTCCTTTTTCTCCCACAAAGTTTGATTTTTGCTCTTCTAATAGCATATGTATGTTTTTTTATCATATTGGTTTTGCTTGTTCTGCTGTTCCTTTTGTAAAGGAACAGCATTCGGATCTCTGCTGTTCCTTTTTTTTCAAAAAAAAAAAAAACGATATTGTTACGTTTCTCGCTGTTCCTTTTGGTTACCACTGTTCCTTTTCCTTCAAAGAAACAGCGTTCTTTTATTTCTGTTTTGCCTTTTTCAACGGAATGGCATATTGAGTGTTTGATAGTATGGTTGCCGTTCCTTTTTCCAAAAGGAACGGCATTTGCAGTTTTGTTCCTTTTTCTATTATCCATCGTTGTCTCTTTTCCAACGGAACACCATTAGCATACTTTTGATCTCTTTTGCTGATTTAAATTGAGGATGCTTTTTGCCCGTCTTCTTTCTAGTCTTCAAGCTTCAGCTATGTATTTGTGCGATGAAATATAAAAACACAACATACCGAAAAACTGCAAATCATAAATCGCTATATCTATAAGGCTCTGCATCAATAAGAGGACAACTGGAAGGACATACTTATTTCTTACCTTTTGTTGACATGGTTTTACTAATTTTGCCCTGATTGGTTATCTTTATCATGCTAATTCCCTTAAAAAATTTTTTTTATTAGTATTTGGGAATAAGAGAAAAGAGTTTATATCTTCCTATTGAGATAATAAGACTTCTTCCACCATTCCTACTCTTAAGGAGTGCTGAACCACCCTTTGTGTATAAATAAGGAAAAGAATTCTATGAAAAAGAAAAAGCATGTCAAATGTCAAATGCAGGATAGGGGGTCTCATCGAGAGCCAGCCTACCATGATCAGGAGGATGGAAGTGAAGTGGCGTTCCCATTCTGGCCACCACACCAGGGATATGGTCCAAAAGGTGTATCAAAATAAACAAACCTTGGAACAGGAGGTCTCATCACGAGCCGCCCTGCCCACGTTTCGCTCTTTCCTCGTGAATGGCATTATGGTTAACTGGTCACCAAGCCAGCATAATGGTCTACATTCTGACATAATAACAGTCCTAAGTACACACACAGGATCATGGTTCCGGGGGTGAAAAACAACTCTGCCAAGGTTATGGACACCTGTTGGCAGCAGAGTAATGTTAATGGTATCGAAGTCACCTTGCTTACACCAATAGGTAAGATATTAACACTCTTTTGTTTTTATATCCTAGGCACTAATCATATGTTATTTCCCGATTTATACACCTCATGAATATTTATCATTACCAATCATGGCAACGGAGGTGACCATGACCGCTTAAGATTGGCAAGTACGATACATGCCCTATCCATCAGCCTCAAATCATAACACAGTAGCCTCTTATATAACACGTGATCCATCCTCCGCCTCGATTTCGGTAATCTGTTGTCCTTTTTCAACATGGCATAAATCCACATGCTGTTCCTTTCTGACTTGATTGCAAACTGGGTGCCGCTCCTTTATTTGCCGGCTGGGACAGCCTATCACACTGCGGGGGGGGGGAGGTTAACCTCATCATTCACTGTATTACGTGTCAATTCACCATTCGAAACAATTAGTTTACGACGGTTTGGCATGGTTTCACGGCATGGCATATTTTTATTTTTATTTTTCGCACAAGTTGTTTTTGCTGCACTGTTTCATACTCTGTGTTTTCTTTCGCGAAACCTTGCTCTCTGTGTTTCAAACCGAAAACGTTTTTTGCTGTTCCATTTAGAAATCACAGCGAAATCATGGGGGGAAAGGCAATTCATAGTGAGCCTCAACAGCTAACGATCTCTGCTGCTGCCCGAGAAATCCTGGGAAGGGCAGGATGGTTGAACTATTTCAATCGCTTACAGGAGGGTAATGAGACAGTAGCAATGGAGTTCTTGCAGAATTTACAAGATGACCACTCCATAGTAAGAAGGAAACGAATAGCGGTCACTGATGCCATAATTACAGAAGTCTCAGGACTACCAGCTACCGGACCGGTATGGACATTCAAAAAGGAACGATTACAGAAGGTCATCGACATCTTCCAGGATGAAGGCCAGCATTTGACAATCAAAGGGAAGGGAATTCTACCAGCGACCCTAGGCGAACCCTGGACAGAGCTAGCAAGAATAGTACAGAGCTACATTACTTGCGAAGGAAGAAAAGACGTGGTAAGACCACGACACCTTAAACTTTTAGCTGTTCTAAAACAGAAATGCTCTGTGAATTTACCAGCACTCTTAAATTCGTCATTACATGATGCTGCACAAAGTATGAAAAGGGCACAGCACGTAGAGGCAATTGTTAGTCACCACGGGTTTATTCGACTTGTTGTTAGTTATAGTCTTACCCAGCAGCAGAGCAGCTGGGAAAGACTCATTACACTGATTGAAGGGGGATCGACAGAACCATCCCCGAAACGTAGACATTCTATAAACCCACCAGAACAACCGGAAAAACGCAGAGAAAATGTTGCTAGTACATCACAACAACCAGAGACACACCAAGAATCCGCAAAGCGAAAGCATGTCGTTGATTCACCCGAGCAACCAGAGGAACCCAGGAAATCAGCTCGGTTAGCTCAGATGAGAGGAAGCATAAAGAAACCCAGAAAGTCAGCCCGGTTGGCTCGAATAAGGGGAAGGCTGGAACAGCTTCAGGGAAGCACCAGCCAACCAGTAATAATTGAAGATGAGCAACCCGAAGAAGAAGTACCCGAGCCTTCGGGAACAGAAAAAGAAGCAGAAACTGAGCAGGAGGAAGAAATGGGACAGCAGGAGAATAGCCCATTACAAGACCTACTAAGAGAAGATGACTTGGCCGCCATCCTAGCCAATATGAATAAATACGGTCAACCTTCTAGTTCAGAGAATCCCCACGACCAACTTCAAGAAGAGAACATGCCCATTCATGATGAAGAGGAAGAAAATACTGAACGGGAACAATCTGTTCCCATGTCACAAGAGGAAAATCTAGAAGAAGAACCCCAGGAGGAAGAATCAGAACCAGTTGAGGTGCATACACCAGAACAGCCAGAGCAGAGCAGTGAGGAAGAACCCCAGGAGGAAGAGTTAGCAACTGGTCATGATCCAGTCCACCATCGACAGACTGCCGTTCCTTCAAATGAAACAATGGAAATCAAGAAGTTGCGGAAGGAACGAACTAAATTGTTAAACACGATAACCCAGCTCAGACAACAAATTAGGATTTTGAAAAAGAACCAGAAGGTAAAAAGGAAGAAGAGGGCCAACAAACGGCCTACTGACCAAAACCCTGAGGATCCAACTGCCGTTCCGATTAAGACAGAAAAGGATGATAAGCAAATTCAGACGGAGGCACCACCCTCAGGGGTAATCAGGGTCCTGAACTCCAAACAGCATAACAAGAAGGTTCAGGTAAAACTCCCGGCCTCCACTGATGCATGGAAGAAAGATCCAAAGACAAAATTCTTGCACAAGATGGTGAAACAAGCACAACAAGAAGTGGAGCAACTTAAAGAGCAAACGGTTCCCCTAGAAAAATATGAAGAGTTGCAGCAGCAACTAAGGGATGTCAGTCAATCTAAAAGACAGGTTTTTGAAGGATGGATGAAGGAACAAGAGGAAGTCACACAGGTAACTTGTAAACTAGATACTACTATCAAACAGATGAATGACTTGTGTTCTTTATATAATAATGTTTTAGCATGTAGGGCTCCTGCTAAAAACTATGCTCTGTTTATATTAGAACGATATTTACAATTACAAATAAAAGCTGTTAAGGCAGGCACCCCTATACAGATCAACAATGTCAATGATTTTATCGACTGTTGTAAACATTATGGAGTGAAAGTCCAGAGATTGTTGTGTGAACTTTATTTACACGACCTTGTGCTAAGTCAGGAGACTGAAGTGAACCCCGGTCCCTCCATTGGTGATATTCAATTCCAAGCATTCATTTCATTCGGGGCTAATCAGATTAAGTGGCTGAAAGCCTATGATACCTTCCAGAGTCAAGAAAATGGTCTAGATTTAAGAGTTAGGGCTGAGCCTAGGAACCCAGTACAGTTATGGACAGCTCCTATAAACCACATAAGGACTCCAGGTGTCATTGTAACATTAGGGCCTATGCATGAGGCACTCATTCAAGAGAGTTTAGAGTATTTCTTTTCCATCAAAGACTTGGCCATTAATGCAGCCAAATTTCGATATCGAATCTCTGATCCACACATCCATCTCAGAGAACCATTTAAGTATGAGAACTTCGAGTTAGCTACTGACCGTTTGAATCTCTATGGCCAGAGCATTCTGAAAGCAGGGTCATCTTGGTTAGGGTATAGATTTCGCGCTCCAATTATTTGGCATCCTGCACATGGATACCAGGCCCTGTATGATATGCCTGAGGGGCAAGCAGGTCAGTTCTTTGATTATTTAATCACTCAACATGGTTGTAGGCCTCCGCATGAGACTCCTTCTCCAGCATACTCTCTCACTGCATTACATGTCAACTACAATGTCTTCATGAGGACATGAAACAAGGTAAGCAGGGGGGTGTGTGGAGTACTAAAAAGGTATGATTTTGATGATTACTTTAATGACTTTTTAATAGAATTTGTGAACCTTTTGTATCATGAATTTGGAAAGTAATAAGGAACTATAACAAAACATGTGAGAATCGATGTGTATAACTTAGCCACTAATAATGGTTATTTTCTATATAGGAAAAGGAGAAAACGAAGAGTTGCCGCTCTAAAGGAAAGAACAAAGTGGAGATAACTGCTGTCTCTCTGGACGAGAACCGAACGCAAACATAGGGAAACAGATCAAAGTGAATCGGCTCGGAAAAGAAGGAGAGGACACCAGCTCAGCGCAATAGCAAAGACCGGATGAAGAGTTAACAGTTTGGCGAATCCCTCAGGATCGAAGATCCTGAGGGATCGCTGCTTTACTTATCTAGTTGCTTGGACATCTCCGCCATCGTTTTTATAAAAAGAGACAAGTACTGTTAGTTTAGAAAAATGGCGAGATAAGATACGTTTTATGTAATATTCTGTAAAACATCAGATTTGGTTATTAAGCTTTGTTGAGAACTGGTTCGATGTATTTTTGATCAATGCATTAATGAAAGCTTGGTGATTATTCCATCTTCGCGTCTGCGTTAACCTAAAGCGGTGTATCCTTGGAGGCTAAGGGCCTGGCCCCGAAGGACACTTGCTTCTGTACCATTACAGCTTCGTTTCTGTGTGGTTTGTTTATTATTGCTATTTGATTATTTGATATGCTTTACAAGTTCATATTACATGCTCTGTTCAAGTTTGAATCATTGAAGTTTCTACAGCCAGACTTGTGTGTTAACTCCGCATTACGTTATTAGTCCTTTCAAGAGTTAATCGCATATCTTTACTGTTATGTTACAGAGCTGTTATATTAACGTTTGGGTTGTGTGCGTTTCTAATGAATCAGTATTGTTCCATAATTCATTAATCGTTATTGCTGTTCCATTAATATGATTCGTGTAATTCGCATTTAGAGTGATAGAATGTTCTTTGATTGCAAAGAGTGTATAGATTGAGTTTGATTATAACCCGCGGGACTTAGTATTCAATTGCTGTTCCATTTTAGAGTTGCTGTTCCATTTCAGAATTGTGGTTTAATCCTTTATTTCCTTTGCTGATCTATTTATCTGCATTTGATGGTTTGCTGTGAGAGATGATCTAAGACTGTAGTGAGCAGCATCAGTCACTGTTTAGCTCCCAGGCTTGTGATCTATGCTTTAGTTCTTTTTCCATCAGTTTCTGAAGGGATGGTTTATTATTACCGAACCCTTGACTGATGAGTTATTGAGTTTCCTCGAGTGTGTGATTTATTTCTTTAAAGTAATTTGATTTCAGTTAAGCATCCGTTTACTCTTGTATTTCTTAAGCACTGTACTACTAGCATTACTCTGACGAATGAGCCTCGGATTGAGTCACTCTTTGTAATGACAAAACGCTCTCGGGTTGACATATTAATGTGAGGTAATTAGAGGTGAAAGAGACCCTTTTTATAGCTCTACAGGAGTCTAAGTATTGATGTTATTCAACAGGCACAAAAACAACTCAATGAGAAAAAGAGATCCATATGTATTATCTTGAATGAAAAGAGTAACTTTACAACCTGATGCCTTGATGTCGTACAAGTTTCTCCTGGGGTCCTGGACAATCGTTCCTCCTTTGGTTTGACAAGACTTCCTCTCTGAATACTAGCATGGAGTTATGAACATAAGGGTGTGATCATTCTCATGCCAACAACAACTAGTGTAGAGAGTATGCACTCTTGGGAATTTCTTCAGCAATTACCATATGCAAGTTACCCTTGAGACTGAAACATGAGCTCAATTTATAGGGAAATGGAGGTAGTTTCAGTTCCATGAATATGGGGATGGATTCCTCTCATGAATGGATTTGAGCTCCATGGACCAAGGAATAAGCTCCATGAGTGGAGGGATAAAGCTCCATGGACCAAGGGATAAGCTCCATGACTAGAGGGATAAATATCGAATGGATTGTGCCTCTAGAAGCTTCCAGTTGGGAGAATATTCAACCAACTGGGCTTCTAAAACTTACTTTTTCCTTTATTTTACATTTCACAAGGGTCCGTAGGTTTTAGTAGCAGAACGTGCGGGAGCTGCCAGAGGCTATAGAACAAGTATCCGCGAACCCGCAAGAAAAGGATAGAAAAAGTGCAGAGGTGAAATTTTAAGGGTTTTAATGAGATTTTCTCCAATTCCAAGACTTGGTTTAGGAAAATTAGGGTTTTTGAATTCTAAGGGAGCACAATATAGGTAGTGATAGACCTATATGGACAGTCAAATCTCATGGTGACAAAATAATTTTTAACATCCCCCAACTGGATGATAAGCTCAAAAACATGGGTTATTAACCCTCCACTAAATCTGCCCTCCTGGATTGCATAATTCCTAAAGACGATTGCACTGCTAAAGGTGGCTAAATATTGGCATGATGCGGGATGATGGAATGTAGCTCAAAGAACCTCTCCTAAATGGGCACTCGAATGTAATATTCCCAATTAGCCATGAGCTAGTTGGAATATTAATTTTTGTTTTTTCTTTCTTGTTTGATGAATAAAAGGACATGGAGATCCATAAATCTCCTTAATATGAATAAAACCAATTCCAATGTGAAAGGAGGACATCTTGGCAGCTTAATTGAGCACCCTTGTGTGTGAAAAGGGGCTGGAACACCTTGACTGGGTAAACTTTGACCAAATCAACAAGCATTGTCATGGAGTAGTGGAATTCATTATGGGACAACGCAGTTTTAGGTGGAGACAACTTGCATGGAAGTAGTGTCATAAATGAATGGGGCTTAGGGTTAAAAAACTCATTTCTTATATAAGGAATAGGATGGCAGTCATATTTCATTATGAATTGATATATGTTATTTCTGAATATATGATCTATTTAGACATATAGCTTTCCTTAGCTGTTTAGCTAAGATTGCAGTGTTGTTTAGCACAGGGTGTTCCTGATCGGGAATCCCACCTCTTTCCTTCAGAGGCCTCTAGGAAGAGTTTGCAATACCATTCCACAATCAGACTTTAGGCCAAAGCTTCATCTTTCATCTACATCACAGATCCTATTGAGGGTTGTGTTTTGTTGCAGGTTGCAGCAGTGGAGAACACATTTGGGTCACTTCAGTGCTTATCTTCAGTGGATAAGGGTTCCTTTCCATTGGGAAGATAGTAAGGAAGGCCCTTGAGCCTTATTGCAGCATTTGGCACTAGGACACTTATTTATTTTCCCCTACAACGTAGTTTCTATCTTGGACTACATTATTTTGAGGGAGGACTTGCAGCGTGGTTTCAGTACACCATTTGGGGAGGAAGTTTTCTAGTGAAGGGATCAAACTTTCATCTATAGGATCCATTGGAGGAGGCTACATTCTTTGGCATATCATATTAGCCGCATCTTTCCAGTGTTATTTTTGCAGTGAATCTTCAGCCCTAGGTCTTTGATTTTGATCTTATATATGGGTGTATTTCTGAAAACCCTCTTGGGTTCTTTATTGGAGGTTGTATAGAGCCTAGATCTGTATTTGATGTATCTTTTGAGGCATATATCAGCCCCTCATCTTTGTATTTTCATTTGTTGTAGCAGTGCACTTTATGACTGTGCTGTAGCAGTCTTTCGACATTTTGATATATAGTAGCAACACCTCTTTTTAGTGTTTTTTCTATTGGAGCTTGTTCTATATTGTAACATGTTTTTTGGCCCATTATTTTAAACATATTTTTTGGCCCATTATTTTAAACATATTTTTTGTTGTTATGATGAATATAAAGGCTCCATATTTTCCTCATGTTTTTATATGATGTTTTACACTACTATTCGAGCATTTTGCACTATATTCTGCTTTTTCCATTTGGGAATATTATAGTGGTATCAGAGCATAATCTTGGCTCAGCCTGTGCAACTTGAAAAGAAAATATGTCATCAGAAGAAGGAGATCCTCTCACAGATAGAGAGAAGAGGCATCTCAGAAGAATGGACCGGAAGTTTGACTATACAAATGATAAATAAGACAAGGGTAAAACCCCTTTATCAGGAGAAGATGAAGAGAAGGAGTTTCTTAAGATCCTTCTTAGAACTATGCAAGACATTTCTAGAGAAATAAAGGAGATGAGGATGGATAGATACAAGGAATCCCCTAAAGGATTTCGACATGGTGAAGGCTCTGACATTTCTCATCATTGGAGTGATCAACCAGTGAAGCAGCACCAATTCTCCCAATGCTCTACAATGCCTAAATTCTTAGCAATTGGAAATGAAGGGTTTCAAGAACAAGAAACTCTTGAATACTATTTCATGGAGTATGAGTCTCAATCTCAGAGATTCAAGGACCACTTGAGTTTTCAAGAATTTTTTCAGATTAAGGACAATAGGAGACCCAGGAATCATAATAGAAGTGGAGGATTCATTCAGAATCATGATCTACACTGCACTATGGGAAAAATTTTCTTACCCAGCTTTGATGGGTCATCTAAATTCACTGCCAAATCATGGGTAGAGAAGCTTCACACCTACTTCCAGTGGAACAAAGTACCAGATATGGAGGCCATTAAGATAGCAGTGCTGCACCTTGAGGGTGAAGCACATGATTGGTGGTTCCATGGCATGTATACATTGGGTCATTCCAATGTGACTGCATATTCAAATTTCACAAGGAGGTTGGTGGAGAGGTTTAATAGAAGAGATCTTGAGGCACCATTCATGGGGCTAGAAAAGCTCAAACAATCAGGTAATCCAGAAACTTACATTTCTGAATTTTTAAAACTTTCTGTTATGGTTCCTGATTTATCTGCAGCAAGAAGGGTCTATATGTTCATTGATGGGTTAGCAGAACCTCTTCATGGGTTGGTTAAGTCTACCAAGCCCACTACCCTTCGAGATTCCACTGAAATGGCTAGAGATCTACAAGATGCCTTGCCAAAAGAAAAGGTAACATTTCAACAAAAGTCCTCTTTTCCATCAAAGGGAAAAGAAGAGAAGGCTCCTTTTTCAAAAGAGAGCCAAAATAAAACACCTCTTAGTGATGATGTCTAAAGAGACTTGAGGAGAAGGAAGCTTTTATTCACATGCCAAGAATCTTGGGCACCCATACATAAATGTACAATAGGGAAGGCACACTATATAGAGGTCTTCTCAGATGATGAGGAGGAAGAAGAAGAGGAACCAGAAAGAGGTTACAGCATTGGCACAACAGGAGATTATCCATCACCATCAAGAGATGGGAATGGACCATTTTCTCCAATTGGAGGGGCTCTTGCATCATTGAGAGGAGTACCCAAGTATTTGACCTTGAGGGTTCGAGGTTCCATCTTAGATTAGAGGGTTTCTATTTTGATTGAAAGTGGGGCTACCCACAATTTTTATTGATGCCCAACTAGTGCAGAGGAGGGCAATATCCACTGATGATTTTGAGGGATTTTCTATTTTGGTCCCAGGAGCTATAACTATGTAGTGCATGCATTATGTTCCATGTTTATTTGTCACCATGGGGACATATACATTGATTGATCACTTTGTTGGCTCCCCGTGATTTGCAAGATTGGCAAGAACAAATCTACAAGGAACCACATCAAACCACTTTGGAGTCCAAGGACCTAGCCTTCCTAGACTCAGATAGGGCTCTCTCTGTTGTGTGATGAAAATGATTTTATCTTTATGCTTATGTTTTCTGATTTTAGGCTAGTTATGAAGTTCTAAGACTGTTTGTTTTGTTTGGTTGATAGATTGTTTGATTACTTGATTGATTGTTTCAGTTGAATAGATAGACTGTTAGAAGCATTAATCCATTGGGCTTTGGATTCATAAGAGGCTTTAATTGTACATCAACTCTGCAAAGGTTTTCATATGGAAATCTAACTATATCAAGTGGATCTTTTATATTAGGTGAAATATGAAATGACAACAAGTTGTGAAATCAGTAAAACTAAAGGGAAATTAAGAATCCTTTAACCATACTTCAACAAGAAAAGAATTTTAGGTAATTGTTTAAGAAAAACCAAAGGATAGGGCAAACCATAAACTTCTTTGGCTATACTGTACTAAGTAAACCTTGGGACAACAATCCAACAATCCTAGAGAGTAGGACACCCCTGAATTCTCTAGCTATTACTTTCAGACGAAGAAAACATTTAAGATAAAAATAAGTGAAAATAAAGAGCAGGAAAACCCTGAATTCTTTAATCAAAATTCAAAGAAGGCCTCTAAAGCAACAGCTTAAGAAAGACCAAAGGACAGGGCAAACCATAAACTTCTTTGGCTAGACGCTACTAAGTAAAATTAAAGGCAACAAGCTAGGTGGAACTAAAGAGCAGGATGCCCAAGAATTCTCTAATCAAGCCTTGCAGAAGAAAACATTAAGATGAAATAAGCAGACATAATTAAGGTGCCAAGATAGCATATCTTAATCTAAAATTTATGTTCTTTTATCAAAGAAATGATGGACAATATGGAAAATAGAAGAGAAACAATGACAAAGAAGGATAACATCACCATTAACATAGCTCAAGAATCCTGTGAACGTGCTTGTATTACTGATGTCCAAAATAGTTACAATTCTCCAGTGCAATAATCTCTGCAACTCAGAGTCTGATCAAATCCAACCTAACAGCTCAGCCAACTAACCAATTAACCAACCAACCAACAACTAAAAATGAATACATGCAGTATTTATCTTCAAAATGAGGAGGTTTCCCTAAGCTAGGGTGACAAATTTATATTAATTACAGAGTTAATGTAATCTTGACCTTTGAGACCATGCAAGGCCCAAGGCAAAATATCACTGACTCACTCATTGTAAAAATAACTTTTAACTTAACTTCTGAGCTAAATTTTGAGATATTTTTGACTTTCTGGCTTTAATTTTAACTCAAAATAATTTTTGAGTAGCTAAGAAATATCTCTGATTGGAACATTAAGTGAGGTAGCTGCCTTTAACAAAAATAGGTTGTAGGTGGAAAAGTGTGTTTTGGAAGAAGTAATTGTTGTTTTTCCTTGTCATTTGGATATGCCTTCTGTGCCAATTTTCTTTTGATTTGTCTTTAAACCTCTAATTTGGCTTTAACTTGGATTTGTCTCTTCTTTAATTCTTATTTCTCTGTTTAATTCCTTTAATCTGCTTTTTATGTCTGATATCTCTTTTAACCTTCTTTTGACTGTGCTTTGCCCTTAACCTTTGTCTTTTAATGATTTATTTCATCTCTAACTTCTGATTTAAATCTTTAATCTTTGACTGCCACTGTAAACATTGTCTTCTTTTCTTTTATCTTGTTCTCTGTCCTTTGATTGAAAACTTGCTGACTCTGATTGATCTAATGCTCCTGATCCTTTAGATGAAACAATTCATTCTGGATCGCCACCCAGAGGACATGTTTAAAACAATTTTTTGACCTTAGAAACACAATTTATCCATTTTCTCCATGTATAATCACCTACACACTAAAAATGATTGTTCATTAAAACCTATGCTATGTACAAAGTCCAGGTAATGAAGGCTCGCAGGCAACAGGACCATTTGTGGGCAGATTCTGGAAAAACGAAGGTTTTTGCCTTCTGCGTTTTATTATGGCTTATTGGGTCTTTGGAAGAGTTGTAGGGTTTAACACAGAGGATCAGGACTTATCGTGAAAGGACATGGCTTTGAAATATTTAAACGAGTCAGTGGTTTCAGGTTTATGGTACAGAGGTGACAATACCATAGGGTGCGTGACGCGTGGCAGGGAGGATAGGAGGTAATACAGCCGATATCGCAGGGTTCAAAGGCTTTAACCCCCGCACATTTGGGGGTGCAATACGAAGCGTAAGCTGTTGGATCTGGGGGATTTGATTCAATGGTAATCGAGGTTTAATCAATTGATGGGTAGGTTTAGACAGTGGGGCCCAAGGGTATATAGAGTGGTGACCTTATTTTAAAAGAGGGGTTTGGGATTTAAAACATGACCGGGGTATTTGTAAAGCGGGGCCCTGATGTATTTAAATCAAAGGTTCTTTAATCATATAGGGGTCAAGGTTATATCATAAGCAGAGGCGCTTTTTATTTAGGTGGGGGCGAAGGTTATATGGGATCGAGGATCCAGGATTTTTAAGCGAGGGGGGCTAAAAAACATATAAGGGTCGGGTTTTATAAATAAACATGGTTTATTTAAAGAGTGGGTCCCGAATGAAAAGTAAAATTTATTCAAAAACAATGAAAAAAAAGGGTTTTTCCATTGTTTTGAAGGGAAAGAGGGGGATGAGTGAAAAGGAGGGGTTAAATGGAGTTTTGGGTAGGGTATAAAGGTGAGGATTAGGGTCTTAGGGTAAAACATGGAATTTCAGTATCATGAGGGTATTTTGAAAGAGGAAAAATGAGAGATAGTGAAAATAGGTTAAATGTAAAATAATGAAGGCAGTGAGATTTCTGAAAATAGATGATAGCCAAGGAATGTTATTTTCAGCAGATTGTAGAAAATCCATAGTCAACTAGTGACACTATGAATACACGAGACTAACAGTGGCTCCAGCTGGGGAGGGTAGCTCCTTTAGGAGGTGTCAAGAACCTTAGATTTCAGATCTTTGGTCTTCGTAGATTAGTGCCTTATTTTTACTTGGCTGATTTTTCATTCTGCAATTGTTGATCTGCCGCAATTCTTTGTAACTATGCCTTTTTTAACATTGACAACCATGCTTCCTACAAACTCTACCTACCCATCATTCTATTCTAACATTTTTTCTTCATCTTGGAGGTGCATTTAGACTTGCAAACCTTGACATCATTTTTCTTTTGAAAGAAAAACTATCTATTTCTACCCTTATAACTTCCAAAGGCTCAGATTAGACTGGAAAGCTCTTTTATTCTCTACCTAATCTACTTATATATCAAGATTAAACAGTATGATAGATTTTTATTCTCTAACTATCAGCATGAAATTTAAAACATGAATGACTCAAGATTAAGCAGTTTGGTCATGATGAATTGTGGCATTTTTGGACAAGCTGCACACAAATTTTATTTTACAAAAAGTAAAACTAGATCTAAGGGCTTTGATCTAGAATTTGTCATTTATCCCTTCCTTCTGTTTTGGTTCATATTTATACTTTGGAACCAATGCCTTTTCCTATCTAACCTACTAATAAGCCAAGTTTAAGTAGTTTGGCAAGTCTTCATTTTCTAACTTATCAGCAAAAATTCAAAAAAAAATCAATCATGATTAGGTTGTATGATTGAACAAGACTTCCTTTTAAAAAGTAGTTGCATTTGGACTTGCACACTTTCATAATTTTCCATTTTTTGGTATTGGGCTTTACCTTTTCTCATTTTATATGCCCTCTTTTCTTCTTTTCTTTCTTCCTTTTTGTAACAATTTTTTCTGAAATATTTGTTTAAGCAATGGTATGTACAATGAATAAAACTTTAAATTGAGAAAAAAATTTAGCTGAAGTAATGCTTGAGCATCCTGTCATTGACAAGACATCCAAATAATTCTCTTCCATCCATTTCTTGTAGAAAAAATGCATTATTACCTCTTGCAGAATGGATGATGTATGGAAATCTCCATAGATTTACAAATTTTCCATGTTTGCCTTTGTCCTCTCTTCTTGAATCCCACTTCAACACTTTGTCTCCAATGTTGAAATCATTTTCCTTGGTCCTCTTGTCAAAGAGTTTATTGATGTTTTCTTGTATGTGTTGTGTCCTGTTATACACTTCTTCTCTCGTTTATTGCAGCTCGACAGTTTGGTTTATTCTCCTTTGAATATCATTTTCTTTAGACTATACTTCTTGAATGAGCTTCATTACTGGCACTCCCAAAATTTTTGGGAAAACTGCATCTGCTCCATATACTAACTGATAGGGAAACATACCAATTGACTTCTTATTTTTTAATCTGTCTGCCTAGAGTGCATGTACTAACTTTTTGTGCCATGATTTCGTGTTCTCTTCCAGCAACTTTTTAATGATGTTTACCAAACTTTTGTTTGAGGATTCAGCTAACCCATTACCTTGAGGGTAATATGTTGTAGAATGACCCAAATTAATGTGATATTGGTGGAAAAAATACACCATTTTCTTGGATCTAAAAGCAGCAGCATTGTCAGTAATGATTTTTTTATGACAACGAAATCTAGATAAAATGTGGTTTTCAATTAATTTGATAATTACTAAGTTTGTGGTAGTTCTAGAAGGAATGGCTTCTATCCACTTTGTAAAATAGTCAATTGTAGTGAGGATCCATTTGTGTTGGGCAGAGGAAGAAGGATGCATTTCTCTAATGAAATCAAGACCCCTTTGTTGAAAAGGAGCTTCAATGGAGATAGGTTGTAATGGAAAAGACAACAATTTTCTTTTACCCTCAAAGATTTGGCATTTATGACAGGCAATTACCATTTTGTGGATGTATTTAAAGAGGGTAGGTCAATAGTAACCAACTCTAAGGATTTTATTGACAGTGGTTTTCCAGCATAGGTGGCCTCCATATTCTCCTTCATGAAACTCATACATAATCCTATATGCATCTTCTTCAGGCAAACTTTTAAGCAGTATACCACCAGCATTTTTCCAATATAAAACCTTTTCTAAAATGAAAAAATTTACAACCTTTAACTTCAGGAATCTGGCCTTTTTTTTGGACAAACCAGGAGGAAAATTCAGATTCAAAATCACATATAATATATCAGCATACCAAGGTGAGTTCAAAAATGCTTCCTCAATAGGTGGAGTCGCCATCTCCTCCTGTTCATCCAATTCATGAATCATATTTATGTCCAGTGCTATTTTCTTTATCCATCAATTTTGCCAGTCCTTGTCCTCTAATTAGCCTGGTGGGCCTAATTTCCAGATCATATTCTAATATGACAACAATCCACTTACCTCTTTTACCATCAGGATCTTGTGTCAAGATGTCTTTGACCACTGTGTGAGGCACAAATGCAATGATGTGTGAGTGAATAATGTATACTCTGAAATCCTTTTATGCCTTGATTAAGGAAAAAGAATGTTTTTCCATTATATTATATTTCATAGGTGCATCTATGAGTGCCTTGCTGAAAAATGCTATGGGCTTCTCATGTCCTTTTTTATTTTTCTGCAGTAAGACAACAACAACTGTTTGTTCTGATGCAAAGGAGAAAATGAATAAATCTTTGGTGAAGTCAGGGATGATTAGAACAGGTGTTTGAGTAATAGCCTGCTTCACCAAATCAAAATATCACTTTGCTTCTATGGTCCATTTGACTCTTGTTTCTCTTTTGAGAATATTAGTAATGTTTCTTAGGAGTTCTTCAAGGTTTGGTATGAACCTTCTTAAGAAATTTATCTTTCCAATGAAATATTGTAGTTCTTTGATATTTCTTGGATGACTGATTTGCAATATTCCTTCAATCCTCTTAGGGTCAATATTGATCCCTTCTTCTTATATGATTTGGCCTAGAAGTTTCCCCTCTTGAAGTCAAAACAAGGTTTTCATGGGATTTAAATACAGACCATACTTTCTACACTTTTCAAAGACTCTTCTTAAGTGAGCTAGGTGTTCTTCATCAATTTTTTAGTAGACTGTGATGTCATCAAGATATATCACAATGAAGTAACTTATTTCTTCTAAGAAAGCAATATCCATTTCTCTTTGGAAAGTAGCTCTAGTATTCATTAACCCAAAAGGCATTTTAACATACATGAAGGTGCCTCAGGGTTTGGTGAATTTTTTTTAGTGTTGATCATCTGGTGTACCAGCACCAGATTGTACCCTGAAAAGCCATCAAGCAGAGATATTCTTTTGGAGCCTGCTACCCTTTGTAGTATGTGATCCATTTTTGGTAAAGGGTAGTTTTCCTTTAGGAAGGCTTTGTTTAAATTTCTGAAGTCTATGCATAGCCTAATTTCCCCTGTCTTCTTCCTCACCAATACAAGACTTGAAACCCATTATGAGTATCTGAGAGGGACTATTATTCCAGCATCATACATTTTCTTTATTTCTTTCTCAACCAGTGGCAATTGTACAGGATTTCTTCTGCGTAATCTCTGTTTAAAGGGATTCTGGTTCTCTTTGAGAGGGATCTTGTGTTGGATGATATCAATATCATATGACTTTAAATCTTCATATCTCTAAGCAAACACATCAGTAAATTCCTTGAATAGCTCAATATATTTCTATTTCATAGGAGAAGGCGGTGTTTTTAATAGTTTTATCATTTTGGGTTCTTGTTCACTACCTATATTGCATTCTTCTACCTATGCTTTAGTGGATTCCATTTTTGGCTTCTTAGAAACATCATTGAAATCAAAAGGTTCCTCTAGAGGAACCAACCCTTTTGGCAAGGTATTATCTCCAGACTGCAGCACTTAAAATATTCTTTTTTCTGAATCTGCACCCAGTTCTATCTTATGTGGGTCATATTTTTCTAGCAGATTTATATCAGCATCATCAGGGGGCTCTTCTTTGTATGTGTGTTCCTCAACAGAGCAGTCTTATTCATGATATGAGTCTGAATTTGGAATTTCAAACCCATTTCTTGACTGCAGGAAATCTTCAATCTATTTTTCACCTTCAAATATTTGCCAATATTTTATATTATCAGGGATTTTTGGTCTATATTTGACTTGTATTGTGTATTGTTTGTTATGATAAGGTTTTTGACAAGTATTGGCTACAAAGGCTAGACCATTGGTAAGGATGTTCTGGTTTCTTGGGACAAAGGCAAGATCATATTCTTTGAATGTTTTTAAGAGGTCAAGGGCATCATTCCTATATGCTCGTAGTCTAGGATGCTTCGCTGAATATTCTCCCTTAATCTACCTAATGACTAGCTCTGAATCCCCATGGACAAAGATCCTTTTGGCTCCTAATTTCTTGAGTAATTGTGTCCCTAGAAGGAGTGCCTCATATTCTGCTATGTTATTTGTACATTGAAATTTTAGCTTATATGAGTGGCCCTCTGCATGGTTATTCTCAGTGTTGTGCACCCAAACCCCTGCTCCTGATCCAGTTATACCACAAGAACCATCAAATCTCATGCTCCAAAGAGGTTCAGGTTCAGATTTACCATTATGTTGATCATTGTGGTTGCCACCATGTTGGATATTGTATTGGTAATTTTCATTTGGGCTAACTGTTCTAACTGTTCCTCCTCCTTTTCTTCTTCTTTTTTAGTTGTTTGTTCATTTTCTGCTAATTGTTCATTAATGTTTTCATCATTGTAAAGGATAAATGAATCAAGGTCTGTGTGGACATAATAAACATTAGGGGAATTTTTAGATTTAAAATGGGCCTCCTAAGGAAATAATAAAATAATATCTAAACCAATAAAATAATATTTATGAATTTTCAATTCACTTTTTGCACCAGGGCGGAAACGTGAAGCTGGGTTACACTTTTGTGAGAATCGGGGGCCGAAAAAAATTTTCGGCAATAGTTAGGCCGAAAATTTTATAAAGTTCGGCCGAAATATTTAATATTTTGGCCGAACTTTCTTAGAAAGTTTGGCCAAACTTGTGATTCCATTTAGATTGACGGCACATTGATGGCGCGGGAAAACAGAATTTTTGTCAGAGATGGGAAAACCGACAACAAAAGTTCAGCCGAACTTCCAACAAAAGTTCGGCTGAAATTTTACTTTTAAAATAGTTCGGCCAAACTAGTTTCTATAAATAAATCGCCCTCGAAGTTGATTTGTTTACCAGTCTCTTTATTCGCGCGTATTTTTGTCACTGTTGTTGCTGGTCTTTTCGTGCGTTTTCGCTCCTCCCGTCCGTGCTGTTGATCTACTGCAGGTCTGTTTGTCTGCGTTGTTGCTCCTCCCGTCTGCGTTGTTGCTCCTACCATCCGTGTTGTTGGTCTACTGCAATACCAAGTATGTTGCTCCTCCCGTCCGCGCAATATGGTCTACTGCAGATGGTGTATGGTCCTCTTGTTATGGCATTTTTTGTGAATGAGTGTAATAGACATTTATTTTAAACAGAGCTACCACCATTTTGGTCATTGTAGGTTTGTCATGGTTGTTTCATTAATAGAAATTTCTTTTCATTGTACCTCTCAATTTGTTTTGTATTATTTCTAGCTTTCATTTCATGTTTAGTATAATCCAGATCATTTTTGGTTTGGATTTTGTGGGTTTCCGTTGTTTTTCTGAATTGGTCAGTATATTATCGAGTTAGTTTCTAAATCAATGATTTTGGACCCAGGCTTTTTTTTGAACACCACAAGTGGTTCAAACTCTTCATTAAATGTATTCATGCATAATTTTTTTAACGAGCAAGTAATCATCATAGTAGTATCAGTTTGATATCAGTTTAAGGAGTTTGATATCAGTTTAAGCAGTCCTCTCTGTCTGGACACACCATCATTAGGTGTCAGTTGAATTTCACCAACTCTGTAATGCTGGTATATCTTAACATAGGATGAGTTTACTCTTTATCATTCCATAAATTCCCTCTACACTACTGCTCCCCTTCACTACACTGCTTCTCCTCCTGAACCTCAAACTCTGATTTTTTTTAACTGATGTATGAAACCTTCAACTCTTCAGCTCAACTTGTAATTATGTGGCATATCCTTGGGACAGACTTTCGTAGTGCAGATTTCAGATTATTGGATAGATTTGACAATATGGCATAATCTCATATTATGCAATATCACTTGTCCAATTTAATGCTTTGGTTTGTGTTTTCTTAGTTGACTTTAGTACCACCTTAGTCTCTCTGATGCTTTTTAGTAGCACGGTCTCTATTGAGGCTATCCATGATGTATGAAAAGAACTATGACATTAGACTTGACCTCCTGGTAGGCCATGAATGTATGAAAATAACCAGAAGAATACTGGATAAGAAGTAATGTCAATCTCATTAAGGGAAAATCCTGCAAGGAAAAGAGTACCCACAAAAAGTGATATTAGAGTTGAAACTAAACATATAGGTAATTTACTATAAAGTTAACTATTTTGCTTGTTATTAAATTAGAGGCAACCAAAATATGCTCTGGTTTGGTATGACTATTTTTTGATTAGGAGCTATAGTAGTTTCTGTTGAAGTTAACTTAGCTTAACATAGAAATTTTTCTGTTATCCACCCCATGGTTTAGCTTCAATTGATAGTTAATAGTTCTATATTTACAGTTAACTTTTAACTTCATTAAGGAAATTCATAGAAAACTAATAATTCAATTGAAACTACTAATTAATAGTAGGGATCTTAGTTGCATTCAGTTTCATTGAGTCTTTATGCTTCATATTGTTTTTTAGTTGTTTATTAGTTTATTTCTAGTTGTTTTTTTAGTATAAAAATTCCACATAATCGGTGCTGCTGTAATAGCTGGTGCTGCTGCTGAACACCATTAACCGGTGCTGCTGCAATAGGCTTCATTATTTCAATAATTTCAGAAAACCTAATACAAGAAGTGTTAGTTTTTTTTTTCAAATAGAAAAAACAGTGTTTCTTATTTATTAGAAAAGAAAGTACAATTACATAGATCTTTCACAGTTCAGCTGGACTTGTCTCTACAAAATATGAGAATCAAAACAAAAGTATTACAATATATGTCTTGTATATGCAACTGCTATCATTCACTAATTCTTCAGTTTGGTTAAAATCTTGAAAGAAAGAAAAAAACCAAAATGGGATATAGTACATTTTAAAATATCAAATTAGATGTATAAACTAAAAAGTAAGAATAATGCCATAATTAGTCAAGGATTCATATTTGTATTTAG
This sequence comes from Pinus albicaulis, assembly GCA_034641835.2. NCBI lineage: Eukaryota > Viridiplantae > Streptophyta > Pinopsida > Pinales > Pinaceae > Pinus > Pinus albicaulis. The sequence continues at coordinate 1,193,427,538 of CM076575.1, read as the reverse complement.
AATAATGAATAACCTCAAGTGATAATGAAACTTCTATTTTATAAAGTATTTAGCATAACCTAATACAAAATGGTAGGTTATTACTTAAACAAACCTGCTTTGAACTTCCAAAGTGTTAGGTTATTTCTTACAAAGTGGGCTTGAACTCCCAAAGTGTTAAAGGTTATTGCTTACAAACTGGACTTGAACGCCCAAAATAAAACACATTTCTAAATGTATCTAAGAGGTATATGTATTTTTTTTAGGTTGGAGAAGTGTAGATTTTTATCAATACAAAATTTTGTTATTTAATAGTCAAGTTTTATAGTTATTATAATGAAATAGTTTCTCACAACAAATTTTATAAAATAAGTGAAATCTATATAATGAAGATTAATTTGTATTTAAGTTTTAGATCTTTTAATAGCTAAATTTCTATTTAAATTAATAAAACAATCAAATTTAAGAAATATAAAACATAATGAAACACAATGTAAGAAATAGAGAACAGAATGAAACACACACATACATATCTAGACAATCAACACAATTATTTTCCTAGGAAATCCTTATGGGAGACAAGAAACCCTAAAAAGTAATGATGCTCTACTCCTTTTTCCTTAGGAAATCCTTATGGGAGAAAAACAACACTAAAATGTAAACATGCTCTACTCTCTCTTTTATGGTATGGAAAATATGTAAGTACAAAAAAAGAGGTAATCTCTCTAGAGTTAGCTAAGACTTTTGGCATGTAAGGTTGCTATAAAAACTTAACTTCATACATTTTTCTCTCTAGCTTCACACTCCTAGTTGTATTTTCAACTATGGAACAAAATACAATAACACAAAATGGAACTCTTATTCCTCCTAGTGGCCAAGTATTTAACATAGCATGATAGCCAACTAGGTGTAAGATTTGACTCTGTCAACCATTAACAAGGTTTGTGATTTTAGACCTTTTAGAGTCTTGTTAAAATTCCACATGTAGCTAGCTTGCTATGCATGATTAATGGGGCTAAAATGACATTCTCTCGTACCATGGTGGTCAACATGATAGGTCAACTTACTAAAGGCATAAATTTTGAATGAACTTCATTTGATGTTTTTCTTGCACCATCGGATATGTCTTTAAGTGTAGAATAATGGTCAAGATTTCGGCACAAGGGATAATCGTTTGACCCCCAGAAATGTCATTTAATACCTGAGAATGACTCCAAAAGGTTTTAGACGCCAATTCTCCACCCACCATTAAAATGGCCCTACAAGTTGATTCTTTCAGTTATTTCACTCTATAAGCATCAAAATATATGACAAATAATATAATTATCCAATCTAGATCACTATTTAATAATTTTTTAAATTATTAGTAAGATATACATCATGGAATTTAAATAAATAGCATTAATTCATTGAACACCCTTGTACATTCCTTGTTGATACTTTGAAAGTAATACGTTTTGAAAAATAATTTGTTTATGGATTCTATTTTCCACATTCTCTCAACCATATTAAAAACCTTCTTATAATATTTGAAACCATCTATATACAAATTTTCATTTTTTTCGATAGGAATTAACATATTGAAATATTAATTGTATTTATGTCTTGTGTGCTAAGGAAGGGAGGTCGTGAACCTTAGGAGAAGAGATAGTATTTTTTAAGTTAGGAGGGATACTTTTATGAGATAGAATTAATTTAAAACTCTTCTTAAGATTATGTAACTTTCGAACCATAATTACAAATTTATTTATTTTTTTACTTATCATTTAGTTGCTAAAATTTGAAGAATTTATGTCGGTGAATAATTAATTAGGTCTATTTAAATCATTTACCACTTTTGGGTTTTTCGTTTTCGTGGTTTCACTCATAATTTCACTTTTTTGCATTGTCAATTTCAATTTTTCACACCACATGTGCATAGTCAAAGGACCTACGGTCTTTCCCATACCAAAGTATGTTCTTTTAAAACATGTTTTATTGGTGATATGGGTGATTTAGAAATGATTGGGAGAGTGAAATTCCTCATTTAATACACAATATGTTTGGTTCATGCCACTAAGCCAAGAATTTTAAATTCAACTACCTTTTAATATAACCAACTAAATCCTGCAAAAAAAAGAATAAAACAATTTATGTTAGGGTTGTGGATTTAGGCATTGAAACAACACACCATGATATTTCAAATTTAAAAATAATGGTTTGAGTCCTAGGTAGCTTAGAATCCTATCTAGAGGTTTGTTTTCAAAATAAGGATGCACTCCCATTTTATTCTCATGATTAGGTTGTAATCATGAGGCTCTCACTTAAGAGTGGACCTTCACAAAATCTTGTGACGTCTTGTCACAAACAAAACCATCAAACTGAAACACACATCATGCAAGAAACATAGCTCGCTGACATATCATTTTTCTCCTTCAAAGAAAAAAAATTCACATCATGTGAATATCTTTATGTACTCTTACATATTGGTGTACAAAACCATCAACCAAACACAAGTCGACAAAACATGCCTCTTCAAACAACTGACTCTCAAGTCAAATAATAGCTCATGTACAAATTTCCATATTTGTTGCATTTAAGTGTGTCAACATAACTCTACTTTCAACATCTTGCTTCATGCAACATGCACCATACTTTGAATTTGCAAAGAAATTCATGAAACATCAAAATACATGCAAGGCCTTAATTGGATAAGAAATCTAACCATCCCTTAACAAACCATTTCAATGGTGCTTCTTTCAGTTGCACTTCATCATCATGTGAATCATCCTGACCCTCATCGATTATGGAATCCTCTTTTCCATTCTTGTCAATATCTCTTTCCACCTTCTTCAAATGTCGTGGATGACTTGTTGGATACAAAGTCCAACACTTGTCTACAAGGTGACCTTTCTTATGGCAATGAGTGCAAAACTATTGCATCTTATTTGCAACATAAGTTTCCTTGTCCAATGGGCCTTTGACTTTTTGCCTCATTTATTTAGAAATTTTCATGTGCATGGATATCTTCTTCCAAAATCTATAAACATTATGATTATTCAAACCACAAAAGGAACATGCAAACTTTTCCAAATATTATGTCAATATTTACCATGTTTATCATAATCAAAAGAATTTGATTAAAGGAAAATTTATACCTTGAACATTCACCTTTGTCGCCTTCTTGAGGAGGTGAATTTGATTAGGTAGTGGCTCTCCTATGAATACTAGCAATGAATTCAATGACTCTAGAGCTTTCAACATCCTCTTCTTTTACATTCTCATTAGTTGCATGATTATTAACATCTTCTTGCAAAGTGGGTGTCAAAATTTTCCATTCATCATGAACACAAACTTCACAAGCTTGAGGTAATGAACACGAAATAAAATTCCTTCTTGGAACAGCTTCATGTGCCTCCTTGGCTTTGGAGTATTCTCCATCATGTTTTCCATAACCAAGACCCAAATAATTAGGCCCTTCCTCAACAACATTTGGCTCAACTATGCCTTGTACTCAACTATGCCTTGTACATGTTTGCCTTTAACCCTTTACTTTCATAGCCCATTTTCATCAAAAATTTGGACCTTATTCCTCTAGTGTGTCTCTCAAAAGCACGTACACATTCATTTTGAGAGGAAATTGAAGACAGAAACCAATAGCTAATTATTCTAACTAACCTTGACTAAAATGAGCTAAATTGTACTTTGATACCAAATTGATTTGAATATGGAAAAACTAGTTTTGTTGGGCTATCTCCCTCATCAATTAAATAAAAATGTGTTTAGGATCGTCTAAAGTTAGCCAATTGGGAAGGGGTTTATGTGTCAAGCTTTAAGTGTATTTTGTGAGAAATTTATGAGTTAATTAGCTTTTAAAAACTCATGTGTACAACAAATAAAATGCAAAATTTTTATTTTGGAAATTTTTTTCCCTCAATCCAAATTCCGATCATTGGACATGTAAGAGGAAGAAAGAGGGAATTCACTTTTCAAATTCTAGACCTTTTCTAAACCAAAATAAACTAGAGGTTCGGTTTTCAAATACATTCACTTATTTGGAAAAGTTCTAGCTACCAAAAGTCCATATGCCAATCTACCTCCCAAGAAATCCATTTATTACACCACTGGTTAGTTTTTTGTCTTCCTATATTCTTTATCAACCTCTTCTAGTGATTCTTGAAATGTGGATACCTAAATCCTTCCTAAAAATTTGAGCTCTAAAACGAGAAGACATACAAGGTCATTTTAAGTCATTCCTCTATCTAATTATAAAAACCAAGTGAATATTTCTACATATTGATTTCTGTCCCATAAACTGTACAATATAGGTCAATTTTTTCCTTTAACTTATTTAAATATTGTTAGCGCACAATTGTTCAATGGTCTGATGAAATTTCATTGATAAAGGCATGATTATGCCAATCCATGTTGCATATTTCCATTAACAATGTTTACTTACATGTAAAACAATGTTGTCTCTACTTTTATGTTATTTTGAGTTTGCTTTTAGTGTTGAAATTGGAATATAGGATATTAATTTATGACTTGCAATTATAGCTGTTGAGATACTATTCTTTTTCTCTACTATATTGTTATTTCTAGTCCTCTGGGTGCTTTCTTCATATTTTTTTTTTTTTTACTAATTGAAGGGATTCATAATTCTATATTTTACCATATTGTTTGCCAGTTCCATGTAGATTTAATTGACATATAATAGGTGGTTTCTGTTTTTGGGATGTCTGTAAAGTTTTTGGCACATCATATTGAATTTCTATAATGTGTAGCTCCCTAACATTCAAATAGAACCTTCATTGAAAAATGTGAGGGGGGTTTCAAATTCACATTGGATAACACCCTCCTTTGGGATAAAAAATTTTAACAAACACAATAACAGAGAAACAATTAGTGATGTCACCAAAATATGTAGCCTCTTCAAGGTATCATATCCTCTCATCAAGGTCAAGAATCTATTCACCAAAAATGTCCTATGGAAATGATGGTTTAAGAAAAAAAACTAGACAAAAACCTTCAGTGAGAACAACAAAATCTAAAACCTCTTCAAGGTCTTCAATCTTCTCGTAAAGTTAAATTGTGTCTTGATCAAGTCCAACAACAAAGAAACATTCAGTGACAACACCAAAATCTACAACTTCTTCAACGTCTTCTAAACCATCTTCAAATTCAATATTGTGTGCATCAAATTCCTCAGCAAGGTCATCAATGGAGTCGTCAAAACTACTATTTCAAACTTCAATGCCAAAAATAAGTCAAAATAATTCAATTTCTCCTCCAAAACCTTCTTATATGAGCAAAGCTAGCATCATGTCGTCAAGAAATTCAGTATTCCACAAGGAAATTCTATCAAAGTTAAAACAAATCCTTTTCATCCATATTTAATGCCTACTTTTTCAGGTGGAACACCTCCAATTTTAAGGACCACGATGCCATAAAATACAACTTTACCTAATAGATGTAGACCTAGAACCCCCAAATTTGCGTGACATGTACAACTGAAGATCCTATGGTAAGAAGTGTGAGAAGAGAGTCGTGATCACTAAGTTGAGCAAGAGAAATAGTTTGGTATGAAAACCTTACTTGTGATAGGTCTAGCTAGCAGACTACCAAACCACATGGTAATGGCATTCAAAATGTGAAAATTCCCATTTCACTTGTAAATAAGATGGTAGAGAAAGGTATAGATGAAAGGAGATATCTATGTATGGTAAAGAAATCAAATAGTTCTATCAATTCCACCTTGCAACTCTAAGAGACATTGAATTAAATTTCATCTCAAGATAGGGCTTTGGGAGGACACTCTCAAATCCAACCTTCGTTATGGCTTTGAAACACATGGTAAGTATTGACTCAGCAACCTTATTTGCCTAATTTTTTCTAGCATGGACCTTAATGTCATAGCCTTCTTTTTCCTAAAATGAATGCAAATTTCCTTGAAATTTGGCTTGCAACATTCATAATTCATGCTCATGGAACATGATTGTGTTGCAATTGTGATAACATCTGCTGTATGCAGAAGCTTTAATAAAAAATGTTCGAAAATGGCATTTTTGCTCTGTTTTTTTCAAGATTTAAGGAAAATTACACCAAGTAGCTTCCAGCCTCATATGACCATCACGTCAAACTCATCTCAGGATATTTTCCAAGTAAGAGCCACTTAAGCAAGCAATCTAGTATACATGACTCTCCAATTTCAATTAGCAACATTGACAGTTCTAAGTATGGTGCAAACATTACTCCAGATCCTCAATGGGGCATGTTTGATGACAATAATTTGGGGAGTGAGAGAGGGAGATGGTAGGAGAAAAAATTGAAGGAATCCACGGGAAATTGAAAAATATATAACTAATAAGGTTTTGAATAAGATCAAACTAAAAGTCCACAAGATAGGAAATAATTTGTGCCATTGAGTTGCTACCCGGATAATAGATGACATCTGACATAATACTGTACACATTTTGAGCTTAACATCATGAATATTGTTAGTAATGGGTAGTTAGTGTGCATCAATTTCAGTGTTCAATCATCATGAGGATCATGACATCATGTCCTACCATAGCTTTTTTCCTATTAATTTCTATAGTTCTAATGTGATGGATGTTCTATGGAAGAATGTTTGAACATGATGAATCCTAGTTTCAATGTTGAAAGTTTTTTTTCTAATTCATTTTCAATATAAAATGCTTCCTTTAACTATCAATAAAATATATTACATGTTAGTAATGTCACACAAAATGGTTCCCAGTTGAGAAGTCTCAACGATTGAAAAAAGTCATGTGAAAATCCCTTGTATCTATAAAAAGTTTCCCAACAACATAAAGCCTATCAAAATTGACACATGGACATAAATTTTAGAAGCAACATTTCTTTAAATCTGCTTGAAATAAGAGGGGGAAAAACCAAAATTCTTTCCATCAAGGCACAAAAGCAGTTTTCAGAGATTTCAAAACAATTCACTAACTATCATGATGAAACTTGCAATTAAAGGGGTACCTTATTTGTCTTTAGGAATGGACCACAACCATTATTATTTCCCTAAAAAATTGTGATAATGTAAATTCAAACATCATTAACATGATAAAAATATTTGGTTGGCTTCTTATTCTTTGAAATAATGAGGAAAATTGTTAACAACTTATCAATCTGGGTTAGTGGTGGAGGACTACATGGACTAGCTATGGTGATTCTTGCCTTTAGCAATCAATAAAATTAGATTCATGACTTGGCCTTCTACTATAATTTTTTGATTCCATAGAGAAAGCAGCTTGGAAGTATGAGAACCAATAAACTGTTTCCTGCTCATAGTGCAAAGAGATCCCCTAAATATTATTGCAATTGGCATAGATATTGCACATGCTACTAACTTTTGCATTTGAAAAAAAAGAATTCATCTAAATAATGAATTCTTGCATATGTAGTTTATTTGTTTTCCGAAATAAAAATTTCACCATCTTAGCCATTGTTAAAATCTAAACAAGAATTATTTCTTCTCTTACACACTTGAGAAATAGAATTCCATCTCTAATAATATATTGAGTTCTATGGAATTTAATGGCCTAAGACACTTTGTAACATAAGAGAGAAACCTGTTAGGAAATGGATGAAGTTGTTATTACACACCCAATTGGATAACCTCGAGGAGAAAACATTTCTCCCACTTTATTTGTTGGCATAACCTAGTAAGTGTTATTCACTAGCATGTAAGTTGTAAAGGCCTTGACCTAGTTCCCATTCAACTCCATCCACCAGGTTGTAGAGGATTCCAAGCCTAATTTCATGAAAAGTAAGTTGGGGATGATCACATTGACCTGCTTGATGACATGTCTATGAAGATTAACTACCTTGAACTATTTTTTTGCGTAGGGAAAGAGACACATTCCCATGTATGAGCATGAAAACGTTATTTGATATTGTTAATGCCTCTAGTGTTTACTTCTACAATTTCTATAGGCAGAGTCTGTAAAGGGCCAGGTAGCCTCTGGATCTCATCTTTTATGAAAGGTGACATATCTAGTAAATGCCCCTACAGTCAATCTCTCGAATGGATCTAAATAGAAGTTCTTCATTTTAATATCCATAAAACACAACAACTTTAAGGTAAACTATGTACATGTGTCATTTCTCCCACAAACTAAAGTGTATAAGTGGTAAATTTTATACCAAGTGTGCTCCCACCATGTAAAGTGCAATTTGGTGAACTTATCATTTTTATAATTTCTTTTTTGCTTAAATTGAGTTTCACACATCAATTATTTCTTTGAAAGTTATGTTCTACATAATTTGTGTACACTAAATTACAAATTGATTTTCTGAAATCTATTTTGGGTAAATGTCCACCAATAGATATATATATCATGGAGGATGAACGACGAAGATCAACCGAATCCCATATGGAGGTTCAGGGATCGGGGGATGTTCACGGTATTTAAATATAATCTTAAATCTCCATACATGTGTGTACATATGGAAATGATTTTTTATTAAATTTGTGAGTTAAATTAGTTGTTAATAAGTTTCATTTTTTAATTTTTAGGAGGTAAGAGGAGAAGGGTTTCTACTCCATCCATGGAGCGTGCCCATGGTTCAATCAGTCATGGTATGGTTCATGCAATTTAATCAATGAATATGTATATGTATTTATATGTACACATGAATGTATTTTTCAATTGATTATAAATTTGTATTTGTTTATGAATATTCTCCCTCATCTCGAGAGGTTGGTGGTGGTTCAAATCCACCTCGAGGGCCATCGATGAGTGGTAGCAGGTTGCGTGAAGGGGGTGATATTTATTCCCCCGAAGGCCAATCAATAGCTATTGGTTCTCAGCAGGGTCATTTTGGGTCTGGTTCTCAGCAGGGTCATTCTGGGTCTGGTTCTCAGCAGGGTCATTCTGGGTCTGGTTCTCAACAGGGTCATGTTGGAGAAGATGCTAACCAACAACGTCAAGGTTGCCATCAATTTCAATATTTTTTTCATTAAATTTGTACAACTTTTTTACATGTGTTTTTTTTAATATACAAAATTATATATATATATTGATGCAGAGGCCGAAAATGTCCCAACTAGTGGTCAAAATAGACACAGGGCAGACTACTACATTCAAAAAGAAGGTTGTCTACCCAGCACAACTTATCCGGCCGACATTACAGATATACCATGGAAAACCAACATGGCGCAATGCACCTTAAAAAGGTGTGAAAGACTTTATGCAAAATTGCAGAGAGATCTCGTGGCTTTGTCTCTACCTGCTGAGAGTCGACAAAGCCTTGAAATAGTTACACATTCATTGGGCAAAATTGTAAATGTGTACAGAAATATTGGGCCAATGACTGATACATTTGTAGAAGTGATGAGAAAGAGAAAAGAAACAGTAATGGGTCCAGATAAATGGGAGGATGTAAAACAAAAAGTTACAAAATAAGTGTCCAAGTCAATGTTTAATTTCAAGGAAGGGCCAAAAAGAAAAATGTTGAAGGTGCAGTATTTCAAGCGCCCAAACATAGCTCATTATTTGTATGATAGGCACCTTGTGGCCTATGGAAGGCTCCCATGGAACGACAAGGTTCCTGTTTATTTTTCACAAATTTTTTATGCAGAATTTTTTTGGGTATGAAACCCAACTACAATGGCCTTCTGTCAGAATTTTTTGGCCCGGGGAAAGGTTGATTATATGACCGTAAGGGTGCTAAGCGAGATGTGGAGTTGCCTCACCCTGAGCCGCCATTGGTGAGTTGACCTTTTCGGGTTGAAACTCTGCGGTCAGATATGGATGTGACTTCTCAAATAAGTTGAGAAGCATGAGATGTTATGATCGACAATGTTTATAGCGGATTGGGTGGAGTCGATGTTTGCTTAAATCGACAAAAAGCACATGAAAATGCACGTGCCAATTTTTTGTATTGTACAGATGAGGAGATTGACAATATGAATGTTAAAGATCTCCAAATATATGCAAAAAAAATTCGCAATGGTTTGCAAGACCTAATTCTTCATGAGGAAGAGGGCACCGGAACGGTATGTGTTAGTGACCTTAAGTTTTGAAATTATTTTAACATACATATACATGTGTACAATTTGTAATAAATACAAGTGTATGTACATGTATACATTTATTTGTATGTACATTAATCTAAAAAAAATGTATGATTATATGTTAAAACACCATTTGCAGTTCTCACACATGATGCGTGACGAAAATGTTAATATCACGTTCGGGACCTCTGGTTCAAACAATGCAGATGGGTCTGACCATCAAGATATGTTGGCAAATGTTAGTGTTTTTTAAGTGATTTTAAAATAAATAATTGTGCACACATGTACATGTATGTATATATAATTTGATAAAATGTTTTAACAGATACCGATTCCGTCCGATGTTTCTGGGATGGCAGTACCTTCTTCTTCCTTGGGAGATGTACCTTCTACTTCTTTGGGATATGAGCCACAAGTATGGACAATTTTTCGCAAGTTTAAAATTTATTTTTAAAATATATATATATATATATATATATATATATTCTACCTCAAAAAGTTCCATTAAAAATTGAGATATATATATATATATATATATATATAGATATATTCTACCTCAAAAAGCTCCATTAAAAATTGAGATATATATATATATATAGAGAGAGAGAGAGAGATCTATATTTTGAGTTATTTAAAAAATTTTGAATTTAGGTTCCTATAGAGGATTTCTTTAATCCGCGGACTCTAGCGACGGAGATAGGAACATCCACAACATTTGAACAAGTTGTCTTTAGTTCTTTTTTTTAATATTATTGAAAATAAGTTTATATATGTACACGTGCATTTTCATTTGAAAGTTATATATATATATAAATGTACATGTATATTGTACAGTTTACTTCTGCAGATGTTCCCATGGGGACAAAACTTGTTCATCAAATGGAGAGGAAACCTCATGAGGTATTGCATGATTTTTTTGTTATATTTTGTTTTTTACATGAATTTCTAGATATATATATTCTCACTTATTTTTAAAACATCAAATTTTAATGTTCAAGTACATGTGCATTGTGTATGTAGGTTTCCCATGATGCTTCACATGATAGGGCACGGATTGAGACCCTGATAGGAAAGACGCTAGATCCGTCTCTATTTGATGGAAATGATTTGTAGATTTGATTTCAAGATTTATATGGTCTTAAAATTTGTTAAACTTGATACAGTTTGATACTTGTGAGATCTACAATTTTTGGACATATTTTATTACATTGTTAATATAATTTGTTTTATTTAATTTTTGGATGGTTTTAGTACTTTTGGCATGTGAATGTGAAGTAATGTTGTCATCTATAAATTAATGTTGTCATCGGAACTAAATTTTGCATGTTATGTAATGACACGTGTTATAATTTGTTTTGTTTTTTAAATTTAAGTTTTGGATGCTTGGAGTACATTTGGCATGTGAAGTAATGTTGTGATCTATAATTTTTTGTTAAATTAAAAGTTAAAAGTTTTGGATGGTTTCAATCTAAATTTGGCATGTGATATAATGTTAAATGTTTTTATTGGATAGTTGAATTATAATTGGCATGGCATGTGAAGTTTTTAAAACTCAAGTTTTGGATGGTTTCAATCTACATTTCACATGTGATATTTAATGAACTTTAAATGCTTAATGTTTTAATGTTGCACGATATATAATCAAAAGGTTTTTAAAACTTAAGTTTTGGATGGTTTCAATCTACATTTGGCACATGTGGAATATAATGTTAAATGTCTCTATTGGATTTAGTTGAACTATAATTGGCATGGCATGTGAAGTAACGTTGCACGATATATATAATCAAAAAGTTTTTAAAACTCAAGTTTTGAATGTTTTTAATCTACATTTCGCATGTGATATTTAATGTTTTAAATGTTTAATGTTTTAATGTTGCATGATATATTATCAAAAGTTTTTAAAATTTTAAAGTTTTGGATGGTTTCAATCTACATTTGGCACATGTGGTATATAAAGTTAAATGTTTCTATTGGATAGTTTTTCACTATAATTGGCATGGCATGTCAAGTAATATTGCACAAATCCCTTTTGGATCGTTGAAGTACATTTGGAATCTTAATATTGCTTTTGATCTCTACATGTAGTCTTGTTTGAATGAAAAATTTCCAATAGGAAGAACATAGCTTTTCAATGCAACTAACCATGTATCAATTGAGCTCTAATTGAAAAAAGAGTTTAAAGAAGTAGATATATGTAAAAATTGTCCCTTTAATTTTGATTGGAAATATAATTCTAGTACATATATATGTTTGTTGAATTTGGGTCAATGTCGTTAATGCACTCAAATAGGTAGCCTTGTTGATTTATTTACATTGTGGAAACTTTTTACCAGAAAATCCAACTAGTTTTTCATCAATGCACATAGAAAAACTACTTGGAACAATTAATTGCATTCTAGAACATATCTATCCAATACAAGTAACATTTTTCATCAATTCACATTGAAGATATCCGATCATTGGACAAACAAATTTTGTACTAGATTTTCAATCAGGAATAAAGATGTGGGTCAAATCCCACCAAAAGTCAGAGAAGAGCTCCGAGTCTCTTGTCTGAAAGGAATTTTCGTACAAAACTATACTGCAGATGATTTATTTACATTGTGTCCATAATTTTTAGCAAAAAATCCAACTGATTTTTCATCAATGCACATAGAAAAACTAGTTCCAGTTAATTGCATTCTAGAACATATATATTGAGTACGTAAATAATTTTTCATCAATGCACATAGTAAAACTAGAACAATTAATTTCATTCTAGAACACACACACACACACACACACACACATATATATCCAATACATATAACATTTTTCATCAATGCACATGTATAGAAAAGCTACTTTCAATTGATACTAGAGCACGTGCTTGTACCAAAACAATTTGTACATGTGCAAACACTTGCACAAATAACATAAGCAGCTCAATTTTTAGTTGAGTACTGGAAGTTCTAAAACATATTTAATCCAAAGAGAATAAATTGTTGGACAATTTAATTAAAAAAATTCTAATGGAATTCCATCTTCAATAATCCGTTCATGATCGGATTTTGACATTTTCCATCTCTTGATTTTCGATTTTTTCTTTGATTGAACTTCTATCAACTTTATGCGTGCTGCACACACCAAGTGAATATATTAAAAACTTATGGAATCAGGTTCATAGTCTTCAAAGTAAACAAAGTCTCCACTTTGATGATTTTTTCTGAAAAAATAACCTTTCAGTATAATAGACCATCTGTCATATTGAAATCTGTGATCATTATAGTTTTGTAATAATTTCATTTTTCATTCAGTGCAATGCATCAAATAATAATTCACATTTTCATCGTTGTCAATAGGTGCAATTACAACAAAAACATCTCCTGCACAATAAAACAAACTTAACAAAATTATACATATTTAAATTTATTTCTAGATATTTAAATCATTAGAAAGTAATTCAAATGTTACCTTCTCCAACAAGATGAGAAACTCGATCACCATCGGATGATATTGTAGTTTCCTTTGATTGCATTTCTTCAAACATTGCAACAGAAATTTTTCCCTTTGTATTTAGCTCTGTATGTTTCCAATCATTCACATACATTTTATTTTCACAAACGTCATTGGATTTTGTGTTGTCTATGCAAACATCACAAAAACAAGAATATTTTCTTTTATCCAATGCAAACACATTTCTGGATGACTTTGTTTGAATTGAATGCAATTTTCGAGTCCCTTTTATTGTTTCAACGTCACTTCCAATTGATCTATCTACATCTTCGATCCCAATATGCCAGAAAAACCTTTATATGGAAAATTAAAAGAATAATTTGTAAATATGATATCAAAATACAATCAAAGATAATCATTGCATGATAAATGTACAATGTTTAAAATTAGATTTCCAATATAAATTAAATTGAATGTACCTTCGCACTTCTCTTAATAGGTTAGTCTCATAGCTTAGAGCAGCGATGCACCATTGAACAACTTATTTAGTGTTCATAAGTTGGTTTGCAGAGTGGTTCATTTGATATCTTCAAAGTGCTCATTTTATGCATGCTCTTGCACCGTCATGTTCTCCTTTTCCATGGCCAATCTCAAAGAAATTCCAACAATGTTTAATTTAGGTTTTCTTATGAAGAAAACACAACCAAAAGAATGATCGTGCAGATTTGAATTGACCTGTGCATCCGTCTAGCCATATCCAATGTTCATTGAATGTTATTCCACGATTTTTCAAGGAATCATAAATTTTTCCAAAACAAAGTTGTACAAAACATGTATCATGTGTACGATCATCACTGATATAAAAGTGATATTCTTTAATGATATGTCGATTTTCACTCATGCTTTCTATATGATCAACATTTTGTTCAGCATGTCTATATAGAATATGGACGAGCATGGAGACTTGGTCAGAATGATAGTATTCACTCTAAATTTCTTTTTGTGGAACAAATGTGTAGTTTTCTGCAAAATCAATCACTGACAAAATGGTCCCTGGTGGAAAAAATTCACGAGATTTTTTGAGTTGCAAGTCTTGCCATCGAGCTCTATGGGAATGCTTGGTGTATTTGTAAATTTCTGCCTCAAACTTTCTCAAAAAGTCTATCAGAAAAATTTCGTCTTCTAGTAATTCAATTCTTTTAACACTATTTTCACATTGAATCGATGTATCGATATATTCATATCTCTTACATTTCACTTTCATGTTGAACAATGATTGATCATTTATATCAATACGATATTTGTTTTGAAATTTAGTCAAATTTCCACAATCATCGCATTTTTTACCACCAACACATTTCTTTTTGTAAAATAGTTCATCGCTTTCTCTTTCACATAAAATTTGAGATATGAATTCACGGATAGTGGAAGGAGGAGGTGAATCCTTCCATAATGTTCTACCAAAATCAAGGAATGTGTCATAATATAACTCAAATTCCACATGATAACGACAACAACAAGTGTCGCATATGGTGATAGGTTTTACATACCATGGTTTTTGTTGAACAAAAGCACTGAGTGAAACATGAATTTGACGATTCTCTTCTTTGAACTTGTTGAATAACTCTATCTGAGTTGTTTCCAAGAGATTTTTTTCATGTTCTTCGTACTGATTTCGTGCTATTCTTCTTCGCATCACATGCCTTGCAGTTGGTGAAACACGTGAATTGTTCTTCCAATATTCATATATTATTTTTTTAACATTTTCTCCAAGTCTATCTTTGTATGGTTGCCTACAAATAGCTCTCCAACAAGCGGGTTCATCATTTACATCTATTTGCAGTCGAAATTTTCGATGTTTGTGCAGAGTTTTTCGCGAGGTTCCCAGTGCTCGTGCCATAGATGTTATCAAACGATTCTCTTGAGTACTTGGTGAAACCATTGCCATCTGTATTCCTCTACGTACATTTGAAACATATTTATCTCTAGATCTCTTAATTGAATTTATAGCACTACTCATATTTTTTATCACCTCTTCCTTCATTTTTTTATCTTTGGTTGATTTTCAAATACCCAATAGTGTCATCACTTCTTTTAATTTCCTTGATTATAGGAGACCTTTCAACATTTGAGCCTGAACTGTCACTCCCTCATTTAAGAAATACTTTTCAAAAATGCGGTCGACACGATATCGTATAATATGGTCAGGTTTTTTATCTCCATATGTGTGAGTGTCAACATTTTCTAACATCTCATTATCGATAGTGATTTCATCTGTACATATTCGAAAAAATAGTACATATTCAATAAATAACTAAATTAATAAATATATCTATAATTTCAATAATATGTGCATGTGTTTAATATATATATATATATATATATATATATATATATATATATATACCTTGTGATTCAATTTCTTTATTTGGATTTCTTTCAATATTTTCACCATCTTCAATCATTGATTCAATATCTCTTTCACTTTCTCTTTCAAAATTTTGTATCTCATCATCAATGTTTTGAGGAATATCTCTGTCTGTTTACATTAAACAAAATATTTTTCAAATTAGTTCATCAAATAAAAATTAAGCTTCACATTTTACACTAGGAAAATTTTAAATATATCAATAGATCATAATATTTAAATTTACATACCTGCTTCAATTTCTGCTTGAGGTTGATTTTCCTCTTCAATATTTTAGAGGGTTTCTAACTTCCTTTTGTGAGACTGTCTCATCTCTTCTCTACATTCCTCAGGGTCTCTTTTTCGATCATATTTTCTCACACAAGTCCTTCGATTTCCCATGATAATAGGGTATGAAGTTCAAAAACTTTCCTTCAAAAAATTAGACAATAACTCAATTAGCAAAAGCATCACAAAATATTTAATTTAAAAAGAAATTCATTTTAATTTTTTTGCAAAAAATACATACTCCAATCCAAAACACTTAGTTTAAAAA
This sequence comes from Pinus albicaulis, assembly GCA_034641835.2. Lineage (NCBI taxonomy): Eukaryota > Viridiplantae > Streptophyta > Pinopsida > Pinales > Pinaceae > Pinus > Pinus albicaulis. The sequence goes on along the minus strand of CM076575.1, from coordinate 1,193,411,134 downwards.
ATTTGAGAAAAAAATGTCTTATAAAAATGAAACGAAGCTTAAAAGATTTACTTCAACTCAAAACATGTACTCTAAAAAATGTCACTTCAAAAAATGCCTTCAACTTTTAAAAAAAAAAAAGTCACTTTAAAAAATACTTCCAGAAATTGTCTTTTCGAAATTAAGCCCAACTCCATACTTTCAAAAAAAATGAAGCACAAAAAACATCCAAAAAAATGTATCACATACCTCCAAGAAATGTTTTTTGAATGTATGTCCAAGAAAATTCCTTAAGCCCAAAACAATTTTTTACAAAATCAGGCCACCTCCAAGAAAATTATTTAAACCCAAAACAATTCTTTGCAAAATCAGTCCGCTTCCAAGAAATGTCCTTAAATCCAAATCTCGAAGAAAATTTTTTAAACCCAAACCAAGACCTTTGTAAAATCAAATTAAATGTGCGAAATGTGCGAAAATTATGAATGATTTCGCGACAATTTATATTGTCGCGAAATGTGTTTTAGGAGGGGCTCCGTGAAATTTTCTGGCCGACGGAAAATTATACAAAAGTTCGGCCGAATTATTAAGTCGTTAGATTTAATGGGCCGTTGGTGCAAAAAATAGTTCAACCGAACTTTTAATCAAAGTTCGGCCGAACTAACGCATCACCAGTTACGCAGAACTAGGCTCTGAATATGTTTCTGCAACTTTGGATTGATTAAAATCCATGAAAGGTTTTTAATTAATTGTTGGAATCAAGACAAGCATTTTCAGAATTGAATCTACTTTCAGGAAATATAACTTTTATGGAATTTCATAAACGTTTACTAATTTTAATTAATTTTCTAATAAAATGGGTGCAAACAATTTCTGAGGGTCATTGTAATTCAGTGAAATCAAAATTTTGTATCGCCCAAAATACATTGTAAAAAAAAATTTAAAAATTATGGGGCATTACATTGGTCCGCCGTCTCTAATGGGTAGCTTTTAGATTTTTAGTTTATAACTTATATGTTAAGAAATTTGTTGTGTCGCAAAACATATCCAAAATATGCATTTTTTTGAATTGGACCAATTCAAAAAATTCTAGTAATTATGATATGCATCCATTGGCTTTGTAAATATGACGAAACCAAAGTAGACTCTGTCTAGATTGTTGTAACATATTTTGTTTTCTCAAAAACACAAATTTTCAATGAATACAACATTGTGGCATAACATGACTTCTTATGAATCCTTTGATTGTTAAGAAACACACACTAAAAGAAACGCTAAGTTGACATATCAAATCTACATAAAAAAATTTCAAAAAATAAGTAATAGAAAGCTAACAAAATTTCTGACAACTTTTATTTGTATCACAAAATGAAATTCTAAACAGAAATTTTTTTATAGTTTGCAGAAAGTTGAAGAACCGAAAAAATGAAAAAAATTTCTCAAAAAAGGGCAAAAAGTGTAACCCAACTTCACATTTTCACAGGACGTGTAACCATAGTTAAATTCAATTCAATAGTTGTACCAAAATAAAATTAATAAAAAAATTGTATTGATGTGACTATAAATAAGAATGAGATTTTCAAGAAAAAATCATTATCATTGAACAACTAATGCATTTGTCCTTTGTACTTAAATGACTTAAAATAAAATATAAATATAAATTTATAAATTATTAATTACATTATATGCTATTGATTAAAATTTATGTTATTTAAATTGTATAATAGCATGTAATTAATATACTATATAAAATAATATAATATAATATAATAAATGTATAGGGATATGCATTGTTTCTTTCAAGAAATGTGAAATGACAATAATATATTTTTATTCAAAAAATGTGAAATGACATTTATTATGGGTATTTTACTTTGATTTTAAAAGTACTTAGAGCACTACCATGATTAACCATGAGTTTTTATCCACCATTGAGAATGTGACAAGTAAGTACCTTTAACTCAAGCAATGCCACCTAAACCATTAGGGACGATGTCATCCTCTAAAATGTGATTAGTTCTCATAAAGTGAATTTTGATGGTACATTTTTCTTAGGAGGCCCATTTTAGACCTCAAAATTCCCCTAATGGACAATAGTTATCTGGCTTTTCCTGACTGCTAACCATGTATCTCATGTGAGTCTCCCTATATAGTCTTCTTGGTTGACTAAATACAGGTATGGTAGCATAGGTCATGTCCATTTGGAGGGTGCCTTAAAGTTTATCTCCCCAGGAGAATTATAAGAGCATGCCATATTTAGGTGGAATGTCAGCTACTGCAATATCCATTACTAAGCTCTTGGCTGGTATTTGTGTGAGATTAACACAGAGATATTTGATTAGGCCTAGACATTTAACTCTGCTGGAATCAAAAGAGTATAAATATTTGTATGGTCTAGTTATCTCAAGGCCTAGTCTTTCCATTACTACCTTCGGCATGAGGTTATGTGAAGCTCCTGAATCTAACATGGCGTTGTGGAGTATTTTATCATGGATATTCAGACTAACATAAAATGGAGGAATACCTCCTTCTTGAAATTCGCCTTCTACTTTAGGTCCAAACATAAGTTTAGGTTTGTCATCATTCAGATTTACAGAATCAACATTTTCTCCTACGTTTAAAGCTTTCAAAACTTGGGATCTATATACATCTTAGGCAACTAATTCAGTAAGAGGTATGGAGATTTTATCTTGGAAATTTCATTCTTAATACTGAAAGGTGTTTGCATTTTTAGCAGATTTGAATCAGTTTTATCAGACACTGTTTTTATGGCAATTTCAGCTTGCTGATTTTTATTTGGAGTCTCAGTTAAAACAGTTTTGTTAGGGCTACTAGCTGGATTAGTAGTGCTGCTTTGGTCACCACTATGTTGGTTGTTTTTGTTTTTATTTTTATTATAACTTTTAACCACTGTGTTTGAATTTTTTTTGTCCTTTTAGGAATATTTTTTGGGTTGTTTCTCTTAGGAGTGTCATGGTTTTTCTTGCTCCTGAGGTAATATTGCCTATGCACTTCCATGATGGCATTTTCGAAGCCTTGCTTGTAGTCCTGGGATTCTATGTTTTCTTCTTCATTTGGGGAAAATATGCCTTGTTCTTCCTCAGTGAGGAAAATAGTATCCTCGTTATTAACTCCCATTAGATTGATATGACTTTCCTCTGGTTCTTCAATCCCCCCCTCATCCTCATCATCATAGTTTTCTTGGAAAGGAGGCCTGATTTGTTGGTTAGGACCTCTCTGTCTTATTTGAGGGGCATTTCTCCTAAATTTTTGGTTTTGGTTCTAGTTTTTATTTCTGTTTTGAGGAGCTGTTTGGTTTCCTCTAGGGGAAGCTCTCTCATTTTTTTTATTCTCTCCATCATCCTTTCCATGGTTCTAACTAGGTTATCAATTTTGGTATAAGATGTAGAGGCCACGGGTTCTTCCTTGTATGTGACCCCCTTTTTAGTTCTCATTCTAGCCCTTTTGGCAATCAGATTGGCCTCTACACTTATTGCTCCACTCTGCATGTCTTTTAATGTAAGAGGTTCTCTTTCTCTTAATTGATAAGCCATCTCTGGATCAAAACCATCTAGAAATTTCACTAGGGCTAAACCCTGTGGGGGTTTCATGTGAGGAGGAAGTGAATTATATACACTGTTGAACCTAGTGCAGTAATCTTGAACACTTTCTCTTGCATTCCTTTTGAGGTTCTCATACTCTAATAGGATTTGAAGAGGATTTTTCTTTATTTCCCATCTTATTTATGAATGCTTTATGAGGAGAAGGGAGGTCATGGATGTTATTAGGGGCTAATTTTTTGAACCATTTCTTGGCTTCTCCTCCTAAAATTTGGGCAAACATTCTCATTTTGATGGTCTCATCTTCTATTTCTTGGTAATTGAAAGCATCATTCATCTTATCTACATGTTGTTGATAATTTGTAGGATGAGTTCCATCGAAGTGTGGGATATTAGATTGGTATTCTTGTGGTATAGGCAATAGAGGTTGTGGTTACACCAGTGGGGCATACCAGGCTACCATGATTTTTGGTTGGGTAAAAAAAGGATGGTTAACAAGTGGAGGATTGACAAAAAGAGGTAAAGGGTTAAATGGAGGAAGGTGAAAAATGGGTATATGAATGGGGGTTGAGGTTAGTACAACAAGATTTTTCTGTAAGGTGGATGGGTCTAAAACTATCTGGGTTATCCAACTCTGAGATCTAGTCCTAGACAAGCTTTGTTCTAGGGGTGAGTCAGAGAGGATATTCTACAAATCTTTAAGGTTTTCAAGTAGGGAACTTGCTTTGTGAATTGGTCTGCTAATAGTTGAATTTTTAGATCTAGGAGATTTCCTTAGGATGTGCTCTAGATTGTCAACTATTGCAGGAGGGTTTGGGTCAAGATGGGATCTGGTACAGATTATTCTAGAAGCCAGAATTTAGACCCAAAATTTAGAGAGGTTGAGAGTTTTATAACAATTTGAAAAACAAACCAATCTGTAAAAGAAATACTTAAACCACAAAGTATTCTTGACTGGGTTCTATTTAAGGTTTGATGATATCTGGATTTCTCAATAATTTCTCAGTGGAGTCTGTAGAGAACCAATGGAGTCAGCAGGCCTATTGAAAACCAGTGGAGTCACAAGGTGGATGATTTTAATTATCTTATGGTTGGTTGTTGTCCACCATCAGCAACCAGATACCAGTATTGGATAACACTTGATTCATCGAAGTTTGAATGGGGTTTCTGAGTCCTTGAGAGAAGATTAAGTTGTTTTAATATCTTAGTTCCCCAGTATGGTCGCCACTATCTTGGCTCCCCGAGATTTGCAATATTGGCAAGAACATATCTATATGGAACCACATCAAACCACTTTGGAGTCCAAGGACCTAGCCTTCTTGGACTCTGGGAGGGCTCTCTCTATTGTGGGATGAAAATTATTTTATATTTATGCTTATGTTCTCTAATTTTAGGCTGGTTATGAAGTTCTAAGACTATTTGTTTTGTTTGTTTGATAGATTTTTTGATTAATTGATTGATTGTTTTAGTTGAATAGATAGACTGTTAGAAGCATTAATCCATTGGGATATGGAGTCATAAGAGGCTTTAATTTTACATCAAATCTGCAAGGGTTTTCATAGGGAAAGCTAACTATATCAAGTGGATCTCTTAGATTAGATGAAATATGAAATGACAGCAAGTTGTGAAATCAATAAAACTAAAGGGAAATTAAGAATCCTTTAACCATACTTCAACAAGAAAATCCTTTTAGGTATTTTTTTAAGAAAAACCAAAGGACGGGGAAAAAAATAAACTTCTTTGGCTAGACTCTACTAAGTAAACCTTGAAACAAAAATCCAACAATCCTAGAGAGCAGGACACCCTCGAACTCTCTAGTTATTACTTTCAAACAAAGAAAACATTTAAGATAACAATCAGTTAAACTAAAGAGCGGGACAACCCTGAATTCTTTAATCAAACTTCAAAGAAGGCCTCTAAAGCAACAGTTTAAGAAAAACCAAAGGACAGGGAAAACCATAAACTTCTTTGGCTAGACTCTACTAAGTAAACTTAAAGGAAATAAGCTAGGTGGAAATAAAGAGCAGGATGCCCCTAAATTCTCTAATCATGCCTTGCAGAAGAAAACATTAATATGAAAGAAACAGACAAAATTAAGGTGCCAAGACAACATATCTTAATCTAACATTTATGTTCTTTTATCAGAGAAATGATGGAAAATATGGAAAACAGAAGAGAAACAATGACAAAGAAGGATAACATCACCATTAACATAGCTCAAGAATATTTTGAATGTGCTTGTATTACTGATGTCCAAAACAGTTACAATGCTCCAGTGCAATAATCTCCGCAACTCGGAGTCTGATCAAAATCCATGCTAGCAACTTAGCCAACTAACCAAATAACCAACCAACCAACAACTGAAAATGAACAATACATGCAGTATTTATCGGAAAATTGAGGAGGTTGCCCTAAGCTAGGGTGACAGATTTGTATTAATTATAGATTTAATGTAATCTTGAACTTTGAGACCATGCAAGGCCCAAGGAAAAATATCACTGACTGACTCATTGTAACAATAACTTTTAACTTAACTGCTGAGATAAATTTTGAGATATTTTTGAATTTTTGACTTTAATATTAACTCTACAATTACTTTTGAGTAGCTGAGAAATATCTTTGATTGGAACATTAAGTGAGGTAGCTACGTTGAGAAAAAATAGGCTGTAGGTGGAAAAATGTGTTTTGGAAGAAGTAATTGTTGTTTTTCCTTGTCATTTGGATATGTCTTATGTACTAATTTGCTTTTGATTTGTCTTTAAACCTCTAATTTGGCTTTAACTCGGATTTGTCTCTTCTTTAATTCTACTTTCTCTATTTAATTCCTTTAATCTGACTTTTATGTTTGATCTCTCTTTTAACCTTCTTTTCACTACTACATTTGGCGGAAATTCCGACGCTTTTGACCAAATGTCGGAAATTTCCCCAATTTTTTTCCATCCCGCCTGAAACCATCGCTATACCGACGTTTATAGAAAGGTGTTGTAATACCGACACTTAGAAAAGTGTCGCCATTGCGACGTTTGGAGGAAGTCGTCGCACTGGCGACACTATGGCCCAACGCGTTGCTATTAAGAACGACTACAAGTGCGACACAATGTCTAAGTGTCGTAATTGCGACGTTTGGAGGCCTTCGTAGCTCTTGCAAAATGGTAAGCTCTTACAGCAGGCCCTTCCTCCTATAGTAGGGTTGACTCTATTTGGGTTTTTTTGGTCAATTCCATTGGATTGTGTTAGGCTGTAGTGTTCTCTCTAGATGTCAAGAATCAAGATTCAATACCCTCTATTATCTTCATCACCCAATACAAGATTTAAATTTTTCCCAAAGAAACGCTTATTAATTTGGCAGCCATTATTTCTCCCTTCTTTAAAAACCCTACATTTAAATGAAAACAAGCATTGCATTTCAACTAAAAAAATCTATTAGTGTTCAAATGTACATGTGTGCTACATTAACATCTGATATCATGCGCGCATTTGCCCTCCGCTCTTGCAGAACAGCATTCTCCCTCAACATTCGCCCTCAGCTCTTGCAGAACAGCATTGGCCCTCAGCTCTTGCGGAACAGCATTGGCCCTCAGCTCTTGCAAAATGGTAAGTTCTTACTGCAGGCCCTTCCTCCTATAGAGGGTTGACCCTACAGCCTAACCAAATAGCTCCACTTGAGAAAAATTTTCATAATCTTGGGGCTGGATATACTGCAGAGCAAACAATTGTAGTTATCATTCGTGCTCCAATATATTAATATACTTTTTACATTGAACTAAAGATAGGGAAACAAGCAAATGCTAGCCATCATACAATGCTTTGACATAAGAGTTTTGAGTGACATACTTGAAAAAAGAACTCATCGACTGATATTTATAATCATTTGAGTTATTCAAGTTAAACACAATGTCAAGAATCAAGATTCAATACCCTATATTATCTTCATCACCCAATACAAGATTTAAATTTTTCCCAAAGAAACGCTTATTAAATTGGCAGCCATTATTTCTCCCTGCTTTAAAAACCCTACATTTAAATGAAAACAAGCATTACATTTCAACTACAAAAATATATTAGTGTTCAAGTGTACATGTGTGCATCACTTGTGTAGCGTATTCCTTTTCCACTTTCACATTATCCAAGAATGTGTGCAGTATAGTTCATATTTTTTGTGATTTAGATTATCTTGAAAAAGGAAAGGTAAATTATTTCCCATGGAAAAAGAAGGTTTTCCCCTTTTACTACTGGAAATGGTACAAAAAAGTTCCATTTATACCCGAAACTCCTATGAAACAGGAACCAAATAAAGGCCATGTCCTCAATGGACATCATTTGGCTTTGAAAATGGCCATTGCACCGTGTTGTTTCTTATATTATAGCACGATAGTTTCTTAGGTCATTTCTTGTTTCTTGAGATGAAAAACAACCAAAGAAATCGTGAAGATCCTTTTAAGAAATAAATGACCATTTCTCAATCATATCTCAACTATTTTTTATTTTATTCAGTGGTTGTTTACTTTGAGAGAAATTTGACACTTTTATAAGGAATATAACATAAAAACACAAAATGGGAAGGAATTGATGATGTAGATGACCTTTAGTTGTTGTCAATTAAGAATTGATAATACACGATGCATGTTCTGTACTACAAACTAGATTCCTTCCCGGAGTTAGGACACAGAGTATTGAATCAAAGTTGTAGTTTCTAACTTCTTGTATTGGTTCATCAATCTTGAAATTCAGACATTACATGTCTTCATTGCTTCATGTTTGAATAATTTGCATCATATCGTACAATAGGAAATTAGGAATTATGATTATTATTACTTTATGGATCTGTTAAGTTACCTTTAAGTTTGCATGGTTTAGTGTGAAATTATTCTAGTCCCCAAACACATATAATCAAGGAATTATAACGTGATTTCAAACATTAAATATCAACAAAACCGTTTAAAGGATATTGAAAGGAAAAAGGTGATGGAAGATAGAAAGTGCCTTACTTAAATGCTCTAAGGATTTTTCAATAGTTGCTCCAAAAGCTTCACTTCAAGGCCCTTCAAGATCGTCTCCAACAATGCTATACCATCACCTTCAACAATGTTGCTCCAAAAATGTCCTCAAGGTCTTCACAACAATTTTACTAGAAGTTGCTCCAACAATATATTCAATAAGGTCTTCATTGTCAACTCGTCTCTTGTTTGGGTGCCTTAATGTGCAATGACATGTTTCCAGGACTGAATACAATGCAAGGCATATTTGAAACTCTAACTTTGTCGTCCGGTGTCTTATTAGAAATTATTTCAGTTTTCATTTTGTGTTTTTAAGTTAGATATTGTTTTCAAGTTTTTACATTTATAATTGTATTGCAATGTGTCAGACTGATGAGAGCAGTGCAGGAACAACCCAGAGACGGGATGATCGTGGAAAGAGGCCAGCGGAAGAACATGTAAAGTGCCAGCATTGCTCTATCTTCAGGTATTTTAGTTATTTACATAATTGAAATAATATTAATTTTGTTCAAATATGCAGACACCTAGCCATGGTACGCCTGATGATTCCCTCTTTGAGGAAGATCTTTCTCCATCCCTATCTCCAGTGTTCTTGTTGCGAAAAAAGGCACGAAATGCAAGGTCGGAATTTAATACTTTGATAGACGCGCCTCAAACACCTAAAATAGAAGAGAAGATAAAACAACTTATGAGCCAGCTAGAAAGATATCAGGTAATAATAAAAAGTCAAAAGGATATTTTTTTTGTTCTGCATGAGATGAATTGTGATATTTTGATTTTTAATTTTTACATTGACTAAACTAACAAAAAGTTCTTTTGTATGTAGCGTTTTCTGGCACTTGCTGAATCCGGTGTTGGTGGTAGTGGGACACAAGGGCAAGATATTGCCCAACAACCCTCTCGTACACCTTCTACTCCTTTAGGTGCTAGCCAAGAAACACACCCTGCCCAAGCAGACACCCAGCCAACCGCTGAACGTGTTGGCAATGATGAGGCCGATATGGCCAACTACATTATTGCGTTTCCTGGAGCTACACGTGTCAGCTCCACAGGGACCATTAATGGCACGTTGTTGGTGAACGATGAAGGTTTCCCTATAAAGCATGTACAACTCCCAGGTAAATTTTAATATTTTAACTATTTCATGTACTTTATCTAAAACATATTTATCACGATTTTTATTTTTAAATTAATGATAATATCTTCTTTTTTTTTTTCTTTTTTTTTAATCTGTGTAGGAAACAATGAGTTCTATAGGTATCTGGAGAGCCATGCGTTGGTAATTTTTGGCCCAACCATACGCACAGGGTGGAATTCCCAGAGTTCCAACCTGAAAAAAGAACTTCTAGATTATCTAGAAACCCTTTTTGGGGTCGGCATATTTGACAGAACAGCGGTGGCTCGGGTTGCCGGCAAATATTTGAAATATATCAGGGACACCTATAGGACGCAATTTCAATTTAACCCTAGATATGAGCGTCCTCTCACAGTTCCAGAGAGTGAGTGGAGAGCACTCATCCATGACGGAAAAGAGAAAAGGGCAAAGAAAGAAGGAAAAATACCAACTGGACCCGCAAGGTAAATTACAACTTTAATTCAATAGCTTTAATTTTCTCTATGTCTAAAATAAAAGTGTGATATGTCATATCTGACTTTAATCTTTTGATGCTAGGTTGCCTGACACCTCAAAGGCAACCAAAGCTAGGATTGAAAAAAAGGGCCATCACAAGCTAGGCCAGGGCAGCTACTTGAAATTGGCTGCAAGAATTGTAATTAAGTAGCTAAACATCTTATAATTAATTGTATCACCTTCCAACGTTTTTGTAATCCTATCAAATATGATTAAAAATACACAGACATATGTAATGTAGGGTGATGACTTCAGAATAGAAACAACAGAGGAAGATAAAAATATCGCTTTCCATTTCGGCTATCAAGCCGTAGTTGAACGTCGCATAAGCTTGGGGCAGGTCCCAAGATCCAGAATGCCTGATAAGGTAAAACATTAACCTTTCAATATGTTTGTTTTCATCCATAGATTTAATGTCTAACAACTTTGTTTAAATCAGGGGAGAAACACTACCGACGACGCAAATAACCCAGTTTTAGAGCCAAATGTAGATGATCCTCACGTGCAACCTGATCATTGTAGTAGGGACTAGGCCGACAATGCTACTATCAGTGAGGGCCGTGACGGTAATTAATTTCCACTTATAATTTTTTCTAATTATACCTTGATGGTTGTTCTTATAACGTTTTTTGTTTAAATGACAGAGAATGTTTCCCTTGAGGATCTTACCACCGGAGAGGAAGACAGGGCAACAGTCCCAACGGCGACAACTGGTGCACCAGGTAAATAATCTCATTGCAATTTTTTTTATTAATATTACCGAACTAGTTCAATGATATTTAAAAACTGAAAATTAAAATTTAATATTATCTATTTTTGTAGGCGATGCCCTGTCACTGGATGAGACCATACATCGTGAATATGCAACTAGGTCAGCGGCGACAACTGGTGCACCAGGTAAATAATCTCATTGCAATTTTTTTTATTAATATTACCGAACTAGTTCAATGATATTTAAAAAACTGACAATTAAAATTTAATATTATCTGTTTTTGTAGGCGATGCCCCGTCACTGGATGAGACCAGACATCGTGACTACGCAACTAGGTCAGCAGTGTGGGTCGAAAGGCATGAAATAGGAGCAGAGCATGATGATATTGATAATGTAATTAGGAGCTTTAAAAATAGGAAGAAGAAAAAGAAAATTCGATAATGTAAAATATTGTATTATTATAAGACAAACGTTACCAATGACCATACTTGGAAAGTTTTTTGCGTTATATAAAAAACTCATTTATCATACTATTTTTATGTCAAGCATTAATTGCAATGTTTCCTTGCGTACTTTTTGTTGAATTTTTTTTAATTAGTTATTGAATATTTTTTTTTATGCTCATGAAAGTAAAAAATGAAATATAGATTGGGTATTGGGGAATTGAGAGTGATGTGAGGGGCGGGGAGGGGCCATAAGAGCTTCCACCTTCACGTGGTTGGCCCTGTTTAGTAGAGAATAATTTATTGGAGCAATTTAATCTTGGAGCAAACCTCCCTCGATCCAGCGTAGCAACAAAAAAGTCACCGTTGACTTAGTTGCTACTCTTTCAGATCATGGGAGGCTTGTTCCAAGTTCATGCGACTCCAATAAATTGTTCTTGAAACGAAGAGGAGCTTATTCAGGTATGTTTTGACATTTTCAACATATGTTCTAACATTATCATAAGAATGCATCTTAGAGTAAAAAATACTACATCAATTACTTGTATTGATTGTATAGATAATGATAGATTTTGATTGACTTGGCAGTGCAGGTACAAATCCTCTTGCATCATGAGCAATACAACTTGTCAACCAGGGTCATGTCCAGGATATTTTTGCTTGTGCGCTTGACCAGGTTCGTAATGTCACATTTTGTAAGTTCTTTTACAGTTCATAATTCAATATTAAGCTTGTTCATGATTATTATCTAGGTTTTTTGTATGTGTTTTTTCATCTATTTGATTGTAAGCAACTCTGCATGTTTCCTGTTGTTCACTATGATTTCTCCCATTACCACTCCCAGGATGAATCCGAAATTATTGTTACATAGGTTACTTTATTGTTACTATGATTTCTCCATTTACGATTTCATAGGTTACATCATGTAAAGTTGTCAATCTCAGGTTGGTGATGAGCTTTAGTTCTCCGGATTTGGGGCTTTTCTGATATTTTCTCCCTCATGTCATTCCTGCATCACCTCGTTGTTTGAGCATGCCAATTGTCTACCACTTGTACCAATTGGCACATGTCAATCCCTAAGTGGTGTCACATTTCACCTATTTTCAGTGAGAGTTTAGGGTTTCTCTAACATAGCTTCAGAAATCTGATTCAGTGCCTGCTTGAATATTGTCACACAATACTCATGGTTTGGATTGATGAGCATGTTCTGAATGGTTGGTTGATTCATAAGAACCACCCATATAGTCATCTTGAGATATTTCAGAAGTTTTCTCGGGTTTCCTTTTTCACCGTTTCTAGTGGGTGGGATGGTGTGGGGTGATCCATCAATACTGGTGCTCTTGTAGTAGGGAATTTTTTTTTGGGGATATAAAGGAGCATTTGATTTAGATATCCCATTGGATGCATTCATAGATGGGCACCTGAAGGCTGCGAGAGACACTGGTTAAAGATTGTTTTGTGGTGGCCTTAATATAGTCGTGATTTCTTTCTATTATCTTAATGAAAATATATAGTCCGGTCTCATTAAAATGAGGATTGTGGTTGTATTTCTCTTTGGTTGTTTATCTCTTAATGCTCCAGAAGTTGCCAAAAGTTGCGATAGTTGTTTAGTTTGCCTGTTACAACTTAAAAGTGGTTTTTAGCAATGGGAGTCATGTTTTTTAAGGTTCATACTAATATGAAGATCTTGTAATTCTATATTCAAGATAAGAGAAGATGGCCTCTGCTTTGGGCAGTATGACAACAATTGCCACATCTACCTCATTAGGTAACAATGGAAAGGGGAAGAAGTTGGGTGCAATGTTTGATAATTATGGCAGACAATTGTCTTCTCTTTCAGTTTTTTCACCCATTTCCTTTAATCGCTCAAGCAGAAGAGGGACTCTGATATTACATGACAGAGAGAAGGTAGTTAATACAAGAGCTATGGAAAAGGAGTTTTACTTCAACAAGGATGGCTCAGTGACAAAAAAATTGTAGGTCAGAGAAAAAATTATATTTAAAGGAAGGTCACCTGCACGTGAAACTTCACTGCGGTGGATCTTTCCTTGTCCACTTATATTCGATTTTAATGTGACATTTTAATTTTTCATGGAGGGTTGTTATTTTAGATGTGTGCTCTGGTTTTATTTTTAACGTTGTATTAGTTCCCCCTCTTAAATGTCTTAGATTTGGTAGGCATAATTTGAAAACTCAAAGGTGAAAGGAAACATATTTGTTACCCAGTGGTCTAAAAGGAAAGGGTTATGGCTGAGTCAAATTTTATTGTTATTGACAGTGTAATGAAATTTATCTCAATGCTATGGTTTTTGCCTTTTTATTGGTTGAATTAGAGGACCCAGTTGAAAATATTGAGGCCAAGTAGGCTAGTTTTCCTTTTTGCTGATGGTTTGGTGTATCTAATTGAATTAGTTGCCTAAGGTATTTTTGGTTGCAAACTCCTTTTCATTTTTCATACAGTATTGGCCTTGTGGAATACATTTGATTGTGTGGTCTTGTTAGATCTACAAAATTTGTAGTTTTTTAGTCTTATGGCCGAGGTGCACTTTTATTATGGAAATAGTTGATGCAATATTGTCATTTAATCCTTACTACAGGGTAGCATGTTGAGAAGTTTCTTGTGAAACATTTGGTATTGAAAATGACACTTGATCCTATACAGCATCATGCACTTGACTTCAAAATTCATATTCAAAGTGTGCCATACAATTCTTGCAAAATTTCAAATATTTATGTTGTTTTAAACCATTATCTTTTTCATGTATTGGATGCTGAAAATGTGAAAAAGACTTTGGTATGAAACCAACTGGTGAATAATTTCCAACAAAACAACCACTTCCAAGACATGATTTAGAAGTATAACATATGTACTTATGTAGCATAGAAAGATATCATTGATGCATTGTCAATGTTTGGCTAGGGTTATTTTTGGAGAAAATAACTCCTTATTCCTAGAATAGTGATCTTCAATACAAGTAAATGCCAGAGAAGAGAGATCATCGTGTGACGCAACAAAACTGAAATTGGACCCCTAAGGAGAGCTGGTGTGTCTACAATCGCTCTGTCAGCATTTTCCCCTGTTTTACCCCGTTCTTTTCCTCTAGCCTGGGTCTTCATTGACTTCTTCTTTCTTCGGGTTTATTTATCAAATTCGTAGAATTTGATCAATAAATACCATCCACAATGGTTGGACTTTAATTTATATTCCCGACTTTATATTATCTCTAAGCCTTATAACCAATGTTTAACTTTCAACACTTTGTATTTATACTCCACGTTTCTTTTTAAATAAATAACTTGTAATGAACTTTCGGCTCTATATTTCACCACCCAGACTTACAACAATCACGCTCCAGACTTATGCTAATTATCTTCCAATCGTTTAATTAAACAATTTCATTATACTCCGGCCCCACCTATATATATCAATAACCAATCAAACACTCATATCGTACCTGGCTATCCTCCACACACCTTAGTTAACCTCCGGGCAAGTTCAACGTGCGACCACCGTCCGATGGCCCTTCTCCAAATCAACGACTCTTGGCAATTTCGCTCGGCTTCCAACGTCGGGCTTTAACGTGCGATGGCACGGGTTAAACGGTGGTTTTCCGGGGGTCACTTCGCCACGTGTCGCTTTCCCTATGGAATCGCTCGCGAATAGGAAATACCGCCTACTCCGCAAAAGCGGTGCGATATGGGCAACCCGCTTTTGTGATTCCACTCGTGGTTTTGGTACAGGCTTGACCACGGGTGCAAGTCTGGTTCCGCTTTCCTTTTGTTTGTTAACTCATGTCCAATCCTCGGGTCAGGTTCCGAAAGCACAACAATATTGTCTCTTTATTAAGCGGGATTTTTATATTTGAACAGTGTTCACGACCCCGGTTCTCTTCAGTCGAGCCCACTGGACTTCAAACGGCGATAAACCATAATTCAAACCAAATTCGCGTTCCAAAATAGCCTGCTGACGTCAGCCAATTTTGTGACGCGAAAACCAAATGAATTCCGCCCTAATCTTTTTCGGGTCCGAAGTTGGCTGGCGTACGGAGGGAGAGTTTTGACGCAAATTTCTTATCAAATTCACCCTAATCTTTTTCGGGTCATTTTCATTGTTCCCCGCCACCCTTTTGACTTTGTAAATAAAACAAATTGTGTCTGCGTCATTTTCATTGTTCCGTGCGCTAGCCAGTCTTCCATGCAACAAAATTCAAAAACCAACTGTTAACGCTTGCTGACCGTTACCTTGCTGAAGAGAATTGAAGCCGAGTATTTCAGGGTTCTTCTGTCATAACCAGCACCTGTTTAAACACGTTTCATTTCCCGTAAATAGGTATTTATTCCAATTCCCCGCTAAACTTTGTAAAAAATCCTGGTTTTAGTTTTAATTCTGCACTAAGGTCTGAAAAGAAGTTCAGTTTGGTCTTTTTCGTTCCCAGAACTGCAATTATATTCCCAAAACTGGTAATTGTGCCCCTTTTCCACAAAAACACTGAAATTCCATTTCTGAATCCACAAGAACCAGAAATGAAAGTTCCTGTAGCTCTGAATGTCGTGCCCATCAATGCCCCTCATAAGGACTTGGATTATTTGCCTTTAGCTAATATGGATTTTCAAATTAAGGACTTGCGTCTCAGTGAGAATCCTTTTCGAATATTTTGCCACTGCAGAGACAATTATTTGAATGGTTCTGACATATTTGGACTTTGGGAATCAAATCTTCCTATGTACCTTCTCCCCTCAGTCCATATTTTTCCTGAGTTAATCCATTATTGCTACGCAAAGTATGATCCCAACCAACAAACAGTTTTATCCCCAAGTCAAAATGTCCTTTTCCCAATAACTGCTCAGTCCATAAATGAAATGCTACAATTCCAACCTGGTCAAGCTCTCACTCCCCTGTCCATGGTTGAATTACTTGAGAAATATACTAAGTTATCCCGTGAAGAGTTAAACTGCCTATGCCAAACCTTCATGTTACCAGAGCATCAGCCTAAAAACCCTCCCCCTTATGGTTATGCTTTCTTTACTGATGAGGGTAGAGTTATTTTAGACATGATATATTCCATAATGGGCTCCAATACTAGTGAGTATGTTGATCACTTAACCCTAGTATTGTTATCCATTTTTACCCCTGGACAGCCTCCTGCTGTCAAGTATGATTTTGCATCTTATATTGCTGACAAAATCCATGATCAGTTCATGAGATTTGATAATGAGAGAGTATTTAAGTATTCTTCTGTCATATATCATCTCATGATTTACTTTCAGTCAGAAAATTTCCCTTTTTATGTTAATAAACTTGATGCCAAAGGGAATCCTAGGTCAGTCATCTTTTGGTCTGCCATTACTCACAATTCCTCTTATTCTCCTTATTCCTATAATGAGTTTGTCGACCTTTTTGTTCATCCTGCAACTACCTTGTTGACAAGAGTCTCTCCTCCTAGAATTAACAATGAAATCAAGAAAATCCTTCAGCTCTCAAAGCATTACAAGATAGGTGACTGGTACCTATATCAAAACTACACAGAGATCAGGATATATGGATGTGAATTATGCCCATTCAAACCGCCCAAGTATGTCCCAATGAGACTCTTTGCATTAGAATATTTCAGGCAGATGAATAATTCAGATATAATTCATTTTTGCAATGCAAAGAAAAAGGCTCAACTCAGGATCAAGAGCCAATTAGGTCCCTTCATTTGTAACTCTAGGGAAGCTGGACAAGAAGCCGAAAGGATTTTAGAAGACCATCTCAGACTACAAAAGAGTTTCTACTGGGTGCCTTATGATCCAAACAACTTTATCTGTGATAGAAGAATGAAAAATAAACAGTCACCATACATCCATCAAAGAATCCTAGAAATAGAACAATATGCTAATATGGATGAATGGATAGAAGGGACATTGGTTGAAAATGATAGTGAGCAGGTCAATGTTGAAAATGTAATGAAAGATCTTGAAAAGATACTTGACCTAGAATCTTTTGGACAGGTGCAGGGATCTTCTTCAGCCAGGACTTTACAACAAAATTTGCAGGAGATTAGTACAGTAGCAGTAGAATCTAAAGGAAAACAAAAGGAGCCTGATATAGAAATAATTGAAAAATTCATAATGACAGCGCAACCAGAGACTTCTAAAGAACAAGGTCAAGGACAAATTCCTCCTACTCGGATCAGTGAGCCAGAAATTTCTATTTTACAAACTCCTTTGAATATAGAAAAGGGAAAAAAGAGAGAGGTTGAAACAACTACTCCTATTGGTGGCTCTTCTGAACAACAAGATGTTAAAAGGCAGAAATTAACTCCCCTTCCAGAAGATGAATCATTTCAGGAAATCCCTGACAGCCAGGGAAGAGAAGACAGTTAGCAAACAGATACAGGTAGTGGGACATCCACTAATTTTCAAAAACAGGGAATATAGAGGCAACAAAGTGCAGAAATATCTTCTTTCAAACCTCCAGTAAAAACTACCTGGGACATCAAAAGAACATTCACCAATATAAAGGCTAGGAACGATCCACTTAGACTTCAAGTGTACAACCAATATTTGAAGATGGCTCCGAAAATTCAAGAAAGATTGATGTCAGCTTATGACATCCAACAGGGTAAGATGTTAATGAGCCATTTGAAGCCCAAGGTGCGGCAGCCTCAGACAGCTGCAGATTACGTTAGGACTAATTTTGAAGTCTTAGTAAAGGATATCCATCCTTTAGTTCAAATTGAGCTACACAAGCAAACAGGTGAGATGATTTATTCTACTCTGACGGATAAATCAATGATGACCCATAATTTGCAGGATTCTTTGGATAATACTAATACACAGTTGCAGCTTGAAAAAGCCTCCTCCCAGGCTAAGGATGATAGAATCAAAACTTTAGAGGAAATAATCATTGGTTTGGGTCATAATCCTAAATATGTGAAAGGTATTGAAGCTTTGATCAAGAGAAAAGATGATGATATTGCAGCTCTGAGAAAACAATTAAAGTTACCGGCCTCAAGACATCCACAGACTGCATAAATCATCAAACAAAATTCTGAGGAAGAACTAATGGATTTGCTCTTAAAATTGAATGAGCAACTTACTGCAACTGAAAAATAGCTTGAGAATGCATTAAAAGATAAGCAGGCAAATATTCTAGTATCTACAACAGGAGTAGTGACAGGTACAGCAACAACAAGTCAGCCAGCAGAATTGTCACAGAGCAACACTGAAAATTTGAACACTGATGAATTAACAAAGTCAATGGAAGATATGAACATTCAGGCCATAGAGCTTCACAAAACAAAGGAACAATTGGCCACTCTAGAACATAAATATGATCTTTCAAAAATGAGGTTGCTGATAAAACAAGAGAAGTGAACAAATTAGAAAAAACAGTCAAAGCATTGGAAAAGGATCTCACATTGGAGAAACCTTTAAAAGAAATAAATTATATTCTTTGGGATAATATCATTCAAGCAATAAAGGATGTTTGGTCCTCAATTCAGATAATGGATGAACAGAATAACTTAGTTAAATTGGCTCTGGATGAGATTGAGAGATCAAGACAAGAGTTGGGAAATATGCCAGAAGAGGCCAATAGACTTATACATTTTTTGAATACTCAAACTAAGAATCAACTTGCAGAAATTGGTATTCAGGACAGGACCGGAACAATTCTGGAAATAAAGAAAGTTTTTACTAAAAGAACTCTGGTACAGAATTTAGAATGAAGGTGCTCAGATATGCAAGAAGAAATCATTGCCTTCAGAGAAAGATTGAATATTTTGTTAAATAGAGGATTGCCCAGTCCTATAGTTGCAGAAGATAAGCTAATGGACCTCGATAGTTATGTTGAAAAATTGGACAAATATGCTGATAATCAAGCTAGTTCTTCAACCAGTTCATCAACAGCAAAGATTGCTTCACAGAAAAACCCTTCATGACGATTGGAGAATTTATTTTATCTTGAGCATGAAGTGTAAATCATTTGTTCCCAAATCAGCCTGATTTCTTCAGATATACTGAGGCTGATGAAACACTAAGAAAGTTGCAAAGGACCAGAGTGCCAGAAGTTCAATGGTGGTAAGAAATGATGGAACTTTTGTAAAAAATTATCCTTACATAAATTTTTGCCTATTTACCACAGTATATCATGATAAAAAGGATAAAAGGATGAAAAAAGTTCAAAGAGTATTAGAGCAGTTAAAGAGTATCAGTGAAATGAAATAATCAACATAGAATTACTAAAGAGGACAGCAGCAAGCCAAGATATAGGGCCTGCCTCCAGCACATTCTTAAAAGAAGGAAACAGCACAACATCAGTTATCATTTTTCTTATCTACGAGACAATTTGTCTCTATATTGTTGTAATGACTTCATGGACTATTTTACTTCATATAATATATTAAAAACAGTGCTTTTTCTCTTGTGAGAAAAAAATGATTAATGTTTATCACTCTGCCTTCAAAACTAGCGATGTTGGTCTATGTTGTTGGTTTATTGATATGGTCTGATGGTCTTCCTCACATGATTAGCGTTTTTCTCTGTTCATGGATTTCGGGTACTTTAATTTGTATTTGGAACAATGGACGTCGGTATTCTATCTATTGCTTTACTATTCTACATACTGCTATTTCACTTTCTTATAGATGCCTTGGGCATATTTGGATGCTTTCTCGAATTGTCGATAATCTCCATGCCGACCGTTACTGGGTTTAATATCAAGTCCATGTATGTGACATGGGGTATTTTTCTATCACTGTCTGGGGTGAGACTTCCACATTTATGGATGGATATTTGGGTTCCAATCTTCAGATGTGAAAATGTAATGACTTCATGGACTGTGTTGTAACTCCTAGAGACAGCCTAGAAATGCCATAGACCAGTGCCTAGGACATCTTATATAGCAGAGAGACATGATTATGTAGTGAGAAGAATCTCATCAAACAAAGCTCTCGGAATATTTCTTGTCAATTGAGAAAACTAAAATGTCAGTGGTATACAATATTTCAGAAGCTTAAAGCTGAAGAGACAATCCTGAATAAGCAAGATATTCAGTCCCAACATAAATGCACAAGAAAATTTCAAGACAGTCTGTTTGTAACAAGGGATGGATTCTCGAATAGTTCACAGAGAAAGATGGTATAAGATTATTTACTGAGAATGTAGAAAAGAGGAGATATTAATTGATATAAAGACAGTATCCAGAAACATACGTTAGCATGTGATGGGCTTAAACGTTAAGAATCTATACATGGCAACCACGTCCGTAAATAATACTTCATAACATTCAACATAGCATAAATGCGAATGAGGTGAAAATGGAACGACATATTACATCTAAGCTATATTTAAAGTGCCGAGAAGCTACTGAAATAAGTATCCACAGGGATAAATTCATAACAGAAAGCTGCCAGCTACTCGCATTCCAGAATGTAATATCAGATATATGGATATAAGCAAAACAAATAACAACACTACAGCACACCAAAGAGAATAACACACTATGAAGAAACAAGACCAGAATCCTTATCTGAAACAGAACTTCTTTTCATTGAGGCCCCACGGGCTCTTTGCATTCATATTGAGACTTTCACAAAATGTTAAACAAGAAGACACTACACAGTATTTCCTCCAAAATTTTGGAACCTTTCTTTCTTCTTTGATCTACCTTATATAGGATTCCTCCCATTTCAGCGAGAAGATATTTCGGGGAAATATCTTCTTCACCTGGGCAAAATTTGTTAGATGTCATTCTCATAACAACAAAATTTCATGATGGGGAATCAAAACTCCCATCATGTGTAAACAGGCCCCAGGCCATTTTCAAAACAGAAATTTAAACAAATGTTTGATGTAAAAAGTAAAATGCAAGAGTGGGGGGAAAACAACCCACTCGGAACTTTAAAAGAAATAAACCAAATGAAAGTGAAATAGGTTGTTTAGACCATATCATGAGTTAACAGAAAATTCACGGGCGAGGCTGAGTGGAAGCCGTTGCAGATTCGGGCGGAGGCACGTTTGCGGAGGAACTAGTATGCTGACTCATAAACTGTGTCAGTCTCTGCTGACTCTCGGAATTTTGTTCGGGCATCGCTGAGAGCTTCTCCACCTTGATAAAAGCTTCGCCTAGAGCATGAATACCTACCTCAGTAGGGAGCCGATGTATGATCATGTAAAGGAGATTAAACTCCTTTTTGAGGACTGTAACAATTGTACTGGCTTTGAGCTGGGTCGCTTTCCCCATCTGGAGGTCAGTCCGATCTCTTTCCATTTGCAAACGCGCTGTGTATTGGTCTAGAAGCACAAGCACGGCAGGGGCGGTTGGTTCCCAGCAGGAAGGGAGTCAGGCTATGGTGATCTCATCCCATACCTCGTCAAACTGTTCGACACTGTCGACCACCCGTTGAAGGGCCCTTGAAGCCGCTGCTCGGGCTTCCTCTTTATCGATGATCTTCTGACACTCGATGACCTCTGTAAATCGGCTGGAGATACCACGTTTCCCCAAGTCGTTTTCCCTTAGTGCATAAAGGAATGAGATGTAATCCCCAGCGTGTTGAGCTATGTTAGGCAGATCACCCCCTGCCTCCTGTAACTTTCTATTGAGATAAGGAATAGTAGACTTGAGCTCCCCTATCATTGTCAAGAACTCCCATTGCTCGGTTACCGCCGTGATTATGTCTGACTAGATTATGCTTCTGGCCTCGAGAAGGGTGAGGTTCCCCTTTGCTCGACTCTTCATGTCAGCAATGGTTTTGTGTTGCTCCGTCGTGACCTTTTTCTCTTCCTCGACTTCCCTCTGTAGCCCCTCAACTGTTCTGGCATTTTCGGCCAGGGAGCTCTCCAATTCTGCGATCTTTTGCCTGGCCGTGGATGCTTGTTTCTCCAGCACTTCAATCTCATCTCTAGCAGTAGACAGTTGTGCTGACAACGAGCTGGCTCCGCTTGACGCTTCAGCCGTCTGACAGCTGTGCGAATCCCACCTGGTTTGCAATTCTGTTGCTCTGTTCTGTAACTCGCTGATCCTTTCTGCCATTTTTTCTTTCTCTTCCCTTTCCTTGAATAGCCTGGCAGACAGCTCATTTTTCTCTTCCTCCGCCTGTACCAATTCAGCTGTTTCCACATGATGCGAAGCCGGTATGCGAGCCTGTCTCTTTGCGGATGCGATATCCTTCTGCAACTTACTTATAAGTGCTGCTTGTGCACCTTTTCCTCCTTCATCTGAGTTTTTGATTTGGTCCTGGAGATCACGCACCTGGTGTGTGTTGGCACAGCAAGACACTTGTTCCGCTACAAAGGATGCCCTCAACTGGTCATATTTCTGTTCTATCTTCCTTAATGCGAGGGTGAGTTACGATAGCTTATCCTTCATCATGTCGCAAACCGTTTGGAACAGGTCGCACATGTCGTTGACCGGTACCTTCTGCATATCAATGGCCAATTCGAGCACCTTATAACTAGGGACATCAGAATTTGGGTCCAGGATGACCTCTGCCATAGACAGTACCAGGCTTTCAGTGTCCACATTGATAGAGGCGGAGAGCCTGGTATGGTATTTTTCCACGTACCCCCCTAATTCAGCCTTGTATCTGTCTCGGATTGCTTTATTCGTCCGCTCCTTTTCGCTCGCCTTGGATGAAGTGGGCTCAATGATGGCCTGCGTAACCTCTGTGTAATCGGAGGAGGCGACGTTGTCTCTCAGCACTGTTATCCCCGCCTTGCCTTTATCGAATTCGCCAAATTTCGTGAAGGGTTCCAGTAATTGCCCTTCTCCTATGACTTCCGCTTCACTGGTGGCCACCCTCTGCCTCTTGGGCGGTGGTGCTACTCCGGAGGTACCTGCCTCTTCTTCACCGGCGCCCCTATTCACTTCCTCCTCTTCCCCTGTAGCAGATGAGTCTGTCTCCATCTGCGAAAACATGGGCCAAATTTCGAGGTTAGCCCTCCACTCCATAAATGGCCTCGGCTCATGTATGTAGGGCGTAGACCTGTTTCTTTTTATTTTATTTGAAATGATTTCTCGTGGGTCATAAGCCCAGCTTTTCCCCAACGTCAGGTCCATGTTTTGCAGCATTTTTTCAGCAATTGGGAGGGCATATCTAGAGTTTACCATGAAGGGGCCGATTTGGACAGGAAGCCTTAGGATGTAACCTTTCTTAGCAGGGACAAAATGGAGCTGGTCGGCTTTGAGGGCTTGCCGGATGTACTCGAGGGCGTAAACTCGTCAGACGGGGAAAACTGGCAACCGGTATGGAGCAACTTCGGCTCCATAGACCCGAATTTCAGTGCAATCTTCAGAAAGGAACCAATCTCCGGTACAGTGGTATTTCCCAGCCTGCAACCAGCGTTTCATCTCTGGGAAAACCCTAGGGGAAGGCGTGTCGTGAATGATGGTGTAGGCGATGGACATGAAAGTGTTCACGAAGTTCACATAACCCTCT
Source organism: Pinus albicaulis (assembly GCA_034641835.2). Lineage (NCBI taxonomy): Eukaryota > Viridiplantae > Streptophyta > Pinopsida > Pinales > Pinaceae > Pinus > Pinus albicaulis. Next base: position 1,193,387,394 of record CM076575.1, on the reverse strand, counting down.
CCCCTAGGTAAATGACGGACGGAGAAATTCCAGTCGAAGACTGGTCTGGGTTGAGAATTCTCAGAATAGACCCTATCTAACCCCAAATGGTCGAACTTATCTGCATGCTGGAACAAGAAGAGGTAGAACACCATTGAGCAGAAGCGAAACTGGCAGGCTTGTGCGAGCTCTTGGAATTGGGTTAGGATGCTGGAGGAGAGGAAACCAGGAATGTCCAATACAATCCGATTCTGTGACATGAGCCATAAAAAGCGGATGCATACCATAGAAATGTCTTCCGGGCTCCCCATCCCCAAAAGTCCGGTTATGAGAGACAGAACGGGTCGAACCTCTTCGACGAACAGACTCAGTGAAAACGGCTCTAATGTAGGCAGGGAAGTTGCCTGGTCGACAGTTATGGAGGATATGAAGGCACGGCAGGCTTCCCTTGACTGTTTATTGAACTGGGTTGTCAAGGTTTCATTTTTGAAACTGATATATGTGTCGCTGGCAGGGAAACGGAGGGCCTGTCTGATAACATCGGGAGAAAGGGAAAAAACTTTATTCCCCTGAGAAGAAACAAAAGCGCCCCGATGTACATCATAGGAATCTCTGAGCCAGGTGATAAAATCAATACAAGAATGGACCTGGGGGGTGATTTGGTGGTAGAAACCAGACACGATAACTCGGAAACGGTCTGCGTTCTTGCAATGGCGGCCAAAAAGCAGGGGTTTGATACTGCGTATGTCAAAAGGATATTTTGGGTCGCAGATACCAGATTGCAAGTCGTAGAGGGGTTCAAAACCAGGGGGGTTCCTATACTCACGGACTTGGGGGGTTTCAGGCTCGTTCTTCTTGGGCGTTCCTCTCCCCATGGCTGACATTTTAACAATTTCGAAAAGAGAAAGGAAACAGAGGGAAAATGGAGAATGGAATACCTGAACAGAGGGTGACAATGCTCGGGAAAGCGATGCGAGGAACCCTGACAGTGATTGGGGTATACCAGGTGCTCGTCCCTACTTGGTATTTGTCGTAGAAAGTAACCTGTTTCTTTCTACTGGAGAGAAATACGGGAGTTTGTTACTACTAGAGCAGGCTGTTCGAGTTAAAAAGGCGGATGAGTGGGATGACAGAAGGCAAGTGTCGTAAGGACACTGACAATGAGACACGTGGCGCGTGGGGATTGGGGATGTCAAGGTGTAGGTGCGCGCCTCGTGTCGGGTTAAAGGCTGGTACGGGTCTCAGTACCAGCTAATCTAATGAACTTTACCTTAACTTTTATCCACATATGCTGTCCAATTCTTACCGCGCGCGATTTCCTACGCCGAGCTAACACATGGCTTTCCCCGCTGTGCGGGTCTACCTTTGCTCCGCCACGTAATCCCATCCTACAGCCTGTTCTTACTATCCCCTTCCCGCGTTAAGTCTTCACCATGCCACGTGTCACCAGTCCGCGGGGGTGTGGGTCTCGTCCTTTCCCAGCTGCTCGACCCCCTCGGACTTTCCCCACGTGCTTTCGTACGTAACAGCGGCCCCTTTTAATACATCAGTCATATGTTTAGCGCTGTGTCCCCGTTACCTTTTATACCTCCTGTTTACTTATGATTTTACACTCCGCCCGTTGCTTTATTCACTCTATTGGCTTTAATGCATGCGAATTTGACTACCTTATCTCTTCACGGCCCACTTTTCGGAATATTTTCCATTTAATATAAAACCTTAATGCATAGCTTGTCCATCCTTTTGTACTCCCATGGCTAATGCTAAAGATTGAACAACATTGGCTCCACCTGGGGATGGCACATTTGTCCCTGAACGTGTCGAGAACTACGCAGACCGCCTGTGTATCTTCTTTGAACACCACTTTGCCAGCTCTTGAGGCTTCTCCCTGGATAGATCATCATGACTCATGTATAACTTGGTAAGAAAAACAAAAAACAGCAGCTAATGTACAATATAATACATTCAGGCTTTTTCAGCCTACTTCAGAATTGAAAATATGGTTTGAGGAACTGCCCATTTACAGGGGCGTCCAACAGATCTCCCTGCAAATTCTCCAGCTTAAAGGTATTAATTCCTCCCTGCTCTGTAATCTTGAAGGGGCCGAACCAAAGGGGGTCAAATTTACCATGCTTACCTTTATCGGCCCTTCGTACGTCCCACCTGAGAACTAAGTCTCCCACTTGTAGTTTTCTATCCTTGGTATGCTGATCAAACAACTCTTTCATCTTCTCCTGGTAATCCACAAGTTTCTGGGTCACCTGAATACGCGTTTCTTCGAGTTCTACCAGCTGATTGATTCTTCTGGTCATACCATCTGGTTCTTCCTGAGTCTCCTGCATGAAACGAGCAACAGGTAAAGCTAAGTGTATAGGGAATACAGCTACCCGCCCGTATACTAGTTCATAAAGAGATTTTCCAGTTGCCCTTTTACTAGTTATCCTGTTTTCCCACAGAGAAAACTTCAGTTGGGAATCCCAGTTCCTCTAGTTTTCATTTATTATCTTCTTTAGAGCTCTGACCAGCATTTTGTTTGATGATTCCGCCAAACCATTTCCCTGTGGGTAGTAAGCTGTAGAATGGCCTAAAGTGACGTTATATTTCTGACAAAAATTCACAAATTTAGCAGATTTGAAAGCTTGGGCATTGTCAGTTACTATTCTAACAGGACATCCAAACCTGGAGATAATGTTCTCTTCCATGAATTTAATTATCACCGTGTCTGTAGCATTTCGTGCAGGTATGGCCTCCACCCACTTCGTGAAGTAATCTATAGCAGTCAAGATCCATTTGTGCTGCCCACTTGAGGGTGGGTGAATCTCACCTATGAAGTTAATTCCCCATTGTTTGAAAGGTTCATCAACATGCACAGGAATCAGGGGTAGAGCTGCTAAATTCTGTTTTTCAGCAAAATTCTGACACTTGTCACATGCTCTGACCCAAGTGAAGACATCTCCAAACAATTTAGGCCAGTAAAAACCAGCCTTCAGGATTTTCTGAGCTGTGCTCCTCCAGCTATAATGCCCTCCACAGATTCCCTCATGGAATTCGGTTATTATGTTATTCACCTCACCTTCTATGAGGCATAACAGCAGTATGCCTGAAGGATCTCTCCAATTTAACTGACCATTGGCAACTACATACTTCTGCGATTTCAGCCTCAAGGCTCTGTATTTGGACTTATCACAGCTGGGTGGGCAGCTGAGTGTCAGGAGGTACTCAACTATTTCTCTGTACCAAGGGCTAGTAAGATACTTCATCTGTATTTTCTGAGTAGCCATTTCCACCTCTTGCCTCCCTGTCAGCTCCTCAGCCTCTTCATTTGCAATCATGGATAAGTGGATGCCCAGAGCTTGGTGATTTGATTCTGACAAAATCTTTGCTAGCCCCTGTCCTTTGATTAACTTGGTGGGTCTGATGTCCAGATCGTATTCCTGTATCTTTGCAATCCATCTGCCCCTTCTGCCTTCACTATCGCCCTGAACGAGGATATCCTTAACTGCTGTTGTGGGTACGAAAGCAGTAACGTGGGACTGCAGAATGTACATGTGAAATGCCTTGAGGGACTTTACCAGGGTGTAAGCCTGCTTCTCTAGTATGTTGTATTTTAGCTCTACGTCATGAAGTACTTGACTAAATAAAGCAATGAGTTGCTCATGCCCACCTCCGTTCTTCTGTAAGAGAACCCCTGCTACCGTGTGAGGTGATGCAAAAGAGAAAATAATAAAAGGTTGAGTGAAATCAGGCTTTGCCAGCACGGGAGCCTCAGCAAATGCATTCTTGATCCTGGCAAAAGCCAGCCTTGATTCTGGTGCCCATTTCACCTCATTATCCTTCTTTAACATATATGTTATGTATCTAACTATTTCAGCATAGTTAGGAATAAATCTTCTGAGAAAATTTATACGCCCTAAGAATACTTGGACCTCTTTCTTATTCCTGGGGAGGGAGATACCATTTATAGCTTCCACCCTTTTGGGATCAATTTTGACCCCTTATTTAGTTACTATGTGTCCTAGGAGCTTACCCTCTTCTAATGCAAAGAAAGATTTTTGAGGATTTAGGGAAAGTCCATACCTCCTGCATTTCTCAAAAGTCCTCTGCAAATGCTGAATGTGCTCGGCATCATCCTTAGAAAAGACTGTTATATCATCCAGGTACACCACCAGAAACTTGTCCTGTTCTCCAACAAAGGTTATGTCCATAGCTCTCTGAAACATGGCCCCTGCATTAATCAACCCGAATGGCATCCTAGCATACATAATGTTCCCCAGGGCATGGTGAAAGCAGTCTTTTTCTGGTCCTCCGGGAGTACAGCCACTTGATTATAGCCCGAGAACCCATCCATCATGGACATTCTAGAGGCCCCTACCACCTTCTGAAGAATGTGGTCCATCTTCGGTAGTGGGTAGTTATCTTTTAGAGACACCCTGTTCAGGTTTCTGAAATCCACACACAACCTGATTTCGCCATTCTTCTTTCGCACTAGGAATAAATTGGCCACCCACTCAGAATATCTTAGTGGCACTATAATTTTAGCCTTCAGTAGTTTCTTTATTTCTTGCTCAATTGAGGGCAGCAACAGGGGATTAATCTGTCTGAGTTTTTTCTTATGGGGTTTTGCATCTCCCTTCAGTGGAATTTTATGCTGCATAACACCGACATCAAAGGTTTTCAGGTCTTGATATGACCAGGCAAACACATCTTTGTAGGCCTGGAATAACTTTTGGTACAGTTGTTTGTATTCATCCGGGACTTTCTTGGACAGCTTCACAATCTTTGGATCCTCTTTAGTGCCCAGATTGAGGTCTTCGACCTGGTCCTCCGCCACCACTTTATTTGGCTGTAAAGGAACATCGTTTTTATTGAACAGCCTTCCCAAAGGTACCAGCCCTCGGGGAATGACATTCCCTTTCAACTGCAGAAATTTGTGACCTGCTATCCTCTCTTCCAGCTTATCTTCTGGAATGTCCCCAATCTCCTCCTCACAACTGTCAATCTCTAGGTTGGAAAACTCTCCAACAGTCTCTAGGAACCTCTTCACCTGATATTTGTCTTCAAAGACCTGCCAGTGCTTGACATTATCAGGGATTGAAGGCCGGTACCTTACTTCGATTTCATATCTCAGAAGAGGGTTCTGAGGTGGGCAGAAGGTACTAGCAGCCACGACCAAAGAGTCTTCCATTCTGTTCTGTTCTCGGGGCATGAATTGAATGTTAAATGCCAAGAAAGAGTTCTCTACGAGATCCCAAACTTCATTTCTATAGGCCTTTAGCCTAGGATGTTTGGCTTGACACTGGTTTTTCACTTGTCTAACCACCAATTCAGAGTCTCTCATCACCTTTAGATTCTGTATTTTCATACTCCTTGCTGTCTGCAACCCCAATATGAGTGCTTCATATTCAGCTACATTGTTTGTGGCCTCATATTCCAATTTGAAAGACAAGGGGACCCATTGACCCATAGGTGAAATAAGCAACACTCCAGCCCCATTTCCTTCCCTGGAATTTGCTCCATCAAAGTGGAGTGTCCATATTTCAGATCCATAGTTTTGCACTGATGATCCAGTCTTTATCTGACAGAATGAGGGCTCATGGGCATATTCCTGATCTTCTTCTAACATCAAACAGGAGAAATCCCCATCTCGGCTGTAGACTAGCGAATTAACTGAATCACCTGCCTTGGTGATTGTTTTAACAAATCTGGTCTCTCGGTACAATCTCCTCTCTTGGCCACCAAAGACAGGGATAGTGGCATAGGACAGGTCCAGCTTAATTGATCCTCCAATTCTGGTCCCCCAAGACCTTGACAGTAGCATACCGAAGCGGGCTGGGATGTCAGCCACTACGATATCCATTACCACACTTTTAGCAGGGATCTGAGCCAGAGTAACTGCTAGATATTTAATCATGCCCAAACATTTCACTCTTTTGGAATCAAAATAATAGAGGTCTTTATATGGGCGAGTGATTTGGAGTCCCAATTGCTCCATGACAGACAAGGGCATGAGGTTGTGAGATGCTCCTGAGTCTAACATACAATTATGAAACAATAGATCATGGATCACTAAAGACACATAAAAGGGAGGGGTGGAGGGATCTAACTCCTCAACGTGTGGACCAAACACTACCATAGGCCTTTCTTCTTGCAGGTTAAGACTGTCTGGAATGTGTGGTACATCAGGAGGGGAGATGAAGGAAGAGACCTGTGACTGATAGGCAGGCTGTTTCAATAACTCAGACAAAGGGACTGGTATTTTTACTTTTTCAAGCTCTTTTTGCAAACAGAAGACCGATGAAGGCTTGTCTATTGACACTTCTTTTTCTTTTGACTCTTTACTTTGCAGAGGAGGCTTAACTTCTTTTACTGGAGGTTTATTATCAGGGGATACATCTACTTGTGAAGACGAAGGCATTTGAATATCAGATTGCAAAGGCTGGTTAAGTGGTCTCTTACCTTTTTCTGGGGGTTCTTGAGTATTGGCCTCTTTCTGTGAAAATGTTGACCTTTGGGGTGTGTCCTCCTCTTCATCTTGAGTGCGGGTTCTTTTTCTGGACGACCTGAGGTCATATTTTCTATTAAACTGGGCTTGCATGAAGTCAACGAACTATTTGCAGTAGTCGTCGATCTCAGGCTCTTCGGTATCCTCATTGTTCCTTATTTCAGAGTGAGCTTGTAGCTCCCCTTCTTCACTTTCTTGGACAGGGCATTCTATGTCATCACTGTCTAAGAAGACGAGGCATGCCTCATCTTGCTCATAGGCAGAATCTTCAGGAGAAGCCTCCATTTGTCCTTCCAAGTATAAAGAATGTGGTACTTGGTCTTGTTGCTCCTTCTGTCCCCTCTGCAGTATCTGCAAGGGTGGTTTCCTGTATTGAGGATTGAATCCCCTGTTTGGAGCATTCTGGAAGTTCTTTGGGGGTGAATTCTTGGCCTCCATCTCCAGCTTGACCAATTTATTTGAGAGATTCTTGATCATTTTATTCATCTCTTCAATCTTGTCATTTTCCGAATCTCTATCTTGTCTTGAAGTGGACACTTCTTCTTTGCCTCTTCTTTTAGTATCATGTTCTTGCTTCCCTTTGGACTTGCTAGTTGAGACAAAGTTTGCTTCTATTTCCAATACATCTGTCTGTGCATCGTCCAGAGTGGCTAGCTTTCTCTCTCTTAGTGAGAAACCAAATTCAGAATCAAATGCTGCCACAAAAACGAGCTTGGCAGCGGTCTGATGGGGTTTCATCTCAGTTGGAAGGCTCAGGTACAATTTGTTAAATCTTCTGATGAACTCTGATACCCCTTCATTTTGCTTCTTTTTCAGAGTGTTAAACTCGGTAAGGACATCCCCGTGATCCTTCCTTTCTCCCCACTTTTTGATGAAAGCATCCTCCATAGCCTCCCAGCTATTGATGGAATTAACTCCAAGGGTTTTAAACCATTTTCTGGCTTCCCCATCTAAGGACTTCACGAACAACCTTAGAACTACGTCCAAATGCTCAACATTGAAATTCTCTGCGAAGGAGCAAAAAATTTCGACATGCTTCTGTGCTTCAATGCCATTCTCACCATTAAATCTGGGCAGGATCTTTAAATAATCCTGTGGCATGTCATTTAGTACTACAGGTAGCTGTAAGGAGCGTATCTATTTTGCAAGAAGCCAAGGATATTCGCCATTGGGGGAGGCGGTGGTAGAATGAGAGCCTGAGCTGTGAGTGGTGGAGGGGAGGGTGGAAGTGAAGTATGAATAATGATGGGGATGTAGTGAACAGCAGCTTGGGGGGTTGATGAGAATGTCGGGCTGTCAACAGCAGATACTTCAGTAACTTCCTTGACCTCTTCAACTTCAGGGGTAGGGTGAAAAGAGTAATGTGGAGTGTAACTAGACTCGGATTTCTCTTTGATATGGACACCTCCTCGAGGTGGGCTCCCTGAGTAGTAACCAATATCTCTTATAATAGGGTTAGAGCCTTGTATTTGGGCAACTTGAGAAGAAGAGGACTAAAGATAGGGAAATTTTTCAAGGGAGAATTCAGGAATTTCGGTATGAACTGACTGCCTTTCCCTCCAGCCTCTTCTATGTAGGATTCTCTCTGGGTCAGACACAGAGGGTGTCCTTGACTGAGATGTATCTAACCTTAGGTGTGGCTTACGGGGAGCCAGGACTGCAAATAGGTTTAACTGTAATATGAATGTGGAGTCGCCAAGGTGAGGGGTGCACAACTCTCAACTCTTCGTGCTCACCTAACTGAAGAGAGGATGGGTTTTGTCGAGGCCCAGGGATTTAAATTTCTTCGAATTCGTTCCCCGGAAACGGCGCCAAAAAGATGTTGTAACTCCTAGAGACAGCCTAGAGTTTCCATAGACCAGTGCTTAGGACATATTATATAGCAGAGAGACATGATTATGTAGTGAGAAGAATCTCATCAAACCAAGCTCTCGGACTATTTATTTTCAATTGAGAAAACTAAAATGTCAGTGGTATACAATATTTCAGAAGCTTAAAGCTGAAGAGACAATCCTGAATAAGCAAGATATTCAGTCCCAACATAAATGCACAAGACAATTTCAAGACAGTCCGTTTGTAACAAGGGCTGGATTCTCGAATAGTTCACAGAGAAAGATGGTATAAGAGTATTTACTGAGAATGTAGAAAAGAGGAGATATCAATTGATATAAAGACAGTATCCAGAAACATACGTTAGCATGTGATGGGCTTAAACGTTAAGAATCCATACATGGCAACCACGTCCGTAAATAATACTTCATAACATTCAACATAGCAGAAATGCGAATGAGGTGAAAATGGAACGACATATTACATTTGAGCTATATTTAAAGTGCCGAGAAGCTACTGAAATAAGTATCCACGAGGATAAATTCATAACATAAAGCTTCTAGCTACTCGCATTCCAGAATGTAATATCAAATATATGGATATAAGCAAAACGAATAACAACACTACAGCACACCAGAGAGAATAACACACTATGAAGAAACAAGACCAGAATCCTTATCCGAAACAGAACTTCTTTTCATTGAGGCCCCACGGGCTCTTTTCATTCATATTGAGACTTTCACAAAATGTTAAACAAGAAGACACTACACAGTATTTCCTCCAAAATTTTGGAACCTTTCTTTCTTCTTTGATCTACCTTATATAGGATTCCTCCCATTTCAACGAGAAGATATTTCGGGGAAATATCTTCTTCGCCTGGGAAAAATTTGTTAGATGTCATTCTCATAACAACAAAATTTCATGATGGGGAATCAAAACTCCCATCATGTGTAAACAGGCCCCAGGCCATTTTCAAAACAGAAATTTAAACAAATGTTTGATGTAAAAAGTAAAATGCAAGAGTGGAGGGAAAACAACCCACTCGGAACCTTAAAAGAAATAAACCAAATGAAAGTGAAATAGGCCATTTAGACCATATCATGAGTTAACAGAAAATTCACGGGCGAGGCTGAGTGGAAGCCGTTACAGATTCGGGCGGAGGCACGTTTGCGGAGGAACTAGTATGCTGACTCATAAACTGTGTCAGTCTCTGCTGACTCTCGGAAGTTGGTTCGGGCATCGCTAAGAGCTTCTCCACCTTGATAAAAGCTTCGCCGAGAACGTGAATACCTACCTCAGTAGGGAGCCGGTGTCTGATCATGTAAAGGAGATTAAACTCCTTTTTAAGGACTGTAACAATTGTACTGGCTTTGAGCTGGGTCGCTTTCCCCATCTGGAGGTCAATCCGATCTCTTTCAATTTCCAAACGCGCTGTGTATTGGTCTAGAAGCACAAGCACGGTAGGGGCGGTTGGTTCCCAGCAGGAAGGGAGTCCGGTTGTGGTGATCTCATCCCATACCTTGTCAAATTGTTCGACACTGTCGAGCACCCGTTGAAGGGCCCTTGAAGCCGCTACTCGGGCTTCCTCTTTATCGATGATCTTCTGACACTCGATGACCTCTGTAAATCGGCTGGAGATACCATGTTTCCCCAAGTCGTTTTCCCTTAGTGCATAAAGGAATGAGATGTAATCCCCAGCATGTTGAGCTCTGTTAGGCAGATCACCCCCTGCCTCCTGCAACTTTCTATTGAGATAAGGAATAGTAGACTTGAGCTCCCCTATCATTGTCAAGAACTCCCATTGCTCGGTTACCGCCGTGATTATGTCTGACCAGATTATGCTTCTGGCCTCAAGAAGGGTGAGGTTCCCCTTTGCTCGACTCTTCATGTCAGCAATGGTTTTGTGCTGCTCCGCCGTGACCTTTTTCTCTTCCTTGACTTCCCTCTATAGCCCCTCAACTGTTCTGGCATTTTCGGCCAGGGAGCTCTCCAATTCTGCAATCTTTTGCCTGGCCGTGGATGCTTGTTTCTCCAGCACTTCAATCTCAGCTCTGGCAGTGGACAGTTGTGCTGACAACGAGCTGGCTCCGCTTGACGCTTCAGCCGTCTAACAGCTGTGTGAATCCCACCTGGTTTGCAATTCTGTTGCTCTGTTCTGTAACTCGCTGATCCTTTCTGCAATTTTTTCTTTCTCTTCCCTTTCCTTGAATAGCCTGGCAGACAGCTCCTTTTCCTCTTCCTCCGCCTGTACCAATTCATCTGTTTGCACATGATGCGAAGCCGGTATGCGAGCCTGTCTCTTTGTGGATGCGATATCCTTCTGTAACTTACTTATAAGTGCTGCTTGTGCACCTTTCCCTCCTTCATCTGAGTTTTTGATTTGGTCCTGGAGATCACGCACCTAGTGTGCATTGGCACGGCAAGACACTTGTTCTGCTACAAAGGATGCCCTCAACTGGTCATACTTCTGTTCTATCTTCCTTAATGCGAGGGTGAGCTGCGATAGCTTATCCTTCATCATGTCGCAAATCGTTTGGAATAGGTCACACATGTCGTTGACCGGTACCTTCTGCATATCAATGGCCAATTCGAGCACCTTATAACTAGGGACATCAGAATTTGGGTCCAGGATGGCCTCTGCCATAGACAGTACCAAGCTTTCAGTGTCCGCATTGATAGAGGCGGAGAGCCTGGTATGGTATTTTTCCACGTACCCCCCTAAATCAGCCTTGTATCTGTCTTGGATTGCTTTATTCATCCGCTCCCTTTCGCTCGCCTTGGATGAAGTGGGCTCAATGATGGCCTACGTAACCTCTGTGTAATCGGAGGAGGCGACGTTGTCTCTCAGCACTGTTATCCCCACCTTGCCTTTATCGAATTCGCCAAATTTCGTGAAGGGTTCCAGTAATTGCCCTTCTCCTATGACTTCCGCTTCACTGGTGGCCACCCTCTGCCTCTTGGGCGGTGGTGCTGCTCCGGAGGTACCTGCCTCTTCTTCACCGGTGCCCCTGTTCACTTCCTCCTCTTCCCCTGTAGCAGATGAGTCTGTCTCCATCTACGAAAACATGGGCCAAATTTTGAGGTTAGCCCTCCACTCCATAAATGGCCTCGGCTCATGTATGTAGGGCGTAGACCTGTTTCTTTTTCTTTTATTTGAAATGATTTCTCATGGGTCATAAGCCCAGCTTTGCCGCAATGTTAGGTCCATGTTTTGCAGCATTTTTTCAGCAATTGGGAGGGCATATCTAGAGTTTACCATGAAGGGGCCGATTTGGACAGGAAGCCTTAGGATGTAACCTTTCTTAGCAAGGAAAAAATGGAGCTGGTCGGCTTTGAGGGCTTGACGGATGTACTCGAGGGCATAAACTCGTCGGACGGGGAAAACTGGCAACCGGTATGGAGCAACTTCGGCTCCATAGACCCGAATTTCAGTGCAATCTTTAGAAAGGAACCAATCTCCGGTACACTGGTATTTCCCAGCCTGCGGCCATCGTTTCATCTCTGGGAAAACCCTAGGGGAAGGCATGTCGTGAATGATGGTGTAGGAGATGGACATGAAATTGTTCACGAAGTTCGCATAACCCTCTCCCCTAGGTAAATGACGGACGGAGAAATTCCAGTCGAAGACTGGTCTGGGTTGAGAATTCTCAGAATAGACCCTATCTAACCCCAAATGGTCGAACTTATCTGCATGCTGGAACAAGAAGAGGTAGAACACCATTGAGCAGAAGCGAAACTGGCAGGCTTGTGCGAGCTCTTGGAATTGGGTTAGGATGGTGGAGGAGAGGAAACCAGGAATTTCCAATACAACCCCATTCTATGACATGAGCCATAAAAATTGGATGCATACCATAGAAATGTCTTCTAGGCTCCCCATCCCCAAAAGGCTGATGATGAGAGACAGAACGGGTCGAACCTCTTCGACGAACAGACTCAGTGAAAACGGCTCTAATGTAGGCAGGGAAGTTGCCTGGTCAATGGTTATGGAGGATATGAAGGCGCGGTGGGCTTCCCTTGACTGTTTATTGAACTGGGTTGTCAAGGTTTCCTCTTTGAAACTGATATATGTGTCGCTAGCAGGGAAACGGAGGACATGTCTGATAACATCGAGAGAAAGGGAAAAAACTTTATTCCCCTGAGGAGAAACGAAAGTGCCCTGATGTACATCATAGGCATCTCTGAGCCAGGTGATAAAATCAATACAAGAATGGACCTGGGGGGTGATTTGGTGGTAGAAACCAGACACGATAACTCGGAAACGGTCTGCGTTCTTGCAATGGCGGCCAAAAAGCAGGGGTTTGATATTGCGTATGTCAAAAGGATATTTTGGGTCGCAGATACCAGACTGCAAGTCGTAGAGGGGTTCAAAACTAGGGGGGTTCCTAGACTCACAGACTTGGGGGGTTTCAGGCTCGTTCTTCTTGGGCGTTCCTCTCCCCATGGCTGACATTTTAACAATTTCGAAAAGAGAAAGGAAACAGAGGGAAAATGGAGAATGGAATACCTGAACAGAGGGTGACAATGCTCGGGAAAGCGACGCGGGGAACCCTAACATTGATTGGGGTATACCAGGCGCTCTTCCCTACTTGGTATATGCCGTAGAAAGTAACCTGTGTCTTTTTACTGGAGAGAAATACGGGAGTTTGTTACTACTAGAGCAGGCTATTCAAGTTAAAAAGGCGGATGAGTGGGATGACAGAAGGCAAGTGTCGTAAGGACACTGACAATGAGACACGTGGCGCGTGGGGATTGGGGATGTCAAGGTGTAGGTGCGCGCCTCGTGTCGGGTTAAAGGCTGGTACGGGTCTCAGTACCAGCTGATCTAATGAACTTTACCTTACCTTTTATCCACATATGCTGTCCAATTCTTACCGCACGTGATTTCCTACGCCGAGCTAACACATGGCTTTCCCCGCTGTGCGGGTCCACCTTTGCTTCGCCATGTAATCCCATCCCGCGGCCTGTTCTTACTATCCCCTTCCCGCGTTAAGTCTTCACCATGCCACGTGTCACCAATCCGCGGGGGTGTGGGTCTCGTCCTTTCCCAGCTACTCAACCCCCTCGGACTTTCCCCACGTGCTTTCGTACGTAACAGCGGCCCCTTTTAATACATCAGTCATATGTTTAGCACTGCGTCCCCGTTACCTTTTATACCTCCTGTTTAATTATGATTTTACACTCCACCCGTTGCTTTATTCACTCTATTGGCTTTAATGCATGCGAATTTGGCTACCTTATCTCTTCACGGCCCACTTTTCGGAATATTTGCCATTTAATATAAAACCTTAATGCGTAGCTTGTCCATCCTTTTGTACTCCTGTGGCTAATGCTAAAGATTGAACAACAGACTGTTTTACTTCATATAATATATTCAAAACAGCGTTTTTTCTCGTGAAAAAAAAATGATTAATGTTTATCACTCTGCCTTTAAAACTAGCGATGCTGGTCTATGTTGCTGGTTTATTGATATGGTCTCATGATCTTTTTATATTTGGGACATATCTTACTCCTCACATGATTAGCGTTTTTCTCTGTTGCAGGGTTTTGGGTACTTTAAGTTTTATTTGGAACAATGGACGTCGGTACTCTATCTGTTGCTTTACTATTCTACATACTGCTATTTCACTTTCTTATAGATGCCTCGGGCATATTTGGATGCTTTCTCGGATTGTCGATAATCTCCATGTGGACCGTTACTGGGTTTTATATCATGTCCCTGTATGTGACATGGGGTATTTTTCTATCATTGTCTGGGGTGGGACTTCCACTTTTCTGGATGGATATTTGGGTTGAAATCTTCAGATGTGAAAATGTAATGACTTCATGTACTGTTTTACTTCATATAATATATTCAAAACAGCATTTTTCCTCTTTTAAAATTTCATTTTTTTTTTTTTAAATTGAACCTTCCGTCGCAATTCTGACGTCTTGTAAGCGTCGGAATTGTGACAGTTTACAGACGTCGGAAGCGCGACGTTCAAAACATCGGACCACATTTTGTCGTAATTGTGACAGTTTACAGACGTCGGAAGAGCGACGTTCAAAACGTCGGACCACATTTCGTTGTAATTGTGACAGTTTAAAAACATCGGAAGAGCGACGTTCAAAATGTCGGACCACATTTCGTCATAATTGTGACAGTTTACAGACGTCGGAAGAGCGACGTTAAAAACGTCGGACCACATTTCGTCGTAATTGTGACAGTTTACAGACGTCGGAAGAGCGACGTTCAAAACGTCGGACCACATTTCGTCGGAAGTGCGACAGTTTATAGAGGTCGGAAGTGCGACGGATTAGGAGACGTCGGAAGAGTGACGCTTGTTTGGAAGCGACGGAAAAGTGTCGATACTGTGACAATTTTTAGTTGTGTTGGAACTGCGACAGTATGGTAAACCACGGTTTGCCCGCCCTCTAACTGTCGCTCCTGCGATGACAATGTGTCGGAATAGCGACGATTTGGCCATCGGAATTTCCGCCAAATTCTCTAGTGTTTGGTTGTGCTTTGTCCTTAACCTTTGTCTTTTAATCATGTCTTTCACCTTTAACCTCTGATTTAAACCTTTAATATTTGACTTCCACTATAAACATTCTCTTCCTTTCTTTTATCTTGTTCTCTCCTTTTATTGAAAACTCGTTGACTCTAATTTCTCCAACGCTCCTGATCCTTTAGATGAAACAAGTCATTCTGGATCGTCATCCAAAGGACCTGTTTAAAAAACTTCTTGGACCTTAGAAACCCATTTTTTTCATTTTCACCATGTATAATCAGATGCACACTAAAAACAATTGTTAATTAAAACCTACGTTGTGTACAAAGTCCAGGTAATGAAGGCTCGCAGGCATCAGGGCCATTTGTGGGCAGAGTCCGGAAAAACGAAGGTTTTGGCCTTCTTCGTTTGTTTATGGCTTATCAGGACTTAGAAAGAGATGCAAGGTTTAACACAGAGGATCAGGGCTTATTGCGAAAGGACATGGCTTTGAAAGATTTAAACGATTCGGTGGTTTTGGGTTTATGGCGTGGAGGTGGTGGGTGGTTTTCACACGGTGCAGTGAATGGTATTGGGCAGAGGGATGTGATACCATAGGGTGTGCGATGTGTTGCAGGGAGGAAAAGAGGTAATATAGCCGATATCGCAGGGTTCAAAGGTTTTAACCCATGTACATTTGGGGGTGCAATACGATGCGTGAGCCATTGGATCTGGGGGAGTTGATCCAACAGTGATCGGGGTTTAATGAATCGGCAGGTAGGTTTAGACAGTGGAGCCCAAGGGTATACGGAGTGGTGGTTTATTTTAAAAGTAGGTTTTAGGATTTAAAATATGACCAAGGTCTTTGTAAAGTGGGGCCCTGGGGTATTTAAAGCGAAGGTGATTTAATCATATAAGGGCCAGGGTTATATCATGAGCAGAGGTGCTTTTTATTTAGGTGGGGGAGAACGTTATATGGGAGCGGGGATCTAGAATTTTAAAGAGAGGGGGATAAAAAACATAGAAGGGTCAGGTTTTATAAATAAATAGATTTTATTTAAAGAGCAGGTCTCGAATGAAAAGTAAAATCTATTCAAAAACAATGAAAAAAAAGGGTATTTTCATTGCTTTTGAGGGAAAGAGGGGGATGAGTGAAAAGGGGGGTTGAATGGATTTTTAAGTAGGTGAAAAAGGTGAGAATGAGGGTCTTAGGGTAAATCATGGAATTTCAGTATCATGAGGGTATTTTGAAAGAGGAAAAATGAGAGATAGTGAAAATAGGTTAAATGGAAAATAATGACAGCGGTGAGATTTCTGAAAATAGATGATAGTCAAGGAATGTTATTTTTAGAAAATTGTAGAAAATCTATAGTCACCTAGTGATACTTTGAATATAAGAGACTAACACACTTCTTTGTGGTTGACATACCTAACACCAATGTGATATTGGGTGTGCAGTGGTTGATTACTGTGGGGAAGGTCACCACAGATTGGGAGACTTTGCATATGAAATGGGTGGATAGGAAGAGTGGAAAAAATCAGATGATTAAGGGCATGCACACATATCCATCACATAACACTTCCACATAGAAAACATAGACGGATTTGCATAGTGGAAGAAAGGACCTAACAGCCCCATCTATTATGCACATAAATTTGGCCCATGGGACATTATTGTTGTGTGGAAAACCACCAGAGAGGCCACCCGATCAGAACTTGGTGAGGAATGTCTCACATCATGATGCAACATTCATAGATCCAATATGAATGGGGGCATTTGGAGGTCATGGTACAGTGCTGAGAGTCTTGGGTAGACTCAAGGAGGAGGGAGACATTCTCCCAACATCATCATTACCCACTCTCATCTCAGATTTTGTGCTGAGGAAGGAGAAGCATGGGGAGGATAGCAGCTTTCCAACATATGAATTTGGCATGGGAGATGTCAAAGAGAAGGGAACCCATACTTATTCCATGAGAGCCTACAACACTATCATGGAGGGATACACTTGGGAAGGTTTTGAAGAGGAGATATATCAGCATTTGAAAATATGCATGGACCATGTGGAGATGAGAGAGATACATAACTCTATGGGGGATTTATTATAGCCACCTCTTCTTTTTTTTGGAATGAGAGGGGATCTATCTATGGACCACTCCATTTGTATGAGCGGAAATTATGGCAAGGAACATGTTTATGTGCATGATGTTTCACTTGATGATTATTTGCATTCCTTTACCATGCATATGCAGGTCATTTCTCCAAGGAGGAGCATTCTTCCATATAAATTTCATTTCCAACTTTGGGTCATAAAAATTATTGAACACGCCCACTCCCTAGGAGGATATAGGGATATGATTTACCACTCTGGGTGCACTCCAAAGGCATGAAACATTTCTCACCTTTTCAAGACTTGCGAGAAAACTTGGGCAGCAAGTAAGTGGTGGGGAAACCGCTTACCATATCACTATCTGATGCAGTCAGGAGATATATTGTGCTGGTTCCACATGTGGGACTATGATCCACGTTCATTTTTACATATTTTTGTGTATATGTACTTGGTTTTGATCCCATACATTGATGATGTACTTATTATTTTTATGGGAATGATTGGAGGGAGGATGAAAGGACTGAATGTGCCCTTTGGGAGAGAGATTCTCCATGTTCATTATGCTACATGTTTCAGGGAGGACATTGGGAAAACCATGATTGTTTCAATGGATCTATTTCTTCCTTGTGGGATGATTCATTTGCATCTCATGAGAACTTGGGAGGATCATGTCATGGAGGGATGGATTGGGAGACACTTGGCTTATGATGGAAGCTTAGCACATGCAAGTGTCACCAATGGAGGAGGAGAAGAGTTGCAGCACTCACCTTTTCAGTTGATTGAGGACAAGCAACATTTGGGAAGGGAGGACTATAATATTCCCAATTAGCCATGAGCTAGTTGGAATATTAATTTTTGTTTTTTCCTTCTTGTTTGATGAATAAAAGGATATGGAGATCCATAATCTCCTTGATATGAATAAAACCAATGCCAATGTTAAAGGAGGACATATTGGAAGCTTAATTGACCACCCTTGTGTGTGAAAAGGGGCTAGAACACCTTGACTTGGTCAACTTTGACCAAATCAAGAAGTGTTGTCATGGAGTAGTGGCATTCATTATGGGACAACGTAGTTTTAGATGGAAACACCTTGCATGGAAGTAGTGTCATAAATGAATGGGGCTTAGTGTTAGAAAGCTCATTTCTTATATAAGGAAGAGGATGGAAGCCATATTTCATTATGAATTGATATATGTTATTTCTGAATATATGGTTTGTTTATACATATAGCTTTCTTCAGTTGTTTAGCTAAGATTGCAGTGTTGTTTAGTACAGGGTATTCTTGATCTGGAATCCCACCTCTTTCCTTGAGAGGCATCTAGGAAGAGTTTGCACTACCATTCCACAATCAGGCTTTAGGCCAAAGCTTCATCTTTCATCTACATCGCAGATCCTGTTGAGGGTTGTGTTGTGTTTCAGGTTGCAGCAGCGGAGAACACATTTGGGTCACTTCAGTGCTTATTTTCAGTGGAGAAGGGTTCCTTTCCATTGGGAGGATAGTAAGGAAGGCCCTTGAGCCTTATTGCAACAGTTGGCATCAGGCCACATATTTATTTTCCCCTACAGCACAGTTTCTATCTTGGACTGTGTTATTTTGAGGGAGGAGTTACAGGGTGGTTTCAGTACACCATTTGGGGAGGAGGTTTCTAGTGAAGGGATCATCCTTTCATCTAGAGGATCCATTGGAAGAGGCTAAATTATTTGGCATATCAGATCAGCCACACCTTTACAGTGTTATTGTTTCAATGAATCTACATCCCTAGGGCTTTGATTATGATCTTATATATGGGTGTATTTCTGAAAACCCTCTTGGGTTCTTTATTGGAGGTTGTATAGAGCCTAAATCTGTATTTGATGTATCTTTTGAGGCATATATCAGCCCCTCATATTTGTATGTTCATTTGTTGTAGCAATGCACTTTATGACTGCGTTTTAGTAGTCTTCTAGCATTTTGATGTATAGTAGCAGCACCTATTTTGAGGGTTTTGCCTATTGGAGGCTTGTTCTATCTTGTAACATGTTTTGTGGCCCATTAGTTTAAACATATTTTTTGTTTATATGATGAATAGAAAGGCTCCATATTGGCCTCATTTTTTTATATGATTTTTTACACTGTTATTCCAGCATTTTTCACTATATTCTTGCTTTTCCCATTTGGGAATATTACATCGAAGTCCCCCAGGGATGAGGGTGGGATTTCTGCTCGGAAACACCCTTGTGCTAAATAGCAGAGCAGACTCTGCTAAATAGCTGAAGCGTGTAGAAAGTCATAAAAGACAATACATAAAAAATATTCAAAATGCCTTCCATGGCTACCATCCCCTTCCGTATATGCTTTTTGAGCCTCCTCCACCTTGGCCCCACTCAATAATGATGCTACTCTCATGGATACTTCCTCCCATTATGACTATGTTGTCCTCCACTGTCTCCACTACCTCCATGATTGCATTATTGATTTGGTCAACTTGACTCCATTCACATGCATTAACCCCCATTCACACCAAGGAGGGGTTTATTCAATTTGATCCTATCTAGATGCACTAATCCACATTCACATTAGAAGTGGTGTTATTCCTAAAAAAGAGATTTATGGGTCCCTATACCCTCTTATTCATCTATCTTATTGAAAAAACAAAATTTAATATTCTAACTAGATAAAAGATAATTAGGAATATTACAGTCCTCCCCTCCCAAATGTTTCTTGTCCTCAAGAAACTGCAAGGATGGATGCTGAAAAATATTCTCTCCTTCCCAAGTAGCATCCTCATCTGGAAGATGTCTCCATTGAACCAGAAATTCCTTAATCCCCTTATTCCTTAGTTGTCTCTTTTGAGTATTCAAGATATCTTTCGGTTGTAAGACCATATGGTCCTTATCATCAATAGGTGGGAGATCCATAGTGACAACTACATGATCTCCATTGGCCTTCTGTAGGCATAAGACATGAAAAATGTTTGGGATCTTACTCCCAATGGGGAGCTCCAACTCATATGCTACTTCCCCAGCACGACGGATCACCCTGTATGGCCCATAGAAAAGCTTCTCACTCCCCGTCTCCTTCAGTGTAGATTGTTTGCAAGGCTGAATATGGAGATAGACCAAATCGTTCACCTCAAACTGTCCCTCCACCCGAACATGATCTACATATAACTTCTGTTGGGTTTGGGCTATAGCAATGTTGTCCTTAAGAGTATGAAATATATCTTGACTTTCTTGGATCCAATATTTGGCTCTAGGAGCCTTGCTTGCTCCAAACATCATATCAACAACTGATAAAGCATCATAACCATGAAGAACCCAAAATAGAGACATATTGATTGATATATGAAATGTTAGATTGTAACAATATTCAACCAAGTGGAGACAGCGCAACCATGCTCTCTACTACCCCAAAACATAGTTTTGCAAGTAGCTTCCCCACCACTTGTTTACTATCTCTATCTGCCCATCGGTCTGGGGGTAATAACTGGTACTTGTTGTCAACTTGGTACCCCAAAATCGGAACAACTCTTGCCAAAATCCATCCATGAAGCAGCCATCTCTATCATTGACTATGGTCTTAGGAAGGCCATGCATTTTGGAAACATCTCTAAGGAAAATCTTATCCACTTGTGAAGTAGTGTCTTATGAAGAAATGGCGAAGAAATGTGAACACTTTGTTAGTCGACCAATGACCACAAATATACAATCCTTACCCTGTACTACTGTCAAACTAGTAATGAAGCCCATAGAAATGATCTCCCATTTCCCTCCCGAAAAATTAAGTGACTGTAACAACCCTGCAGGATGGTTTTTTTCTTCTTCATTCTTCTGGAAAACTACACACTCCCTGATATGCTGGAGCACATCCTCCTTGAGACCCTTCCATGAGAATCCCTAATGGCCTGATATGTCTTTGTGAAACCTTGGTGGCCTGAGAGGGATGAATCATGTGTTGCCTATAGAATTTTCTCCTTGAGCTTAGAATATCTAGTCAAGAATCTTCAGTCTCGGTAGTAGATGACCTCATCCATCACTCTATACCTCTCATCAGTCACCTTCCCATATAGTATCTCACGTTTGAAGTAGTCCTTGGAATACTCCACCAACATCTGGGACTCCCAATCTCAATCCACACTCATCAGTGATAATGTTGTTGGTATCTAAGATAAGGCATCCGCTACCACATTGCCTTTCCCTTTGACATATTCAATGTCAAATTTATGTGCTGAGATTCTGCTAACCCATTATTGCTGCCTCTCTTGCAGTTGTTTCTTCTCAAGGAAATACTAAAGACTGTGGTTGTCAATATTCACTTGGAAACTATTTCCTACCCATATTGCCTAAATTTGGCCAATGCATGCATGATGGCCAAGAACTCCTTCTCATATAGGTAATACATCCTCTTATGTGGCAGCAACTTTTGATTCTCACAGGTTATGGGAAGGCCTCCCTGCATCAATACTGTGCCAACACCCTCTCTTGACGCATCACATTCCAACACAAGGGGCTAGGTGAAATATGTAAATACCAATACCGGAAAAATACTCATCACCTCCTTGAGCCAATAAAATTCCCTCTACACAGTGTTTGTCCCATCAAAGGCTCCTCTCTTGGCTAGATCTATGAGTGATGTTGCTAGTTGTGAGAACCCTTTAACAAACTTCCTTTATGGTGGGCTCCCTGGTGGAATGCCTCTAAATACTGTAGAATAATGGTTTAGCATAGACTACATATCTGAGTAGACTGATTTTTCCTCGCCTCCTCTGTGCAAATAAGCCTCCATATTATTTGCAGAGAATTCCTAAGGTGGGTAGGTGTGCATGCCCCTGATCATTTGGTGCTTACCCCTTTTCTTATCTATCCATTCCATCTTCAATTTCTCCCAATCCATGGTGACCTTCCCAGTGTAATCAACCATTTTACACCCAATATCACATTGGTGTCAAGAATATCGACCACAAAGAAGTGATCAGTCAATGTGTATGTCCCAAAAGTTACAGTCAATGTTGGAACATACTTCACAAACTGCATGGTTCTAGCTCCTAGAACCAAAACTGAGAATCCTTCAAAATCATTTGTGGGTATGGCTCTCTTCTGCACTAGCTAGGCATCAATAAAATTGTGGGTATCCCCACTATCTATCAATACTGACACTCATTGCCCCTAAACTATGCCTCAGACTCTCAGGGTCAGATACTTGGGTACTCCCTGCAAAGATGCAAGGGCTCCTCCAATTGGAGAAAATGCTCCATTTCCACCCCCTGGTGGTGGTGGATCCTCTCTTGGTGCCACAATGTTGGTGTCTCCTTCCAGATCCTCTTATTTCCTCCTCTTCACTATCAGATAATAATTCAATCTAGTGTGCCTTTCCTGCAGCACATCGATGTGCCAGTGCCCATGGTTCTTGGCAAGTGAAGCAAATATTCATCCTCCTCAAATATCTTCAGGCATCATCACTAAGAGGTCCTTTGCCCTGGTTCTCCTTTGGGGGAGGAACCTTCACATATTTCCCCTTTGACTGAAAATTAGGTTTTTCCTAGAATGGAGCTCTTGCCCTTGGAAAAGTATCTTTTAATTCCCTATCCCTCTCAATGTCATCTTGGAGCGTAGTTTTTCTAGTGGACTTCACCAACCCATGCAAAGGCTCTGCTAGTCCATCAATGAACATGTATACTCTCATAGCTATAGATAAATCTGGCACCATGACAGAAAGTTTCAGGAATTCAGAGATATAGGTCTCTAGCTTTCCCAACTGCTAGAACTTAGCTATCTCAACAAAGTGTGCCTCTGGACCTCTTTGGTCAAATATTTCTACCAACCTCTAGGTGAATTTTGCATATGTAGTTACACCTGCATGCCCAAATGTAGATAGACCATGAAACCATCATTTAGTTTCTTCACCTTCAAGGTGAAGTGCTACTATCTTAATAGCTTCAATCTCTGATACTTGATTCAACTGGAAATAGATGTCTAATTTTTCCACCCAAGCCTTGGTTGTGCACCTGGATGACCCATCAAAAGCAGGCAGAAAGAACCTACCCATAGTACCTTGCAGATCATTGTTCTGCATGTACTCTCCACTTCTATGGTTATTATGGGGTCTCCTATTATCCTTAATCTAAAATAACTCTTGGAATTTTAAATTCTCTTTAAACTTTTGATATTGAGATTCATATTCTAGAAAGTAATCACCAAGAGTCTCCTTCCCTTGGGGTCCTCCAACCCCATTTCCCACTGCTAGGAAAGTACGCATGGTGGAGCATTAGGAAACTTGCTACACTACTAGTTCTCACACTAATGATGTGAAGTGCCATAACCCTCTCCATGTTGAAACCCTCTTAGGGTCTCCTTTTGTCTTTTCACCCTCATCTCCTTGATTTATTTGGCAATATCCTGCATAGTTTTAAGAAGAATATTTGGAAACTCTTTCTCATCCATTTCTCCTAATATTGGAGACTTTCCTTTGTCTTCTTCATTGTTTGTATAATAAAACC
Organism: Pinus albicaulis; assembly: GCA_034641835.2. Classification (NCBI taxonomy): domain Eukaryota; kingdom Viridiplantae; phylum Streptophyta; class Pinopsida; order Pinales; family Pinaceae; genus Pinus; species Pinus albicaulis. Next base: position 1,193,364,032 of record CM076575.1, on the reverse strand, counting down.
TTCAGCCTCTATTAATATACCACTTATCCCGGTATGTGAGAGGTTATTCTTATTCATATGACATAGATGTAGTGCCCCCATAGGCTGAGCCAATATTATTCTCTGATACCACTGTAATATTCCAAAATAGGAAGAAAACGAATATTGAACATAAAACTAGAAAATACAGTAAACATCGATTCATTAAAAACATGAGCAGATCACTAAGCCATTTTATTATATATGATATCATAAATGAAGTACAATATCTTGAGGAGGAGGCACTCAAGCTAGACAAAACAAGCCTAAAATGACCCAAAACACCAAGACATGAAACATTGTTGCTACATAAACTACTGGGAGGCTATGACTGCACAATCCTACTAGAAATAACTACTGCTGGAAACTAGGAATGCGTAGATCTATTGATAGGGTGCTCAGAAAATGTCGGGATCAAATATCTGGGCTTTCTAGCACAATTCAAAGATAACCTAGAAAGGGTTTACAGAAATACCAATGATGAAAAATGCATCCCTAGGGTTGAATTATGCTCTACAACTAGGTAACTACTAGGCGGTGGATGATCTGATGATAAAATAGTTGATACTCCTCCCCATTGACTTTCCGGATGAAGGGCTACTCCCGCCACTGGATGATAAGCTCAAAAACTTGGGTTATTAACCCTCCACTAATTTTTCCCTCCTGGATTGCGTAATTCCTGAAGGAGACTGTGCTGCTAAAGGTGGTTGAATATTGGCCTGATGTTGGATGATGGAATGTAGCTCAAAGAACCTCTCCTGAGTAGGCACTTGAAGTCCCCCGAGGATGAGGGTGGGATTTATGCTCAGAAACACCCTTGTGCTAAACATCACAGCAGACTCTGCTAAACAGCTGAAGCGTGCAAAAAGTCATAAAGACAATACATAAACAATATTCATAATGCCTTCCATGCCTTCCATCCCCTTCCTTATATGCTTTGTGAGCCTCCACCCCCTTGGCCCCACTCAATAATGATGCTACTCTCATGGAGACTCCCTCCCATTATGACTGTTTTGTCCTCCATTGCCTCCACTACCTTCATGATTATGTTGTTGATTTTTTCAACTTGACCCCATCCACATGCATTGACCCCCATTCACACCAAGAAGGGGTTTATTCAAATTGATCCTATCTAGATGCACTGATCCAAATTCACATTAGAAGTGGTTTTATTCCTACAAAATATATTTATGGGTCCCTCTACCCTCTTATTCATCTATCTTATTGACAAAAACAAAATTTAATATTCTAACTAGCTAGAAGATAATTAGGAATATTACATAGTGAGCTGAGTCCCATAGATGTGGTGGATAGATTACTTTCTATCATGGAGATCTCTAAAGTTGTCCAGAAGGATGAGGCCCAATTCAAAGTTGAGGAATCCCTAGGTGTGGTACCGAAATATGTGGTCGCTTTCAATGATAAGTTTGAGGATATTTTCATAGCAAGACTACCCAGATGTTGGGACTTTATGGGAGTGGTCATCCAGTGGTATAAATATCTTCAAAGGCTAGTGGAGGCCAAAAGAAAGGTGGATTCCTCTCATGAGAATACCTCCACTCTGAAGGGTAATACTGTAGTAAATTGCTTGAAGAGGGATTTTCAGTTGTTGGGGTTGGTAAAGACCTTGTTCCTCCCTAGGTTGAACTACACAAGTCTCACCAATATAAAAAAATTCTATCATCGGTTCTTTCAGACTCTTATGCTTGCTCCAGTGCTTTGGAAAATATGTGATCAGTTTGTCAATCCTCCCTTGATCCAGATAATCAACCCAAAAATGTTGCCTCCACAACCTATTTATCATGACTAAGGAAATTATTGATCATGTCGATCATGACACTTTGATTTTCTGTTTTATGTAAATATTCTATTTCAGAAGAAACAATGTTAGTTAGTTAAAGATCAGTTAGTACAGTTGTGCCATGGAGCATGTTGATATGTTTGCTATGATGATTCACCATTAAAATCAAGAAAGAATATTTTGTAATGGGTTCTCCCTCTGAGGCCTTATAAAATACTTCTATGATACAAAAGAAAAGGTTCGTAATTTTGGTTTTTCCAAGAGACAAGCTTTGTAAATTTTCAATGAAATGTATGCTTTATGGAAGATTAATGAATTTTTTTGGTGATTCCTGATCATATGAATGTGTAGTATGTATTCCATTTTCTGTTTGTTCCATGTGTTTTCACTATTATTCTCAGATTATATGCAACAAAAGTTGTTGGATATAAATTCGTGGATTTATGGATTCATATAAATCTAATGTTGATTAAATATGCATATAACTGATATGAACTATTATCCTTAAAATTCTCTCCATGTGTCTTAGGATTTCATTTAAGCGTATGTATCATCCATTTCAAGCTGAACTTCAATGCACATGATTCTTATTTTAATCCTTATGTGTTCATTTTCTCTCCTTCTCAAGTCTTCTCTATGATATACTTCATATGACATTGACCAAAAGAGTCTGATATTGATGCTTATGTGAGTAATATTTTTCATCTGGCATTTCATTTCTCCTCATAAGGAAAGTTATGAATCAATTTAAACTCAAATGTGTTCAATATTGAGTGTGATAGAAAATCTCAACAAACCCTTAAAGCACTCATAAGTATTCCCTAGGCACAGGTCTCTCCTCAACCCAGGTGTTTTCTCTAGGAGCTATAATAGTAACAATTAACCATGACATGTGTAGTGTATCAAAAACCAAAACCACAGACGGTGAAAATTAGCTAAGCCTGTCAATTAAACACATAAACTATGTAATTCACCTCGTCTTTGAAGAAATGATCAGCAATCACATGGATGTGAAAATCCCCCTCAAACCATGAGGACAAGCACACTTGCATCTCATTGAAAACAACCAGGAATAATACCATCCCTCCATGAGTAATGTTTATACATGCATTTCCATTTACGACAATATTATCATTCATGTGTAGTAAGAATACACAGAAAATGAAAGTAAGCAACATATCTTATGAAGTGAATAACTGGAAACTAAGGGAGGGACTTCCACTCTCCACCCAACCATAATCCAACTACACTACATTATTTCTTGCAGTTGACCACCCGCAAACCAAATTAATAATTTTAGGAGGGAATTGATCAAGGAAATTTAAAACAATTCCAATCAATCTCATCACACAGGAATCCAGATATTGCCTCATCTTCACCCACTTAGTTCAATATTATATCCTCCAATATCTCCACCTATTCAACTAAAATCTAGAGCACAGTTATTTCTATCAACTAATCCCACATAAACCAAAAACACACAGATTTTACCCTCTGCAATCCAAGGATACGGATTATATTGAGTTTACTCCTCAACCTAGAAAGGCACTAGAATACACAATGCCTCCACCTGCCTCTTCCTCTTCAACCACACTCTTTAGTGTGCTCCCACTCCAATTCTCTAGCATTCTTCCTCTACCACGTGAATTCACTTGTGAACCTTGTATGCCTAACCAGGAATACAAGCACCCATAGCACACTACGCATGTCTGTGAAATTTTCCAATCTCAACCATGCTTGATTCCAACATTCTCTTCTCTCAATTCCTTTTCCCCTTTTATATTTAATGCTTACCTTCTATTATTTTTCGTCAGTTATATTTTTCCCCACCAGCCCCCTCTCTATCGTTTGTTTTTTGACCACACATTGGAACCCTCGAGAAAATAGAGGTGGTATGGGCTTGTCCTCCATTAAGGAATCCCATACTCCACCTCCATTCCTACCATGCAAGCCATTAAACCCAATCAAAAATTTGGTTTCAATTTAATGAAAAACCTAAGTTAACCAATTCCCAAGAGACTCCTCTCCCAAACTCTGAATCTATGTCCACTACTCACAACTAGTGATTGTATTTACATTTCCACAATATTTACATGAATTACAAATTCATAATGATAATTACAAGAGGGGTAGCCATAAAAGATTTTCAGCCTACATAAGGTAGGGAAATTGTCCATATCCTCTTTTTATGGGTCATCCAAGTGTTCGAAAAGGTCTTCGGTATAAAATGTATCCACCTACTTCCAACTTAACCCAATGTTAGAGGCAGAGGCTATAAAATTCACCACCTTGTATTTGGAAGGAGAAGTGCATGAATGGTGGTATCATGAATTCGTCACCCTAGGAAATTCCAACGTCACCTCTTACGAGGAATTCACACAAATATTGATAGATTGATTTGACGAGAAGGATCTGTAGATACACTTCATGGAGCTAGCACAGCTCAAGCAGACCGAAACACCAGATGCCTAAATTTCATAATTTTAGTGGGTAGTTTTTATGGTGACAGACATATATGAGCAGAGGTTGATCACGTTATTCATAAAATCCAAACCCCTATGTGGTTTGGCCAAGGCCTTCAAAACCACCACCTTACAAGATTCCATCACTAGGGAGCAATACATGGAAGATTTAATACTTAAATATAATTTTTTGTCCAAACCACCCATCCCTCATAAGAACAGAGATATGAAACCATTTCAAATAGAGTGGACTAAGAAGGACATGTTGGATGATGATACTTGGAGCGAGCTAAGCAGGAATATACTTTGCTTCACTCACAAGGAATCATGGTAAATAGGTCACAAATTCTTGGGAAACGAAACGATCCATTATATTGAAGTAATGTCAGATAGTGACGATGAAGATGATGCAATGTGTGCACCAATTAATAACCTAGCAACTCAAAAGAGGAACAGTCTCATGAGGAATCTAAATGGTATGAGAGACCTCGTATTGGAATTAAGGGTTTTACTACTGCCACTCTTTCTTTAGTCCCTAGATATTAAACCTTCAGGATCAGGAGCAGGTGTTAGAGTCAATTTTTTCAGTGATCAAAGATAGCTCTTTTGAGAGTTTTCCATCAGGTCATTAGTCGAAATTTTTTGTTTTTTTAGTTAGTCTTCAGCAACAATTTTGGTCACTGAACAAATCCTATCATGATATGTTGTTCCTTCACATTATTTCATCTCCATTCAGAGGTCTAAATTCATGTCATTCCATCTCATATAGGTCAATTTTAGGGTCAAAACTGCCCCATGAAAAATCTATATTTTTTCATTAAAAAAGGCAGTGAAACCTCCATTCCATCCATGAAGGTCTAGTTGAAGGAGTAAATCAATTTTCATAGTCTGAAATAAAATTAGCATATCATGAGAATTCCATATTTTTTCGTTTTATTTGAGAAGAAATGGCAAGCTCTGTTGAAAAGAATTATTTTCGAAATCACATATTTATTAAAGTTTTATCTTTAATATTTCGAAAATTTCATCCTCAAAACCATAGGATTAAATCTCATTTGTTATTCTCCACTACCGTTATCTCCCACTACCCATTCAACACGTCACATAACTCTATTTGTAATCTATTTGTGTCACATCACTTTCATCATACCCCTACCCCACAATTCATTAAACTCTGATATATGTTAACCCTCCTCCATCTCGCCTATCATCCATCACATCCGAAGGCTCACAAGTGACTTCAGAAACCCCTCATCGTCTGATACTTAATGGGGGTGTTGAGTCCCAAATTTGCATCTTTTCCATACACTTTTCCATACCTTTTTCACTCACCTAAACCTCCCAAATTGTCAATATCATGTGCAAAAGGGCATCTAACATGGTTTTTAATTATATTTTTGTGTTTTCTATTTGATCTAGATTTTAGCTCATTCACTGCGAATTCGCCACTTTTCCGCAATCACGTAATCTCTTCAGCTATTTTGTGAAACTCTATGCTACAGGTATATACAAGGGAAACGAGCCACATGGGCAGGTCAGGAATGACGTGGACATGGTTCGTGTCCTATTGGTTCAAGCAAACTCGTCCAAAGAAGCCGCGGTCAAAGGCGTCCACATGGAAGTCAACTATGGAGTTTCATGTCGGCCGGACTCTGTTTCGTGGCACATAAAGATCCATACGGCCGTTTCTAAGCCTGTGGAGGTTAAATCGACATCTGTACAGGGTTCTAGAGTCGAATTCAAGCATCCACCTTTCGTAGATCTACTTTCCAACACGGCCATACTCCTATATCCGTGGACGTAGTGGTCTACGTGCTCTCTACTAGCATGAACTTTAGGAGACAGTTATAGTTTGTTGTTATATATAGCGCGTTTGCATACGCACAAAAAGTTAGTTGATGTTAGTGAATGTACTCTGTTATCTTTTAGTCTGCTCTGTAGTGATTACGCTGCACTTGTGCCGTAACACTACCATTCTGTAATGAACTACTTTTTAATATGAGAAGACTCTGTTTTTCAACTTAATTCGTGTTTGAGGACCGTTACCAAGGCTGTGTAGAGGGCCCCTGCTCAGCTAAGGTTTTGTTTATTAGTGTATATTTCTCATTTTGTTTCTTTAGAAATCATTGTATCATAATCCATTCATATGTTCATACTTTGCAGTTGTTTCATTTCTGTTTATACACTTCCATAATTTCCATTTCATTTCTGTCTTTCATGCTTTATGATTGTTAATCACTGATCAGTGTTTATGTTTTTCAGGTTTTAGATAGGCAGCCCGGGCATTTTCATAGCTTTTTGACTAATGACATGGAACTAACATTGTTCTACTGCTAGTTTTCTTTTCATAGTTTTTGTTTAATTTCAGTATTGCTCTGTACATTTCAGTTTTGTTTTTCTGCTTCAGTAGTTAAAATTTAGATATACTAATCTGCTCATAGCATCTTCAGTTGCCTCCGAAAGCCACAGCTGGACTGATGGTGAGGGATTTCATTATGAAATGTGTAGTTTAGTATTAGTTTCTTTTCTGCAAATTTAGATATACTAATCTGCTCATAGCATCTTCAGTTGCCTCCGAAAGCCACAGCTGGACTGATGGTGAGGGATTGCATTATGAAATGTGTAGTTTAGTATTAGTTTCTTTTCCGCAAATTTAGATATATTAAATCATGCATGACATCTTCAGTTGCCTCCGAAAGCCACAGCTGGACTGATGGTGAGGGATTGAATCATGAGTGTATGGTTTAGTATTAGTTTACTTTCTGCAAATTAAATATCAATTACTCAAGTTGTTTATGATTACTTCCGAAAATCATAGCTGGACTAATGATGAAGGGTCAGAAGATAAATTGATGTAATCTGATTTAGATTTATTTTGTTGCAATTTTGAATTTCCTTAAGCATAGTTTCTTTTGTGTTTAGTTGGCAGCAAGAATAGTTTGGTTTTCATGTTCACTAGTTTCCTGTTTTGATTCATTAGATTAGCAACACCTTTTCATTTCAGCAGTACACTTTTACTTTCTTTCAAGTCTTGTCATTGTAATTTCAATTTGCTTTTAAAGTTTCAAGATTGGTAAATCATTATAGGGGATATCACTTCTTTGAACAAATATAACCAAACTTGTTTTTCATTTTAGAATTTCCATTTCACCTTAGAAAGACCGAAAACGACAAAAAGTTAAGAAAGAGGTTATCTTGCACATATAGTGCGCCGCACTTCATCAGCTTACGATTCTCCCGGATTGACAAATTAAATGCAGCAATTTAGGACACACTAAATTGACCAAACATTTTGGCGTCATTGCCGGGGAAGTGTAACTAGGTAGCCAATTTCTTAAAAAAAAAAAAAAAAAACATAAAATCATAAAGAAGGGAAAACTTGATAACTTCTTGAAGTATGCTCTCCTCTTGCACCTAGTGTGATCTGGAGGATCAGAAAAGAGAGTTATTGGTTTAGTAATTTCTTAAGTATGCTCTCTTCTTGCACCTAGTGTGATCTGGAAGATCAGAAGAGAATTATTAGCCCAACTTTTTAAAAAATAAAAAATGACATGCATAGAGCAAGAGATTCTAGGGGAAGGTTTATAGCTAAAGCCAAGAGTTCGATTTTCACAACTCCATCTTCTTCAAGGCATAGACCAGATTCACCACCATCTACCCCTAGCCTTAAGATTTTTGGAAGTCAAGGAACAATTGAATTAGAGGATTCTCCTATACCACCTACTAAAACCCACTTAGAAAACAAAGAGACTTTCTCTCATCCTTCCTTGGTAGAAGAACTAGAGGACTATAAGGACTCTAAAGAAACTATCATGGCAGAGGAAGTAATAAATAGAGGTGGAGGTAGAAGAGAAGGAAACAATGGAGATAACAATGGTGAAGGAAATAATGATAGAAATAGGGATTTGCTTGGATTCCCTATAGTTGATGAGGAAACTCATGCAACAATGAAAAATATCTCACCATCTGTTCTCCCTAACTTTTATGGATTGCGAAGTGAGGATCCCGAAACATTTCTGTTTGAGTTTGAAGTTGTGTGCCGAACTTATGACTATATGGAAGATTCTCAAAAACTCAAACTGTTTCCTTCAACATTGAAGGGATCTGCTTTGAAATGGTTCATGGGATTAGCCACTAAATCTATTAGGACTTGGAATGATATGAAACAAACATTTTTGGACAGATACTTGGACTATTGTATGCCCACCAATCACAAGGATGAGGTATTCAAAATGATGCAAAAACAAGATGAAAATTTGGAAGACTTAATTGAAAGATTTCAATACAACTTGAAAAGAGAAAAGATGAGCAACTTAGATAATGAAACCTTGAAAGCCCTCCTATTAAAAGCCATTAGAGATGAATGGATAGACATTTTAAACATGATGGGGAAAGGATACATTTCTCAACTTCCATTTCGTGATATAACATAACTATGTATCCATCTCTCAAGGGGAAAATCTAAAACAGGAAAAGGGCCTAGGGATCCTTCTCTTATTAGGGCTAACAAATCTGCAACCAGATCAGTAAGTAGGGCAGAGATTGGTAACATGCTTGATGAGTTTAAAACTGATATTTTAGGGAGCCTTAGTGAACAACTAGACACCCTTAAAATCCAAAACAAGCAGAAAGCAGAAACAAATGCTTTAGCCATCTTTTGTCCGAAATGTAGGAAGAAACATGCTTTAAGGGAATGTCCCTTGGATGCAAAAGTTGTAGAAACATGTATGATTTGCTCATAAAATCATGAGATCAAGGATTGTCCTTCAATCCCTGGACTCAAAGCTGTTTTTCAAGAAGATCCAAATTCAGTAGAATCTCTCTGTTTTGTCGCAAGGAGACCTTGGCAGGGACAACAATCCCAAGGGTTTAATAACCCTATGAATCTTCAAACCCCACCAAATTGGAATCCTTGGCAACAACCTTGGCCCCAACATCAAAACTCATATCAGCCATGGGTACAAGGGATGAAAAATCCTTATGGGAGATTTGCTCAATTTTATCAATATCCTCCATCTTTTCAAAATCAACAAGCTCCACAATTTCCAAGCCAAAATCCACAACTTTCATTGCCATTTCCACAACAACAACCTTCTCAACAAAATACAACTCCTCAACTCATGCTCCCATACCAACAGAAGACAAATCAACTTCCAGCTCAGCCATTGCCAAATCCTAACAATAAGAATCCTCAAACTACTTATATGGTAGAAGGACAACAATTTCCTACCCATATGATTGTTCCTCTCAACGATGTACAACTCAGATCTGGTAGAGTCTTAGAAAAACCTTCCATAGATATTCAAGAGCAAGATACCTCTGAGGAGGACTCTCTTCAAGTCAATAAGGGTTCTGAGGAAGAATCTCTTCAAAATTCAAAAATTCAAAAAGAAAAAGAAAAGCTAACACCCACAACTCCTATAGTTGAGCAACCTGTATCTTCATCTACACCTCCTTTTCCGGAAAGACTACAAATTGATAAGGGGGTGGAAAAACAAATCTGGTTGCCTAACTATGACTTTCTAGATGAATTGAAGAATGTTTGTATCAAGATTCCATTGCTACAAGCCATTCGAGAAATTCCTATTCTAGCAAAAACCATAAAGGAGTTGAGTTTCAAAAAACCAGGAAGGAAGCTAAAGGACACAAGAAGAATCCACCTGGTAGGAAAGATTGCAGACATTATGATGGGAAAAATTACCATGCAGAAGTATGTAGATCCAGGAAGTCCAATTGTCAAGACACACATAAATGGGATAGAAATTCCAAACACATTGATTGACTTAGGGGCTGCTATCAACATTATGAGTAGACAGACTATGGAACAGTTAAAACTTCCTAACCTTCTTTTTACACCTACTTTATTGCAATTTGCAGATCGATCGGTTATTAAACCAGATGGTGTATTAGAAGATATTTCAGTCTCCTTAGATTCTTGGGAATATCCAGTAGACTTTATGATTTTGACTCCCAAGAGTAATCTAGGAGGACACCCACTTATCTTAGGAAGACCTTGGCTAGCCACAGCTGATGCTTTTATTAGTTGTAGATCTGGAGACATGTACATTTCTAATGGTAATTCGACAAAGAAATTCAATTTGTATCCTCCAGCAAGAGCAATCACAGAAATAGAAGACAATGAATGGGTCGATGATGAGAACACTATACAACCTGTCTTTACCATTTCTGAAATTAGTGAGGATAGTCAAATTCTGAACACATTAGAAAATTTTGAGATATCTTCAAAATATGACCCCACACAATTTCAGTTGGAATCTGACATAGAATATTTATCATCAAGACAAATGTCTCTTTACTCTATGGAAGAGTTTGGTAGTTCTACTATTGAGATTTTTCCAGGAAAAACATTGAATATCAACAAACATTTGGAAAAGTCACAACAAGAAGAACTAACCAAAATCTTGCAAAAACATTCTACCGCATTTGCATGGGAGTATACTGACATGAAAGGTATTGATCCTAAGACTTGCATCCATCATATCTATATTGAGGAAAACAGTAGACCAATCAGACAACCTCAAAGAAGGATGAATCCAAATCTTAGGAGATAGTGAAAGAAGAGCTCCAAAAACTACTCAATGTAAACTTCATTTATCCAATTTCAGATAGCCGATGGGTTTCTCCTCTGGTTATAGTACCCAAAAAGAATGGTAAATGGAGGGTATGCATTGATTACAGGGAATTGAACAAAGAAAATTTGAAGGATCACTTTCCTTTGCCTTTTATTGATCAGGTATTAGATACATTAGCAGGTAAAAAGTACTTTTCATTTTTGGATGGTTTTAGTGGCTATAATCAAATTCAGGTCACACCTGAAGATCAAGATAAGACCACATTTACTTTTCCATGGGGAACTTTTGCCTACCGAGTGCTTCCTTTTGGGTTATGTAATGCACCAGCAACATTCCAAAGAGCAGTACTAAGAATTTTTTCTGATCTAATCCATGATTGTGTAGAGGTTTATATGGATGATTTTACAGTTTATGGTAATTCATTTGAAGAAGCCTTAGAAAATTTGGAAAAAGTTCTCATAAGATGTAAAGAAACAAACCTTTCATTAAGCCATGAAAAATGCTTTATGATGTTTACTGAAGGGATTGTTTTAGGACATCATATTTCAGGAGATGGGATTAAGGTTGATAGATCAAAAGTTGAAGTCATCTCCAAGTTGCCTATTCCAAATTGTCAAAGAGATGTTAGAATTTTTTTAGGATTTACTGGTTACTATAGAAGATTTATAGAAAACTTCACTAAAATAGCATCTCCACTCTTCAAATTGCTTACAAAAGACTGTGAATTTAAATGGGATCCCGATTGTCAATCAGCCTTTGAAACTTTGAAAACAAGAATATCTGAAGCACCTATCTTGAGAGGACCAAATTGGAAACTCCCTTTCCATATTTCTACGGATGCTTCAGATACAGCTCTAGGAGCCGTGTTGGGTCAAAAAGATTTAGTTCCTTATGCCATTTATTATACCAGTAAAAATTTGACTCCCACAGAGTTGAACTATACTGTGACTGAAAAAGAGTTTTTAGCTGTTGTTCATGCAATTAATAAGTTTAGACATTACATAACAGGCTATGAAAATTTTATTCATACTGATCATTCTGCAATTAGATATTTAATGAAAAAACCTGTTACTAATGGCAGAGTGACAAGATGGCTTTTACTTTTGCAAGAATTCAATATTACTGTGTTGGATAGACCAGGAAAACAGAATACAGTAGCTGATTTCTTGTCTAGGATTCAGAATACTAAAGAAGATTCTTGTAGAAGATAAGTTTCCTGATGAATACTTGTTTGCAGTAACTATTAAGACCCCTTGGTATGCAGATATTGCTAACTATTTGGTTACAGGGAAACTACCTTCACATTTATTTCCAAGAGAAAAACGAAAGATTATTCAGGAGAGTTCAAGATATTCATGGATTTCTAACGAATTGTTTAAAACAGGGCCAGATCTTGTGATCAGAAGATGTGTCAGGGAAGATGAAATTCCTGATATTCTTAAGGCATGTCATGATGAACCATGCGGCGGACACTTTGCGGACAAAAGGACGGCCTATAAAATTCTTTCTTTGGGATATTATTGGCCTTCCCTCTTCAAAGATGCAAAACAATATGTCAAAAGGTGTGATAGCTGCCAAAGAGTAGGGAAACCTACCCTTTCAAATGAAATGCCATTGCAAACACAAGTACTCATTGAACCCTTTGAAAAATGGGCTTTAGATTTCATTGGACCTATTAATCCACCATCTAAGCAAAAGAAGTATATATTGGTTTGTACTGATTATGTTACTAAACGGGTAGAAGCTAAAGCATTAGTATCTGCTACTGAAAATTCAGTTGTTCATTTTCTTTATGAGGATATTTTTACTCGCTTTGGTGTTCCAAGAGAAATTGTAACAGATCAGGGGAGCCAATTCACATCCAATTTGGTGGAAAAGTTGATGGAAGAATACAAAATCAAGCACAAAAGATCTACTCCTTACCATCCACAAGCAAATGGTCAAGTGGAGTCCACAAACAAAGTTCTTGAAAGTATCATCACCAAAACTGTTCATCTACATAGAAGAGATTGGGCAGAAAGGCTTCCAGAAGCCTTGTGGGCCTACAGAACTACATGGAGGAATACAACAGGACATTCTCCCTATGAACTTGCTTATGGGAAAGAAGTCTTGCTCCCCATTGAGTTCCAAGTCAAGACCTTCAAGATAGCAGTTCAGTTGGGGATGGACTTATCAGAAGCCCAAAAGCATAGAATGGAGCAGTTGAATGAGCTAGATGAGATCAGACAAGAAGCAATTCTAAGAACTGATCTAGTTCAATATCAAAGAACTAAATGGCATGAAAAATATATCAAAGAAATGAAGTTTCAAGAAGGAGATTGGGCATTGTTATTTGATTCCAAGTTTAAAGATTTTCAAGGGAAATTTCAGACTCATTGGCTTGGGCCATATGAGATTGACAAGATCTTTAGCAATGGAGCCGTAAGAATCAAGACCATTGATGAGTTTCAAACTCCTCTTATTGTGAATGGCCATAGATTGAAAGTTTATCATAAGCCACTCTCAAAAGAGGATTTTGTCAAGATGTTTCAAGAAAGTTCTGCAATCAGGCTGGTACAGAAGAATTCTTCTTCTCCACCAGCCTAGCTTTTGTTTTTCAACTTTAAAAAAAAAAAAAAAAAAAAAATGGTATAAGCCTGAAAACCAATCATTGATTGGCAGTCTTATGTAGAAAATATAGGGTGAAAATCAGGGACACCTGACACTCTATATTTTCCAAAAAAAAATCTGTCTTTCATTTCATTTCATTTCACCACCCACTCCATTTCATTCCACTTCATTCCATTTCATTTCATTTCATTTTACTCCATTCCACTTCATTTCATCCATTCCTTCAATAAAAATATTTTTCATGACCAATTCCATCAGGTCATTTGTCATTTGTTCATTTCCATTCAACCAAGTAATAGCTGTGTCAGTTTCCGCAGCTGACATCTGTTTCCGCAGCTGACTCCAGTTTTCGCAGCCAGAAGCAGATTCCGCAGCTACTACTCTGTTTTCAAAGAGAATGTACAGTCAGATGTTATTTTCATAATTATGAAATAAAATGCAGGAGAGAAGATCAATGGAGCATTCAAGACACCAATGGAGATCAGTCAATTGAAGACCAAGGGCAAAAGCAAAGATTCCAAAGGTATGAATAAAATTTATTTCAAATAGTATTGAAAAACACATTTTTATATAGTTTCAAACCATGAGCTCTACCCATTACGCGCAATGATTATATTGACAGTTCCGTAACCTTTCATGATCTCCATGTTATCCTCTTGCATTTGTTCACAAACGGTTTCATCATTAAACCCCGATTTTCACTTATGATCCAATATCCCACCGGTGATAATGAAGCGTATTTGATTTGACTTAGGACTCTTGCAGCCGCATAAACTCATAACCGTTGATTGAAACGTGTTCATATTTAATTGTGCAGTCACCAAAATTCAAAACGTTGCCGAATGTGTTATACTTTGTTAACCTCTCTGTCGTGTCTCTGTCGTGTTTATGAAACCCCACTCTACTCATTCTCACTCCCTGTTTCACTCCATTTTGTTCCTTTTGCTCATTCTCACTCCCGTATATCTACCCACAGTCTTACTCCATTCCGTTTATAGTGCTCATTCCCATTTTATGATACATTCCCACAGTCATTGTGCTCGATCCCGTGTATTCCATCGTTCCATTTCCACTTAAACCCTCACGAAAGCAAATTTGTGAAGCACAAAGAAGTGAAATGGGAAAATTATTAAGGGCAGAGCCGGAAGGACCAAAGTTTATAGAGGGATATCCGCAAGCAAAAGAGATGTTGAAGAAAGCAAAATGGCTGCGTTTTATTCAGAAATTCAGAGGTTACCACAAAGAAGTTACGAAAGCGTTTGCAAGGTCATTTGATGGCTCGGAAGCAGAAATTGGAGACCTCAAGTTTTCGGTCAATGAAGCATCAATAGAAACAGCCACAGAACTTCTTCAGGAGGGAGAAAGTTGGTTCAAAAATAAAAGCATCAGTGATGAGGCATGGAGAACAATCCTACGAAACCAAGGTATGGACATAACTGTTTTCAAAAGAGGAATCCCCGTGCATGCAATAAAAGAAGAATGGGCCACTTTACTACTAATTGTTCAGAAATTCATTACATGTGAAGGCCGTTTTGGGTCTATGTACATGTACCATACCAGGCTATTGATGAATTTTCTAGAAAACCAAACTCTCAATCTCCCTTATTTTCTATTCAATAGCTTGAAGAAAATGGCTGTAACTGTTCAAAAACACTTAGGAGATGTAGAGCCTCATATTTATCACCACGGCCTTATAAAAATTCTGATTGAAAAGGAGCTAAAGGAAAGAAAAGACACATGGGAACAATTCCTTGTTAGAAATTTCTTTGAAGAACCTCAGGAAACTCCTGAAGGTAGTTTAGTAAGAAGGAGTAGAAGAAAAAGAATGAATGTTGAAACCCAAATTACTCCTACTCAGGAAATTCCCGCAGCTAGCACAGCAAAAAGAAGTAGAAGGAAAAGAACAATAGATGAAATCCAAAATACTCCTACTACTACTATGAAAAGAACTGATAGGGAAGAGAGATTGGTAAAAAGGAAGAAAAAGGAAATCAAGGCAAAGAAGCCAATAATACCAAAAGAAAGAGAAACTATTGAGGCTGTACATAAAACTCCTTCTTCTGAAGAAGAAGATCATCAAATACTATCAGAAAGATTAGTTTATCTTCAAAAACAGTCATCCATGCCCAAGAAGACAGAAAAAGGAAAACAAAAACAAAAGGATAGTGTACCACAGCGTGTGAGGAGAAGCAGCAGACTTAAGGGGAAATTGAGAAAAACACAAATTAAGGGTCCTCATTTCATTGATTTGGGTGAGGAGACATCTGAACAGTCCCCAACCGACCATAGTCCATCTCAGTCAGTTAGTGAACCTGGTTCATTTCATTCCCAATCAGACAATGAGCATACTCCATCTTATTCTCAGCAAAATATTGATGTAAGCCCTCCTCGGCCAGATTTTGAACATAACTCTCCTTTACAGCATTTTGGGGACAGCCCAATCAAAATGACACCTGAAATAGACCCCAAGCAGCAGGAGGTATATGACTATATAGAATCCTTGGAAAAGGCAACCACAGGTCCAAGTACTTCTTCCATTCAGCCTCATACATTGCAGGATGATTTAGTTCAATCATTAAAACAGGAAATTTTTGAGCTGGAGCTTTTAAATCGGCACATCAAAAATGAAAATGAAACATTGAAAGAACAAGGCAAGCTGGACAAGATCATCCATGATAATACTATGTTACACTTGGGAATATGGCAAAAGAAGAATAAGAAATTGAAAAGAAAATGCCAAAAATTGAGCAGAGCACTTGTAAATATCAAATTTAGGTGCTTAATGAAGAAACCCAGAATGATGGCAGTACCAAAGAAGAAGAGAAGGGGATTGGATGTGCTGGCTGAAGTATCAAGGAACATGAACTGAACAAAGAGTATCAAAATTTTGGTTGCATGAGGACATGCAACACCTTCACAGTGGGGGTATGTTGAGTCCCAAATTTGCATCTTTTCCATACACTTTTCCATACCTTTTTCACTCACCTAAACCTCCCAAATTGTAAATATCATGTGCAAAAGGGCATCTAACATGGTTTTTAATTATATTTTTGTGTTTTCTATTTGATCTAGATTTTGTTCATTCAGCTGCGGAATCTTGCCACTTTCCGCAGCTGCTGCAACTTTCCGCAGCTATTTTGTGGAACTCTATGCTACATGTGTCTACAAGGGAAACGAGCCACATGGGCAGGCTAGGAATGACGTGGACATGGTTCGTGTCCTATTGGTTCAAGCAAACTCGTCCAAAGAAGCCGCGGTCAAAGGCGTCCACATGGAAGTCAACCATGGAGTTTCATGTCGGCCGGACTCTGTTTCGTGGCACATAAAGATCCATACGGCCTTTTCTAAGCCTGCGGAGGTTAAATCGACATCTGTACAGGGTTCTAGAGTCGAATTCAAGCATCCACCTTTCGTAGATCTACTTTCCAACACGGCCATACTCCTATATCCGTGGACGTAGTGGTCTACGTGCTCTCTACCAGCATGAACTTTAGGAGACAGTTATAGTTTGTTGTTATATATAATGTGTTTGCATACGCATATAGAGTTAGTCGATATTAGTGAATGTAGTCTCTGTTATCTTTTGATTAGTCTGCTCTGTAGTGATTACGCTGCACTTGTGCCGTAACATTACTATTCTGTAATGACTGCTTTTTAATATGAGAAGACTCTGTTTTTCAACTTAATTCGTATTTGAGGACCGTTGCCAAGGCTGTGTAGAGGGCCCCTGCTCAGCTAAGGTTTTGTGTATTAGTGTATATTTCTCATTTCGTTTCTTTAGAAATCATTGTATCATAATCCATCCATATGTTCATACTTTGCAGTTGTTTCATTTCTGTTTATACATTTCCATAATTTCCATTTCATTTCTGTCTTTCATGTTTTATGATTGTTAATCACTGATCAGTGTTCTTGTTTCAGGTTATAGATAGGCAGCCCGGGCATTTTTATAGCTTTTTGACTAATGACATGGATCTAACATTGTTCTGCTGCTAGTTTTCTTTTCATAGCTTTTGTTTAATTTTAGTCTTGCTTTTTTCATTTCAGTTTTGCTTATCTGCTTCAGTAGTTAAATTTAGATATATTAAGCTGCTCATAGCATCTTCAGTTGCCTCCGAAAGCCACAGCTGGACTGATGGTGAGGGATTGTATTATGAAATGTGTAGTTTAGTATTAGTTTTCTTTCCTGCAAATTTAGATATATTAAGCTGCTCATAGCATCTTCAGTTGCCTCCGAAAGCCACAGCTGGACTGATGGTGAGGGATTGCATTATGAAATGTGTAGTTTAGTATTAGTTTCTTTTCTGCAAATTTAGATATATTAAATCATGCATGACATCTTCTGTTGCCTCCGAAAGCCACAGCTGGACTGATGGTGAGGGATTGAATCATGAGTGTATGGTTTAGTATTAGTTTACTTTCTGCAAATTAAATATCAGTTACTCAAATTGTTTATGATTACTTCCGAAAATCATAGCTGGACTAATGATGAAGGGTCAAAAGATAAATTGATGTAATCTGATTTAGATTTATTTTGTTGCAATTTTGAATTTCTTTAAGCATAGTTCTTTTGTATTTAGTTGGCAGCAAGAATAGTTTAGTTTTCATGCTCACTAGTTTACTGTTTTGATTTATTAGATTAGCAGCACCTTTTCATTTCAGCAGTACATTTTTATTTTCTTTCAAGTCTTGTCATTGTAATTTTCAATTTGCTTTTAAAGTTTCAAGTTGGTAAATCATTATAGGGGATATCACTTCCTTGAACAAATATAACCAAACTTGTTTTCATTTTAGAATTTCCATTTCACCTTAGAAAAACCAAAAACGACAAAAGTTAAGAAATAGGTTATCTTGCACATATAGTGCGCCGCACTTCATCAGCTTACGATTCCCGGATTGACAAATTAAATGCAGCAATTTAGGACACACTAAATTGACCAAACAGGGGGGTTCAGAAAAGGGTGGTATTAAAGTCTGACCCCACTGCTACGTGTCAGAACCATGTGATTTCGCACCCCCCCCCCCCCCACAAAACCATTTACTACCTTGATACCCCTCTAAAATCATTCTTACCCACTGACTGAAACCACCACTCCACCTACTAGTTACGTTATGCCAACGTGGATTGTCAACTATCCAATCAAATTAATTCCCGCATTTCCATAACCGTTAGCCAATTAATTTAATTTCTAATCATTAGGCAACGTACCCGCGCCTTTTTCAAATCGAAATCAAACTCAATTTTCCATAAATTCATCACTCAACACCTGTTTCAGACTTTTATTATGATTTTCAATCTGCTATACAAAGGTTTACAAATTTGCAATTACCACCAGAACTAAAGAGATAAACTTCATCACTATTTCAAGCCTTCTTTTGCAAATATTGATTTTCTTTCAGTCTGCAAAGCTTTTCTTCATTCTTGACCTCTATTTTGCATCAAAAAATTCTTGTTTCCTTCATTCCAACAGAACCAATCATGCCTCTCAAGAAAAAAGGACCAGGAGAACCAGTAAGTCTATTGTTACACCCTCTAATTGATTTTCATCACATTACTTTAGCAGACAAAGATCACAAAATCCATGAAACTCTTTGTGAAATTGATCTTTTTGAATTATATTATTGGTTAGAAGATAAATTCTTAGATAAATCTATTGAAATAGGACTATGGAATTCTAATATCCCACATTTCATCTTTCCTCACACCCATAGTGCTCCAAAATTTGTTAGAAGATGCCAAGCTTGGTATATGCCAAACCAGAGAACTATTATCGCTCCTACAGGAGAGATTTTAGTGACTTTCAATGCCCAAACCATTGAAAAAATGATGCAAGCCCCAACCACGGAGAATGCCACACCATTTTCCCAAGAAGCCTTGATTGAAATATACCAAAATTTATATTTTTCAAACGGGTCTCAAAATCTTGAGTTTTTTATGGCTGAAAATGATCCATTACACAAGAAAAACCCTCCATTTCCATCATCTGTTTTCCATGAAAGGTCCAAACAAATCATCACAGTCATTTCCTACCTACTTGGTTATTATTCATACCAATGGGTAGATGAATCCATCATAGGATTCCTGTCCATATTCTCCATAGATTCCAAACCCTCCATCATTTTCAACTTCAGTCAGTTTATTGTAGATTCTATCCAAGATTAGTTTGTCAAATTCACAACTAAAGAGGTTTTCAGTTATGCATCTGTGTTAGTTTACCTTTGCTTGTACTCTCAAGGAGAAATTTTTAATTTTTCCTTATAGAAATTGGATGAGGAAGGCAATCAACAATCAATCATTTTCTGGACTTCACTAGTCATGAAGGAACAGAAAGAGTATTCATATAAATAGTTTGTGGAATTGTTTCTTCAGCCAGCACTCAGTTTACTCATTAGTACTCCAAAGCCAAGGATTAGTGAAGAAATTAGAAATATATTTCAGTTGTCATATCAAGCTAGAACAGGGGATTGGTATTTTTACCAAAATTATACAAAACTTAGAGTTTATGGCTATGAACCTCCCCCTTATAAGCTGCCAAAATTCCTCCCCGTGAGGATTTTTGCATTGGAGTATATTAGAAAAATGATTAATGCATATGAAGTGCATTTTGTCTCTGCTAAAAATAAATCTCAATTTAAAATCAAAACACAGATAGGAACTTTGATTTGTAACAGCAGGATAGCGAGGGATGAAGAAGATAATTTGTTGAAAGAAATGCAGTTCAGCCCAAGTTTTAGATGGTCTTATGATCTAGTTCATGTCATTTGTAAACTGAGGGTAGAGAATAAATCTAAACCATATTTTCACACACCTAGACCAGATATTGAAAATTACATGAATAAATTTGAATGGATTGAAGGTACTCTATAGGAGGCTGAAGAACAGACATTTTCTACATCAGCATTGCAGACTCCTATTGCATAGGAAGGAAAATCGAAAAGAGTTAGAGAAGATCAGTCATCTCCAATGATTAATTCATCTAGAAAAGAGTTTAAAATTCATTACAGGAATAAGACAAAGCTTAATCCTAAGGTCAATCCCAGCAAGGAGTCAGAAAAAAGAAGTAATTATCATTACTGAAGAGATGCCTCCTTCCACACAGGCAGGTGATAAAAGCATTTATACGACTCCTAGTACTTCTACAATTTCTAAAGATCAACAAACAAAAACTTCTCAAGATCAGAAAAAATCCATTCAAACAAGTACATTTACTATAGGGGAGAAGGAAAAGATTGTCTTTGACACTTTCAAAAAGATAAAGCTAAAGAATGAAATGTTAAATACAAGTACATACAAACAGTTTTGGAAACAAACTCCCAACTCACAGAGCAAGTTGTTTTCATCCTTTGATTTAGAAAAGTGGAAAATGCACTTTTATTTCCTTCAATCATAAATTCCACAGCCAAAATCAGAAGCAGATTATAAAAGGGACACATTTGAGTTTGATACAAAATAAATTCATCCAATAGATCAAATGGAACTACACATTCAAACTGGTGAGATGTTTTCATAAACTCTCACTAACACTGCTATGAGTTTATCAAAGCTGCAAGTTTCATTGGCAAATGTACAATCACATTTGAAAATGGATAAGGTGTCTTCATTTTCAAAGGATACAAGAATTAAAACTCTAGAAGATCTGGTGATAAAAATTGGATATGATCCATCCAATGTCAATGCAATTGAATAAATTATCAAGAAGAAAAATGTTGACATAGCAGCATTGAGAAAACAACTAAAAATTTTAGCTACAAAAGATCCTTTGGCAAAGGATATTGAAGAGACTAAAACTCAAAATACAGAAATTATGAAATTGATTATGGAGCAAAATTCTCAATTAAAGCATATGGATAGATTGGAGGTTTCTGTGGTGTAGATTTTGAGATGCAAAAATCTAACAAAATAAAAAAGCTACTCTTCTTAATAAATAATCACATCTAATATTAATAATAATAACTCCACATTATTACAAGCTCTCAAAAACTTGCTAATAATATCTTTGTTAGATATTAAAACACACCTAAATCACCTCTTTTTAAAAAGCTACTCTTCTTAATAAATAATCCTATCTAATATTAATAATAATAACTTCACATTATTACAAGCTCTCGAAAACTTTCTAATAATATCTTTGTTAGATATGAATAATATGTAAAATCTAAAATGAAAATATTAAACAAAGTTAGAATATAAATACTACTAATATTAAGTATTATTAAAAAAGATTAAAAAAAATTAATTAATTAAATTAATTTTAAAAAACATAGGGCATTAAAATAAAAAATTCAATAAACAATAATATAATATTTTAAATGTGCCATAATTCAAATTATAATTGAATTTGGAAAAAACTAAAATAAATAAATAATTAATTGATTAATTAAATATTTTGCAAAAAATTAATTAAGAACTGGTCGGCTCTTTCATCTCCTTCTTTCCTCTATTTATTTACCCTAATCTATTCTCTTTTAGCAGGTTTGTCCTAAAGATGAGCCTTGATTTAGACTCGAAATGTAGACTAAAAATAAAGCAGATGGAATCAAAATTAGAAAAAATGATAAAGGAAAAGGAAGCAACAGCAAAACATCAAAGGCTCCATTAGAATCAGTGCCTCTAGCAGCCATCCCTATAGCTCAAACTTCTATAGCAAGTACTGCAAATGGAGCTGAGCAGCTCACCAGAGTAGTTTAGAATATGTCCATTCAAGAAGAGGAGATCAAGAAATTACAGGATAAGATAAAATTATTGCAATTTCAGAAATCTAATGCTGATAATTCACATGCAGCTGAAGCACGGAGGGCCAAAAAGTTGATTGAGAGGTTACAAAAAGAGTAAAATGAGTTAGCTATTGGAAATATTGTGAGCCAAGTGAAAGATATAATCTGGGTAGACATTACGAAATCTTTAAATGATATTTGGCCAAGTATACAGATCATATTTAGGCAAAAAGCGCTGATACAAAAGGAAAATGAAGCTATCACAACAATCAAAGCACAGTTGGGAAACAAGCCTGCAATAGCAAACAATATCATTAAATTTCTGAATGCAAAGAATAGGTATGATCTGGATGATTTGGGTATAGATGACAGAACAGAAACCATCGTGGAAGTGAAAAAGGTGCTCACAAAGAAGAATTTGATTCTTCAACTTGAGGAGAAATGTCACACTTTGGAGACCATATTTCAGAGATTTTTTAGCAGAATAGAGCCTTTGACATAGAAAGGGTTTACTTCTATGCTTGTGATTAATGATAGGTTGATGACCAAGGAAGATTATTGGAGAATATTGAAGGAAATTTCCAGAGATACTACCAATTTTTCAAACATTAAAGGCACATTGACAGGAAGGGCACTATTGGGAACCCTAAGTAATGACATTTACAATCAGTATGAGATCAGACATTTCTTTGTGGTGAGGCCCACCTTTGATAAATATACTAAAGCTAATGAATTTTACCGTAAGGTCATGAAACTGGTCATTCCTGATGAAGAACCTTGGGAAAATTTGTGTGAGTTTCAGGAAATATTAATAAAAAAAGAAAAGTCAAACTCTGCCAAATCAAAAATCAACTAAGAGTTAGTGCAACCCGTAATTATCTTCTTCAGCAACAGTTTTCAGTTAGAGCCAGTGCCAACACAAAAGATTAAATTTATTTCCATGATGCAATTAGAATTTAGTTAGCAAATAAAGCGCTATCGGTTATGATAGTGTTTAATGTAACTGTTGTAATTTTAATTTTATATAAAGACTTCATTGGATGAAGCATTACTATTGGATAATTGAGTTTCAAGACTATGTGTATTATTGTGGACCTATATTAATGAAATCAAAGGAGTTGCGGAAATTTTGTGAGATTCATGTGGTATTTCTTTTGAGCACTGTATTTTCTCTTTGTTATTTCATTTCCATTTCACTTTCTGTGTAAAAATATTATCAGTTTATAAGCAAAGATCAGTCATATGTTCTTTTTATTAATATTTCTACAATGTGTCTTTTCTTCTAATGAATTAATTCAGTAAAATGCTCATTCAAACCCCTCTCTTTTCTACCACTATACACAAATGACAACTTAATTTTTCTCAAATAGTTTTCCTATCTTGCCTTGCTCATTTCTCTACAATTCAGCCTTGAGAAATCAGTTTTAGCTTCACTAATTATAATTTTTATCCAACAAGCAAATTATTAAACAAAATCTAAAACAAATTAATTCATATCTACCCTAAAACCTAGTACTCAGCCTAAAATTGAATATTTAAAATGTGAGACAGAGAGAGCCCTCTTTGGTTAAGTAGGGCTAGCTACCTAGCTAAAAGTTGGTCTATGATTACCTTTCTTCACTCCTAATTTCAGCCTAGGAAGTTGGGGAGAGTGATAACAGCATGGACAAGGAATCATAGCTTTTGTAGATGGTGGAGCAACTCAAAATTTCATCTATGCAGCTTTGGTGGAAAATAGAGGTATTCCCACATAAGCATTGTATGGTTTTAGCATTGTGGTGGTTGATGGGTACAACATAACATGCACACTAAGGATACCATGCTTGAGCATGACACTAGGAAATTACACATTTAGAGGTGACTTATATGTAGTAGACCTTACAAACACCAATGTTGTATTGGGGGTAGTGGTTATATTCATTTGGAAAGTTCTCAATGAACTATGAGGTAATGGAGATGGAATTTAGGGCATCGAATGGCAGTAAGGAAGTGTTGAGAGGTATTTCCAATGGAGTTCCTTGAATTATATTAGCTAAGATACTGGAGGCTATATTCAAGCATGTATATGTGTCTTATACAGCGGAATGTTTGATTATGAGTCAAAAATTTTCAAATAGAAGCCAACAATGTCAACACAATATAAATTTATTAGTGAGTAAATATGACTAGTTTTTTGGATAGATTCCCTCAAGGAGACCTCCTAACAGGGTTTTTGATCACACCATAGATCTAGAGGAGGGTCCCAAACAAGTGATCACCACACCTTATAGGCATCTGAAAAAATTCAAGGATGACATACAAAAGGCCATTAAAGAAATCCTAACCATGGACCACATCAAACTTAGTTCGAATCCATTCACCCCATCAATATTTTTGGTGAAGAAAAAGGATGGAACATGGAAGGTATGATTAACTACCTAACCTTGAACGGGAATACCATCAAAAAGAGGTACCCCATTCCAAGGATCAATTATTTTTTAATGAGATGGATGGAGCAGTGTACATCTCGAAGATGATCTTCGATCAGGTTATCACCAAATCCAAGTTTGGCTGCAGGATGCGCATAAGATAGCCTTCTGGTGCCACTATGGGATTTTTTAGTTCTTGGCCATGCCATTTGGGTTGACCAGTGCATAGGATGCCTTTCACTCTTGCATGAACCACATATTCAACAAACACTTGAGGAATTTCTTATTTGTATTCTTTGATGACCTCCTCATATACAGCAAAATGTGAGAGGAGCACTTGGGACATTCAGATGAGATCTTGGGTATTATGGAGTGGTCACTTTATTCCAAGGAATCAAAGTGTGAGTTTGGAATGACTGAGATCCTTTATCTATGCCACCTAATTAGTGTGCAAGGGGTACAAGTGCATTAGGAGAAAATAAAATCCATAATAGATTGGATCACATGTAGGAACCTCACCGAGTTGTGATATTTTTTGGAATTACAGCTATTACATGTGGTTCATTAAGAGATTATTTCAACTATGTGCACCATTCGCAGACTTGACGAAGAAAGTGGCATTCAGCTGGATAGAGGAATCTGAGAGGGCATTTAAAAATCATAAAGAGGTGATGATATCATGCCCAATGTTGTAACTTCACAACTTCAGGGATCCCTTCATATTCAAGTGTGATGCCTCGAGTTAAGGGATAGGAGACATTGATGCAGAATAAACACCCAATATCCTTCAAAATTTCAAAACTCAGGGACCTAGAGAAACTTTATTCCATCTACGTCAAAGAGATGCTTTTCATTATGCATGCTTTGACAAAATTCAGACAGTACTTGTTAGGGAGCAGGTTTGTGGTCAAAACGTATCACAATAGCTTACGACACTTCCTAAAGAAAATTTACCTGAATGAAATACCACAAAAATGGGTACGTAAGATTCAGGCATATGATTTTGATATTGAGTACATGAAAGGAAAGAAGAATGTTGTGGCTAATGCACTTTCCAGGAAACCAGTTGTGTGTTCACTCATGGAGATCACTAGGGATTGGAAAGCTCACTTCTTGATAGAATATTCCAAAAACAAGTTCACTTTTGAATTGATGTATGGTCTCATTGTTGGGTGCTAATTTTTATGTCTTGCTAACCATCTCATTCAACCTTTCCATCCTCATTTTTGAACCAAAACTTCTTCATTTTATCAGTTTTACAAGGATAATGGCATAAAAAGTCATAATGAGGGTAATTGTTATTTCTTAGATAAAATTTCTCTTTATAGTTTATAAATATCAATTAAAATCGTTTATTGAGTTACTAACTTCAAAATTCAACAATTGTAGGAATTATTTCCTACAATCATAGCATATTAGCAAGGAATAATTTCCTACAATATCTCCAAGGTTTTCATGGCTCCACGTTAGTGAATTTAAATTTTACACTTGGAGGAATTTTAAAATATTCATAATATGGATAAATTCCCATTATTCCTTCCTCCAACTACTCTCATTCTCAAATTCAAAAATAAATCAATTTTGGTTGTGAGTTCATAAATTCTTGTAATACAATTAGACAAATCTGCAAAATCAATGCAAACAACTGAAATTTGAGGTTTGGTGTTAGGAATCAAGTTTTACACCCAAAGAAGTTCAATAGATAGTATAGCACACCATGGAATCCTATTTTGTTTCTCATATATCGAATATGTTTTTATTTCCCTAAATATATTGAAAAGAATATTATTTGTTAGCCAATTCAGTTCCAACAATGTAATGAATTACTATAAATACGGGAATTAAGAGTAATTAGGAGACAGTCAATTATTCAATATGTTTACTTTGAGAAGATATTGTTATCTATAAAAGGTGTGAAGTTGTCTTAATATGAAAAACTCCCTGTGTTTGATGGTGTAGCATTCTCGTACGTTTCTGAGTATTTTTCACAACATGTTCTAGGAGGTCCCCCTGATACATGTTGTCTATTTAATTTTAATTTCTTTAGTAATGATCATTCGTGTATATATTCACTTTTTTTTTCATTTTCATTACTTAACCAGGAATCTACGATTTCCTACAATCGTTTATCATTTTTCCTAAAGTACTCTATTTTTCTTATAATTTCCTGTAGGTGACAGTTTTGAAGAGAAAATGTTGGTTAATGAGTGAGATTATTTTTTGTAGAGACAATTGTATTTCGAATTTATATATAATAATTGTTTATCTTAGTTTACCATATTTTAATTTATAATTAGGATATTGGATTGAAATAAACATAGATTAGTTCATGTTATATGAGTTCAGTTATCTGCAATTATTTCGAGTGCATTTTCTTTCTACTTTCAAAACATTGATTTTGACTTAAGATTCTTCATTAGACTTCATAAACCTTGTTACAAGCCATTTTTTTACACTTATTCAAAAGGCCCCAAACCTTTATCTCTCGTCATCCTTTACACTTTTCATCAATCCCCTACAAATCCAAAAGCAAAATTATCCCAAAAATTATAAGAATCTTGGATTACATTGGCTCAAAACCCTAATTTAAGACTCCATCGCACTTAGCTTTATGATAAACTATGATGGAGCATACTAAATACATGCAACTTGCACTAGTCAATATAGGTTTCCTTTACTAAAAGTGTGATGACACCTTGAAATGAGGAAAAATAAAATAGAATTTTGAAGCTTCTCTCTCTAGAAGCTTCAAGAGTTTATTCATCCATTTTCTGTTGAATATGATCTTGAATTCCTACTAATGAGGATTTATCCCTTATCTCATGGAACTTATATCCTTTCAAAATGGTTCTAACCCTAGTATGGTGGATCTAAAACTTCCTCGTTTTCATTATAAAAGCAGTACTTGTTATAGGGTTTGGGTTGGCTTTTGGAGACTTTCATTATGCCCTTATGTTGTTAGTTTGATTTTGGAGGTCCATAATGTAGAAATTTGAATAATAGCTGAATTATTCACTGAAATTATCCTGATTACACACTATTTAAGCTTCATGCATAATACATAACCTCTTCTACAATTGATCATCAATATGCGAAAATAGAAGCAGTCGCATGCGCACATTAAAACATAATCAAGCACACATATAACACAGTATGTAATGGCGAAAGAATACAGCTGAAAACCCCCAACTATCTGTATATTATAATGATAGATAACATGTAACAATAAATAGCACAAAGCTCTCATAGCTCTCAGCACTATCTCACATGCTACACACAAACTAGCACGGAAGATGAACAAGTCACAGGTTCAAATCTCCTCCACAAGTCTGCCTGCCTCTACTGCGCAATCCAAGATGAATAATGATGAGATCCAAGTTTGAATCCACCTGGCTTGTACTGCGCAATCCTCATTGGCAATCTCAATCAATGTGTGTGCAAATCTCATGCACAGCCATAGTCACAACTGATAGTAGACTCACCCTTTCACCCACCTCTAACACTAGTCTCCACTGAACTGTCCATGCATTGCAGTTAACTGATGTGTTCTTTAGTTGATTTATGAGTTAACAATTAGTGAATTAATTAATAATTAATTCACACCACTCATCACTAGTGTATTTATCAGTTAGACTAAATACAACTAGTTCAACTAAGTTAAACCGAACACAACTCCACCCACTGTCTCATCAACTCCACCAAACTCTGCCACATGAGTTCTAACTGAAGTCAACCATGCAATAGCTCAACTAACCCTTAAGAAAAGTGTATTTCCTTCATCGCCCGCATGTGCCACATCCAAGCATCAAACCGAAGTGCTCCAAGAGGATAAGATAATGTTTATAGTCTAAATATTATTAAGGGTTAATAATATTTGATTGTTCTATTTTTAGCCCGGCGGTCTAAAAATAGAAACCGCCCAATGTCTAAAAATAGAGGTCCATCTATTTTTACCAACTCGACCAATCATCCATAAATAGCATCCTGCAACTCATAGACCATGATCCATATGTCTAAAAATAGACATAGTCTAAAATAGACTTTGCGCCAAAAATAGCCTGCGGGCCCACTTAGTGAAGGCGACTCCTTTTCACTAAGCTCCATCATCTTGTTGCATTTTCAACACTCCCTCTCAACAAGATATGGATTATCTGCAACCCCTATCCTGCCTCTGTGGTATTCGAATTTTCTCCTGGTGAGCGCCTTCGTCAAGATATCAGCATCCCGATCCTCCGTGGGAATGTATGAAAGTAACATGATTCTCCGCTGCACACAATCTTTGATATGATGGTACCTGATGTCAATGTGTTTGGATCTATCATGAAATACTGGATTAGCCGAGAGTTTAATACAACTCTGGTTATCACAATAAATCACAGTAGGCTCCAAGTGTGACCCGAACAACCCGACCAGAATCTTCCTCATCCATATGGCCTCGCATGCAGCCAAGCTTGCTGCCATATACTCAGCCTCTGCTGAACTGAGTGCCACGGATCTTTGCTTCCCGCTGTACCAAGAAACTGCTGTCGACCAGATACTGAAGATCCCTCCAGATGTGCTCTTTCTGTCCGTTGGGCTCCCTGCCCAATCTGCATCCGTGAAGCCACAAAGCTTCACCTCATCCTCCTGTCTGTACCACAAGCCATATCTCGATGTGCCTCTAAGATAACGCAATACATGCTTGCCTGCCTTCCAGAAGAGCTTGGTAGGCTTAACCATAGCTTGCGAAAGCTGGTTAACAACATAGCATATATCGAGTCGTGTATTGACCAGATACATAAGCGACCCCACCAACTGTCGATAAACAGTGGCATCCACTACCTCCGCTGAAGTAGCATCCTCCTTCCTCCAACCTCCAAGAAGAGGAGTATCAACAGGCTTGCAGCCATGCATGTTGAACTTCTCCAGTATCTCCCGAGCATACTTACCCTGAGAAACAAACAGTCCATCACTGCGTTTCCAAATTTCCAATCCCAGGAAATAATGAGGGAGGCCCAAGTCCTTCATCTCAAACTCTCTAGCAAGATCCTCCTTGCATGAAAGTATCAACAGCTCATCACCCATCAAAATCAAATCATCTACATAAAGTACAATGATCAGCAGCTTACCCTCCACCACAATCTGGTATAGGTTAGGATCCGCCTCACTCTTGGAGAATCTAAGTCTGGTGAAATAACTATCTATCCGTGTGTACCAAGCACGAGGTGCTTGTTTCAACCCATACAGTGCTCTCTTGAGTCTGCACAAATGCGACTCACTGCTGAAGATCTCGAAACCTTCGAGCTGTTTTATGTACACCTCCTCCTCAATGACTCCATTGAGGAACGCAGTCTTCACATCCATCTGATGGATGTGCCACCCCATCTACGCTGAGAGAGCTAAGATCGTTCGTATGGAAGAGTACCTTGCGACAGGTGAAAAGGTCTCCTCATAATCGATCCCCTCTATCTGTGAGAAGCCTCGGGCAACAAATCTTGCCTTGTACTTCTCCACACTCCCGTCAGCTGCCTGCTTCACTTTGTAGATCCATCTCGAACCCACCACCGATTTCCCCTCAGGCCTTGGGACAATCTCCCATGCACTGTTTCTGACAATCGAATCATACTCTTCCACCATGGTGACCTACCCATGGGTCCTCCACAACTTCTCGGAAGAGGATGACTCGTCACGACACATTTTCTCACAAGAGCCATGTATCCAAGCAGAATGCTCCTGGACTGTGTCTGCGCTGAGCCGTAGGTGGTCCTACAACCTTCTTCGTTTCGAGCTGGGCCGTCAAACCTTCGTAGTACGCTTGCGCCTTCGATGGTTGGCGCCGCATGAGTGGTCTCTTCCACTCCATGAACTTCCTCTTGTGGCTGATCCACATCCTGAAGCTCATCCTTAGGAAATAATAGCTCCTCATCTGCATGCAAGTGTGGCTTCCTCTCAAGCGAACACTACATGGCTTTCTCCTCCTGAAATTTGATATCCCATCGCACAATAGTCTTACGACTGTGTGGCAAATACAAACGGTAATTATGGGGCATATCAGTGTACCCCACAAATATCCCAACCTCTGCAGTCAGATCCAGCTTATTCCTAGAATC
This sequence comes from Pinus albicaulis, assembly GCA_034641835.2. NCBI lineage: Eukaryota > Viridiplantae > Streptophyta > Pinopsida > Pinales > Pinaceae > Pinus > Pinus albicaulis. The sequence goes on along the minus strand of CM076575.1, from coordinate 1,193,333,336 downwards.
CTTCATCACATGCATGTAGACAGGTGAACCAAAAATCCTCAAATGGGAAATATCAGGCCTCTTGCCAGAAAACACCTCCTCCAGTGTACTCATGCCAAGTATCTTGTGAGGACAACGGTTCTGCACATATACTTCAGTATTGCATGCCTCCACCCACAAGTGAAGGGGTAGGCCCTGATCATGCAACATCGCCCATGCAAAGACCCATGATCGTTCTGTTTTCCCTCCCCGAACCCCGCTCGTCGTGGGTTATGAGGTGCTATGAGCTCTCTTCGAATTCCTTCTGCGCTGCAAAAGTCCTTGAATTCGCCAGAGATGAATTCACCACCATTTTTTCTCCTAAGAGCCTTCACCTGCTTCCCCGATTCTTTCTCAACCAGTGTTTTGAACTCACAGAACTTTGAGTATGTCTCGCTCTTCTTCTACATGAAGAAGATCTAGCACTTCCGAGAAAAATCATCAACAAAGATCACATAATACCTGTGCTTTGCTGTCGAAGCTACTGAGAAAGGTCCACACACGTCTGTGTGAATTCTCTCAAGGATCGTCGTGCCGCGAATGTCCTTCTCGTGAAAGGTGGCTTTCACAAATTTTCCCAAGGTACATCCCTTGCACTAATCTGACTATGCAAGAGTACCCTTAGGAAGCCCAAAAGAAGAAATATGTTGGTAAAAGATCTTCAAGTCTACAGAAGGTGGCTCAATTTAAGGTTGGCGCTCGCCATCATCCCGCCTCACCACTTCTTCTCGCTTGTATTGTCGCAGCCCATCTACTTGTGAATCGATAAAGGCTCTGACTCCAACCCCCTATCTTCCAGTTTCTCCGGGGCCTGTTCACCACGCAGAAAGCTCTTCCTTCATCAAGACAACATCGTACCCTTTGTCTTCTAACATCGCCATGGAGATCGATTCTTCTTCAATCCCGGAACATGCACGCTTCCTCCTTCCAAGGGGTTTTCTACTGCATCCTCTCAAAGGAAATGGTACCGATACCGGTCACACTGTATCTACCATCATCGCCCATCTCGATGTGCACTCCAAGATCTTTCTCCTCCAGATCTGAAAACAAATCTCGATCTCCGGTCATGTGAAAAGACGCACCACTGTCCAAGAACCATACTGATCCCATCACACTTGAAACCAAGCATGCGATCAATGAAAAATCCAGCTCAAACTGTGAGGCTAAGGCCTCTCCCGCTGCAGATCCAGCATCATGCTTATTTTTCTTCTTCTGCGGACAATTTGTGGCATAATGTCCGTGTTGGTGACAGTGAAAGCACTTCACCTTAGACATGTCTTGCTTCTTGCCTTTCGCACCGGAATGAGAAGCTTTCTTTCTCTTCCCCTTCTTTGCTTTGGCAGCCAAAGCGCAATTTTCTTCATCAAATTCCTTTGATGAAGATCCGTCTCTGGTATTCTGCCTTATCTCCTCTTGCACAAGATCCGACCAAAGTCACTCCCATCCTAGAAATTTCTCCCGGCCATTGACAGAATCCTGATAGGCATGCCAACTCTTCGGAAGACCAAGGAGAGCCAAGCTCACCAATTCCTCATCATCAACAGTCACCCCCACACTTCCCAGCTCATCCCTACATTGGATGAACTTTGTGAGGCACTTGGGCATATTGTCGCCTTTCTCCATCTTTATGTGTCTGAGTTTATCCTTGAGCGCCAACTTACTCTGGTCGCTCTTGCTTTGGAATAAATCTATCAACGCTTTCCACATCAAGTATGGAGAAGATTTTCCATGCATGCTGGATACAATGTGATCCTTCACGCCCTCCAACAGAATCCTTCGACATTTTTCCATCTTCTTTTGCCAAGCCTCAACTTGAGCAGCATCAGTAGGCTTTGGGACCTCAGCCTCTATGAACTCCTTCAGCCCGTTATCATCTAATACCGCCTCCATCCTGTCCTTCCATGCAACATAATTTGAGCTACCCTCAAGGGCATACTCCGGTCGCAATCCGTTGAAAGACATTTTGACTTCGACACCAAGAAAACTGCTGCAAATTCGAATTCCAAATTCTGCTACAAATTTGAATTCCACCAGCTCAAAACTCAACCGCTTCCGATCTGTGAGAAAAAATTATTTCTAGCACAGAGATCGAATGTAGGGGCATTTACTAGATATATCACCTTTTAGAGAAAGGATGGATCCAGAGGCTACCTGGCCCGCTTACAGACTCTGTCTACCGAAATAAATTGTAATCACTGTAATAGATCCGATGATCAATTTTTGCTCTGATACCATGTAGAAATTTGAATAATAGCTGAATTATTCACCGAGATTATCCTGATTACACACTATTTAAGCTTCATGCATAATACATAACCTCTTCTACAATTGATCATCAATATGCGGAAATAGAAGCAGTCGCATGTGCACATTAAAACATAATCAAGCACACATATAACACAATATGTAATGGGGAAAGCATACAGTTGAAAACCCCCAACTATCTGTATATTATAATGATAGAGAACATGTAACAATACATAGCACAGAGCTCTCACAGCTCTCAGCACTATCTCACATGCTACACACAAACTAGCACGGAAGATGAATAAGTCATAGGTTCAAATCTCCTCCACAAGTCTGCCTGCCTCTATTGCGCAATCCAAGATGAATAATGATGAGATCCAAGTTCGAATCCACCTAGATTGTACTGCGCAATCCTCATTGGAAATCTCAATCAATGTGTGTGCAAATCTCATGCACAGCCATAGTCACAACTGATAGTAGACTCACCCTTTCACCCACCTCTAACACTGGTCTCCACTGAACTGTCCATGCATTGCAGTTAACTGATGTGTTCTTTAGTTGATTTATGATTTAATAATTAGTGAATTAATTAATAATTAATTCACACCACTCATCACTAGTGTATTTTTCAGTTAGACTAAATACAACTAGTTCAACTAAGTTAAACCGAACACAACTCCACCAACCGTCTCATCAACTCCACCAAACTCTGCCACATGAGTTCTAACTGAAGTCAACCATGCAATAGCTCAACTAACCCTTAGGAAAAGCGTATTTCCTTCTGTCAGCTGCATGTGCCACATCCAAGCATCAAACTGAAGTGCTCCAAGAGGAAAAGATAATGTTTATAGTCTAAATATTATTAAGGGTTAATAATATTTGACTGCTCTATTTTTAGCCCGGCAGTCTAAAAATAGAAACTGCCCAATGTCTAAAAATAGAGGTCCATTTATTTTTACCAACTTGACCAATCATCCATAAATAGCATCCTGCAACTCATAGACCATGATCCATATGTCTAAAAATAGACATAGTCTAAAAATAGACTTTGCGCCAAAAATAGCCTGTGGGCCCACTTAGTGAAGGCGACTTCTTCTCACTAAGCTCCATCATCTTGTTGCATTTTCAACATAATCCATCCTTATGCAGTGGTGATATTAAATGCTTTATCATTGTGGCAAATAAATTTTGGGAGATATTTGCAACATTAATGCCTCAAAAAGGGTTGTAATCTTTCTATGTTATCATTAATACAAAGTGCATTGTTTTCCCATAAATCATGTATTTGATTATACATGTGTAGAATAAGGTTATTTGATCTCTTATTTAGATTTAATTGAATATAAAATTTTGTATATATCAATCTCTTTTCCTTTTTTGTTTAATTTGCAGGCTCTAATTTCGGAGTTAAAACTGGAGCTGGAGTGAGTGGGTGAACAAAAGAAGGAAGTTTGTGTTAAACATAAGATAGGTCTTGTTCTTATATTTAAAATATCTATAAATAAATATTGATCCGGATTGGATCATTATAATTTTTATCATCTATCTTGACACATTTAGAGTGGAAAATTTGAAGGAACCAGCTCACGGGACCGTTTCTAGTGGCAGGAGCCAGTTTGGCAAAACGAGGTCTCAAACCTTCCAAGAGTGTTTTGTGGCATCAAATGATTTTTTTGGAGGTAAAAATTTACCAATCTAACATGGAACATTTACATGTTTTTCTACACCCAAAGATACTTCCAACGGCACAAGAATCGCATCAATCAGAGTTCGTATGCAAAATTTATGCCACTCAGAAGTTCACCTTCATGTTTTCACAACTATAATTCATGTGAATGTTGCATCAGCCACCATTATTGATCGAAAATGGGTTATCCATGTGATTGTGATGTAAAAGACTCTATAAGAGTCTATATTGTAACTCTAGTAACAATTTTATGTATTCAAACTTAACCACTAGTAGGTTATCAGGTTGTGTTATAACCGAGCCACGAGGAGGAAGAGGCATTTCGTTCTTTCGAGAGAATTTTGTTCCATAGCTGAGAAAAGATATCCAGGAAAGATAGGAGGTAGAGAAAATAGAGAGTATTTGTGCATAGTAGCTACCCATGGTCCACAAGCAATACTTATTTGTACCTGTAGCCATATTTCCAGGCATAGAAAGAGAGTGAATTGGCCTCACCTTCCAACTAGGCTTTCTCCTGAAAGGGTTTCCCAGAGCATATATTGTGTCCTCTGTGTGTGTGAGAGATTATTTTTTTTTTCTCCATTTTTTTCATAATTTCCATTCACATGCATGAACTAGTTACAGATAAATCTACATATCTTGAAGTTTAAATAAACTATAATAGTGTTGAATTTTCATATTTCTAATATAATATTATCAAATTTGTTGTGACGAACTGTCCAATGGAATATCCATTGAAATTTATGGATCATATTGGTATCAAAGTAGGTTTCTTTGGGTATTTTGTGGATTTTTCATGGGATCTAGGTCATTCGAGTCGAAAATCATAAAACCCTAATCATGGTCGATGAAACTATAAATGGCTCTTGTGATCCTCCAGAAGTGAGATTTGTGTGGTTGTAACAACTAGCCACAGATATAAATCACAATTTAAACCTCCTCATGGTGGCCCTAAGCAATAATTTGGGAATATTTGGAGAATATGGGGGTTCAAATGCAGAGGAAAAATCAGTAGGGGGGTCGGGATATCAGGAATACATGGAGAACCAGTCGAAGAAAGAACCCAGAAAAGATCATCCTGGTTCGAGTGTCGTGAATCAATCCAGGTTTAAAACGGAAGAAAAAGTTAATATCAAGTCGTACCATGGTGATATTGATGCTTTGAAGTTGAACCACTGGTTGCAACAACTGGAATTTTATTTTAGCGTCCATCAGATCGAGGAAGGGAAAAATACTCATTCACACGGATGAAATTAGAGGGCCATGCACTGACTTGGTGAGATAACCACACTGAAACCCATAGGTTGGAGGGATAACCTCTAGGGACTAAGTGGGAGAATTTAAAAACCCTCATTAAGTCACATTTTTATCCCATTGGGTACGTGGAGGACCAATGGATCTAGTGGCATTACTTCACACAAAATTCATCCCAAAAAATGCAGGAATACACCACGGAATCCAGAAATAAGGCTATAATGTTGGGTATCTCAGCAAAGATCCCAGAGGTACTCCTTAATTATCTTAGGGGGCTGCACCTCCATATGCGTGAGAAAATGTTGTTGTTCAAGCCCAAATTGGTGGAAAAGGCTTGTGTATAGGCATAGTACTGGGAGAAAATAGGCCTGAAGAGAGCACAATCAAGTGGATCGAAGCAGAAGGAGAAAATCATGCTTCTAAGAAGGGAAATAAGAAGTAAAAGGGGGGGGGGAAATAAAGATCCAACAACCCCAACACATCAATGTGAATATCCTAGCAATAATTGCAACCACTACAACATTGATTTCCATACAGAGGATAATTGTTCGAAGTTGCATCCAGAGCCAAACCTGAAGAACAATAAGAAAGATTATAAAAATAAGAATATTATGGCCACATATTCGACCAACCTACTTGAAAGCATCTCATACATGGATGAGAATATCGTTTATACATTAGTGTAGAAGGAGGTGAATCTAAGTAGCCTTCATCAGTGGGAAGAGAAAGAAATGACCAAACTTTTCCATATAAAGATACAGTTCAAGAAGACAAAGATTGATGCTTTGTTTAACTCTGGATCGCAGGCGAATCTCATTATAGTAGATTTGGTCAAGAAGTTGGGGCTAGAATTCGTGATCATCCAAACCCATATCCATTGGGATGGGTAAATAAGGATGCAGGGTTGAAGGTAACAAAACATTAATTAGATTTGTTATCAGTGTTGATGTAACACCCCAAATTTGCTATGCTTTTTAATTTTACATATGGACAAATCCAAAGGGGAAATGGTCCCCAATGGAGAAACAATGTGTGGATTTATTTAAATATTTATCCATAAAAATAAATTGAATAATTATGTGTGCAATATGAATAGATTGAGATGGATATCCTAAACCTTGATCCATGAGGATATGGATAAGGTTAGACTTTCCCAAATACTTTCAGAAAAACCTTGAAAGGAATATTACTAAATTAGATTGGGAGATAAAAATCTAATTTCCCCAATGAAGAGGAAAGTAATTGGAAAGAGGAATAAAAGCTGGAAAAGTGGAAAAGACAGCTTTAAAGTACCTCATTGAGGGAAGCCTAGGCAAAAACAGGAAGAAAGAATCCTGGAATTTCTAGATGCAGAAATTAGAAATAGGCTTGGGAAAGCATTGCTTAAATAAGATGTTCCAGGACAGACAAAGGGCTATCTATCAATGGAAGCGGGGATCTAAGCTCGAGGGTGAGTTAAGGAGATAGAACTCTATGGTTGAGAGGAACTAGTCATAGAAATTGGTATGCACACTGAACTAGCTTATTTAGAAATTATTGACTTAGTCTATGGGTAAACTATTCGTTAAAGGAATCAGAATATATAGATTTGAATAGACCTAGTTAGCTAAATACTGATATGTCAATACATTCATTTCCCCTACATTTAACAGATTTATAATATTGATATATTACTAATCTGTATAGTTGCATGGGATTCGCTAAATAAGACCCATTTGCCAGAATGTCAAAACCTGTAAGGTCTAAATCTGGAGAATAGTATCTCATTTAAAAGTACAAACTCTGTTAGGAAATGGTACAGCATTGAACCAAATCAGAGTAATATAAAAATCCATTTTTATCAAAATAGAATAGAACTGTGATTTTATACATAACAGAGTTGAACGTAGAAAGGAGGTACAGTGGAGATAAGTACAATAGATCTACACATTTTATCATTTAATTTTTCAATGTCATCTAGTCAATTTAAAATGAAAATATAAGCTCTGTTATGACTGTATTCAATATCTCCTAGTATTAGTTTCATGAGAACCAGAAATTGGTACAGTTAAATACATGCAGAAACTAAAGAAAAATATAGTAATACTTTTGAAATTTACAATTAAAATTCCAGTATTTATATTCTAGAGAAATTACTTATTGTTGTTATACTGAATATCAGAACAGAAGAAGAAAAATAAATCATGACAATATCATATGAAGAATGTTGATAACCTCTAGTACAGTCTAGAAAAATAGTTAATTATCTTATTTTATACCCAGAAATATAAACTGACAACATTAAATGAAAGGAGATAAACAACTGTATTATTTCAATGATCTATAGATGCTTCAAGTAATACTAAGAATGATAATTATTAATGAGAGTGCTGTAGAAATTTATCAGAAGAAAAAAACATAAGACTACACATGTTAAATGAATTCTTTGTTAAATATTAAGGAATAATAATTCTGCGATATAAATAACCATAAGAGAGTACTGAAAAATTCTGGATATGAGATCCCACAAGTACAAAAGCAGAGGATAAATTCAGATCCCATAAGTATAAAACGTAGAGGATAATCACTTAAAAACCAACAGTCCTATTCTGATAATTTTCTCAAATCTGCGAGTTATCATTATTACAATACAAAAATTTGAAATAAAAAGATAGGGGAAAACCCTATGGAATCTATTAATATTTCAATCAGAATAGAACAAATGTTGCCATTAAATGTTGAGCATAGTTGGGCGATGCATTACCAACTTGTGTATATATGTAAACAGGTATAATTCAAAAACATGTTATTGTGTCGTGTTTTGAAGAAAAGCCAGAGTCTATAACTACCTCGAAGAAACGTACCTATAGATATAAGAGAATAGGTCGTATAATTTTAAAGAATTGGATTCGAAATAGTACGATATTTAAACATAATAAATAAACAAGGATTTCCTTTACCTTATGAATATATTGTCACTAGAGAAAATTAACTGTAGAGCAGCAAGCGAGGAATGACGGTTAGGAGAAAACTACCAAAGAGAAATAGCCTGGAATATAAATGATGAACGAAAAAGGGAATTATGTTATGCCAAAGGCAATTGCGACGAAACCCAGTTATAGGTTCGAACCTATGGGTAAATCAAAGTTAAGTATCATCTTCGATGGAATTTGTTGGGAAAACCCAACTTCGCTCGGAAGAAAGCGAGTTGGGGTTATGATGTCGAGAAGGAAATAGGCATAACGCTCAGGTCTATTTGAAATGGCCATCATTACAGTTATACATGTAATGCATATACGACCAGAACAATAAAAACAAGAGATAATTAGGCATGGGAACAAATAAACAAATTTACCAAGAATTTCAAGTCGAGAGTTAATTCTATGAAATCAGAACTATGAATTAGAGTTAAAGTCGAACCTTAACAAGATGTAGAATCATAAATTCAAAGAAAATAATCATAAGAACTGCAAACAAAAGCAGTGAGTTAATAACTCGAATCGCAATATGTCATGAATTAGGAAAAATTTAATCACTATGCAACCAAGATAGCAATTTAAACACAAATCGACTTCAACAAAATGGAAAACGATAAATCCAAGAAGATACTTTCGTTTTCATCATAAGGACATCTTCAGATAGTAAGAAAGTAATGGAATTAGTAAGTCAAAAAAAAAAAATCACAGTGAATACATCAATTCTTACTGTGTGATTTCAATGGATTCTAAATAAATATATATAATTATAGCAAGCTGAAATGCTGGAAGAACAGTCTAACGTTTAGAAGCTTACCAAATTGTGAAGGCAAATTATGGGATTTGTTAAACGTTGAACGGGTTCATGGATTGAATGCACGAGCTTTGCATCTTCAGTCCCGAAATACAGACGAAATCTCCACTTCGACAAAAAAATAGAAAAGCGATAGGTTTTGAAATGCTGAGTTTAATAGAGATTGAAAATCCAAAACCCTAAGTAACTCTAACCTTACACTTGGCGAGAATCCAACAATTCACCCTCAGATCGATGATACAACCAGTTGAAGGAAAAAGTGTATCTATGTTTTGAATGTCAAAGGTACCATAGTGGTTGAGAACATTAAAAACGACAGACATATCCGTAAGATGGATTCATACATTAAGCCTTTTAGTGGCTCGATGAGGTAAAATCATGAGATGTATGTACAACATGTAGGCTATCTTTGAAAAATGAGGAGGGTCCCTCATAAATAATCTGTCAGTGGCGTAAATGTTACATGGAAATAATCCGGTTGAGTGCAGTGCTAGTTTAGAGGGTAGGGTAGGCTAGTTAAACGCAATACATTTTGGCACTATGTGGAACCAAGAGAGAAAAAACGAATTGATTAAGGGTATATTAAATTAAGAACGAGACCACTTGCGAATCGAAAGGTATACATGTGTAAAGAAAAACAAGACTTATGTTGGGAATGGGATCCGACATAGGATTCTAATAATTATAGGATTTCATTTAATTATCATGGCATAAGTTTATCTCTATATTTACATAAAACAAAAAAATAAAAGTCTTGATTTTGGAAAAGGGGAAAATACCATATGCATAAGGGATAAGGTTATCACAATAAATTATAATCAAAGTTATATGATGGTATTATAACGGAATTTCATGTACGCATGAGGGAATAATTATAACTAATACTTTTCATACAATTGGGGTTATAGGTATGAATTAGTATAGTTAATATCTTCCTTAATAAAATTTATGACTATTAATAGTTAATAGTAATTAATAAGGGGTAAAGTAAGGTATTATTCATGGATATCATGAAGGGGTGAATTCATATGTTAATATAATTTCACTTATTATACAATGGTTTACAATATAGTAATTCTTAAACAGTATAGTTAAATGAATTTAAAATATTGACGACATCTCATCGCAAAGTGATGAGATGAAATTTAAAAATGAATTCGTCAAAATGCGACGATGAAAGGATGTTAAAAAAAAAAAAATTGTTGTTAAATGAGAGACATTACAAATGGTATCAAATCTTTTGGAAAATTACTGGGTAATTTATGTGCTCATGCAAAAACGATATGCTGTAGTAAAATATTATGAATTTTAAGTTGTACTAAATGTTGTTATGTTGAACAGTAAACAGTGTTGAAAAGTACAGCTGCAAACCATGACTGAAGGGGACGAGCTGTATGTAGATCTGGGTGGTGGAGAAAACACGCTAGATCCAAATGCTTCATTGATGGCTATGTTGCATAGAATGAAACGAGAAATTGCACAACTTAAGAGCCATAACGACAGGCTATCTTTGGCCAATGAGGAGCAAGAAAAACTCATCAGAGAACTGACTTCACAGAATAGCCAGGAAGGTGAAGGTTCTGGAAGAAAGACAAAAGGAAGATTCAATTCCTCAGATGAGTCTGAGGAAGATGACGCCACTAAACAGCAGTCTAGAAAAAATAAGGAATTACAGGGTGAATTTCGAAAAAATGGAGAAAATGAGGAAGATGCTGAGGCATGGCTGTTGAATATGATAAAGTACTTTCAGGTATACGAATATGAAAGTAATTTACGAGCCAGATTGGCTATTTACCAACTACAAGTTAAGGCTACCTTGTGGTGGGAGGAAACAAAAATGGTTCACTCCATTGATGAAAAAACAGTGACTTGGGAATATTTTCAAGTCAAGTTAAAAAATCGATATTTGAACCGATGCTACTATGATGACAAGGCAAAAGAGTTTCAAGAAATCAGATTGGGACAGCTCACCATAGATGAGTTTGTCACCAAGTTCACAAATCTGTTACGATATGTTCTTTATATCCGAGAAGAGAAGGAAAATGTACAGAGATTTATGAACTGTTTGCCTACGGTGCATAAGGAGAAAATAGAGTTCGATAATCCAAAAACAATGGATGAAGTTGTGAGGAAAGCCAAATTATGCTACCAGCAGTTTAGGGGTAAGACTGAGCAAGGAAAGAGCTGGTCAAATAAAGGTGAATTCAGGGGAAAGAAACAGAAACCATCTTATTTGAAGAATTTTGGTAGGAACCATCAGCGAAAGAAATTTAGCAGAAACAGTGAAAATCAAACTACTTAATCTCAAACTGGTTCAAAACCAATAGATGGGAATAATAAGAAGGAAGGAAATGTTAAAATTTGGGAGCCTTTAAAGTGTTGGGGTTGTGGAGAACCTCATTTTTTGAGGGACTATCCACATCGAAATATTCAGACAGTGCAAGTATTACGAGAGGCCACTATAGTAAATGACATAGCAAGGAACATTCCCACCATCAGTGAAACCTTAGAAAACCGGCAAGCAGAACATCAGTCTACTATGGTCGAGATGGAAGGTATGATAACTGACCAATATATTACAGTTTTAATAGATCCGGGTGCATCTTTGAGTTATATTAGTCCGCAGGTAGTAGAAAAATGTAAACTCAAAAAAGAGAAGTTTCAACAGTCTTGGTTGGTCCAACTAGCCACTGGTACAAAATGCAAGATAACTCATAAGTTACCTCAAATGGCCATGAAGTTGAATGATTACCAAATAGAGGTAAAATTAAATATTTTTCCATTGGGTTCATATGATGTACTAATAGGAATGGACTGGTTAGAAAAATAGAAAACCATGATGAATTGTTTAGACAAAACTTTACACTGCATTGATACAGAGGGAAAAACAGTCATATTAAAAGGGAAACCAAAACCCATGTCTGTGAGGTAGATCGCAGCCCTTCAATTAAAAATAACTGCTAGAAAAGGATATCAAGTATATGCAATACAAGTTGAAGAATTAGGACAGCAATCAGAGAAAAATTATTAGAGACTTTACCAGTGATAAGAGAATTTAAAGAAGTGTTTCCAGATGATATTCCTCATCTTCCACCCAAGAGAGAAATCGATTTTACAATTGATCTAGTGCCTGGGGAAACTCCAGTTTCTAGAGTCCCTTACCAAATGGGCCCTCCTAAGTTAATGGAGTTAAAAATGCAATTACAAGAATTACTGGACAAAGGATACATCAAACCGAGTGTATCTCCTTAGGGAGTAACTGTGTTATTTGTGAAAAAGAAGGATAGTACCTTTCGAATGTGCATTGACTATCGACAACTAAATAAGTTGACTATCAAAAATAGGTATCCGTTACCCTGAATAGATGCCCTCTTTGATCAAGTTAGGGGAGCCTCTGTGTTTTCCAAGATTGATTTAAGGATAGGTTATCACTAGTTGATAATTAAAGAGGAAAATATCAGCAAAAGAGCATTTCAAACCTAGTATGGACACTATGAATTTGTAGTCCTACCATTCGAGTTGACAAATGCACCTGCCACTTTTATGTGCTTAATGAATAGTATCTTGAATAAATACTTAGATAAATTTTTACAAGTATTTATTGGCGACATTTTAATCTATTCAAAAAGTGAGGCAGATCATAAAGAAAACCTTAGAATCATATTACAGACTCTTAAGGAGAATCAATTATATGCCAAGTTTAGAAAATGTGAATTTTATAAGGATAAAATCCAATATTTGGGGCATATAATTTCAGAACAAGGATTGGTTGTTGACCTTGAGAAGATAAAGCCCATTAGAGAATGGCCTGTACCTACTGATGTATCATCGGTAAGATCATTTATGGGGATTTCAGGGTACTACAGAAGGTTTGTAGAAATATTTTATTCTTTAAATTATCCCATAACTTCATTGCAAAGGAAAGGTACAAAATTTGAATGGACAGAAAAATGCCAGAATAGCTTTGAAAAACTAAAATTAAAACTTACTACAGCACCTATTTTGAAGATTGCAAATCCTAATAAGGATTTTGTAGTATGTACTGATGCGTGTGGAGAGGGATTAGGGGGAGTATTGTTGCAAGAAAATTATGTTATTTCTTATGAATCTAGAAAACTTAAGAAACATGAACAGAATTACAGTGTGTATGATCTTGAGTTAGTTGTTGTAATTCATGCACTCAAGATGTGGTGACACTATCTTCTAGGAAAGAAATTTATTTTGATGATAGATCACATCAGCCTAAAGTACTTCTTCACGCAAACAGATTTGAATGCTAGACAAGCTAGATGGCTGTCTTTTCTGAGTGAATTTGACATGGAAATAAAACATATCAAAGGGAAAGAAAAAAAATTTGTTGATGCCCTAAGCAGAAATGCTTACCAAAACATAAACAACGTTGGGAGTAGTGCCAACTTTGACTTAGAAGGATTAGTTCAAAAGGTAGCAGATCAAGATCCAAGTTATGAAAAACTGTAAATTCAATTGCTACAAAAGGAAATGAAAGGGTATACAAGAAATCAGAAAGGATTGATTTGTGATAGAGAAAGATTGTACATCCCTAATGTAGACTCTTTGAAAAAGGAAATTCTAGATGAATAGCATAAACAGCCTTATTCTGGACATCCTAGATATCATAAACTACTCACAGATTTGAAAAAGAAGTTATTTTTGCCAAGAATGAAAAAGGATGTAGAAAACTACCTAGCCAGATGCATGGAATGTCAACTGGTAAAAGTTGAACATCGGCATCTAGCTGGACTGCTAAATCCTTTATCAATTGCAGAATGGAAATGGGAAACTATTTCTATGGACTTTATAATCGGGTTACCAAGAACCAAATATTGGCATGACTCAATGATGGTAGTGGTAGACACTTTGACGAAGGCTGCACATTTCATACATGTTCAATCTACCTTTGGAACAGCCCAAGTAGAAAATGTGTTCATGAAATAAATCTTAAGGTTACATGGGGTTCCTAAAATGATTATTTATGATAGAGACGTCAAGTTCACTACAGATTTTTGGAAGAGTTTGTTTGGGGGCATGGGTACTAAATTAAACTTTGGTACTGCCTATCACCCTCAAACGGGTGGTCAAACCGAGAGAAAAAATCAAATTCTGGAAGATATGCTGAGGATGTATGTGATGGATAGGCCAACTAAATGGGAATACTATATACATTTAGTAGAATTTTCCTATAATAACAACTATCAAACTTCCATAAAAATGAGTCTATTTGAAGCACTCTATGGAAGGAAATGTCACACTCTTTTAAGCTGGAGCCAACCTGAAGATAAATTAGTGCTTGGGTCAGACACTTTGCAGGAAATGGAAAGAATTGTCAAACAAATTCAGAAAAATATCAAGACAACTCAGGATCGGCAGAAAAGTTATGCAGACAAGAAGAGAGTACATCGAGAGTTCAGTGTGGGTGATCATGTGTATCTGAGGATTAAGCCCAAGAAGAGCACTTTTCACACTCGTAGTTGTGTAAAATTAGCTCCTAGATATTGTGGACCTTTTGAAGTCTTGGAAAGGGTGGGACCAATGGCTTATAAAATGGCCTTACCCCTACATGTTAAATTTCATGATGTGTTTCATGTTTCTTTATTGAAAAAATATGTACATTATTCTGCTCACATTAATGATTGGAATGTGATTCAGGTGGAACCAGAAGGGGAATTCCTTCCAGAGCCGCTTCAAATCTTGGAGCGGGAAGAAATTGAGCTGTGAAATCGAACAATAGCCAGAGTAAAAGTGCAATGGAAGCACTTTACTACTAAAGAAGCTACCTGGGAAAGAGAAACTGAAATGATGGAAAAGTACCCATCACTGTTTTCACAGTGAACTATTTAAAGTTATTTTGTCAACACCGAGGACGATGTTTGTTTTTAGAAGGGGAATGTGTAACACCCCAAATTTGCTATGCTTTTTAATTTGACAATTGAACAAATCCAAAGGGGAAATGGACCCAAATGGAGAAACAATGTGTGGATTTATTTAAATATTTATCCATAAAAATAAATGGAATAATTATGTGTGTAATATGACTAGATTGAGATGGAGATCCTAAACCTTGATCCATGAGGATATGGATAAGGTTAGACTTTCCCAAAACGTTTCAGAAAAACCTTGAAATAAATATTACTAAATTAGATTGGGAGATAAAAATCTAATTTCCCCAATGAAGAGAAAAGTAATTGGGAAAAGGAATAAAAGCTGGAAAAGTGGAAAAGATAGCTTTAAAGTACCTCATTGAGGGAAGCCTAGGAAAAATAGGAAGAAAGCATCCTGGAATTTCTGGATGCAGAAATTATAAATAGGCTTGGGCAAGCACTGCTTAAATAAGTTGTTCCAGGATAGACAAAGGGTTGTCTATCACTAGAAGTGGGGATCTCAGCTCGAGGGTGAGTTAAGGAGATAGAACTCTATGGTTGGTAGGAACTAGTCATAGAAATTCATATGCACACTGAACTAGCTTATTTAGAAACTATTGACTTAGTCTATGGGTAAAATATTGGTTAAAGGAATCATAATATATAGATTTGAATAGACCTAGTTAGCTAAATATTGATATGTAAATACATTCATTTCCCATACATTTAACAGATTTATAATATTGATATATTACTAATATGTATAGTTGCATGGGATTCGTTCAATAAGACCCATCTGCCAGAATGTCAAAACCTGTAAGGTCTAAATCTGGAGATTAGTATCTCATTTAAAAGTACAAACTCTGTTAGGAAATGGTATAGCATTGAACCAAACCAGAGTAATATAAGAATCCATTTTTATCAAAATAGAATAGAACTATGGTTTTATACAGAACAAATTTGAACGTAGAAAGGAGGTACAGTGGAGATAAGCACAATAGATCTATACATTTTATCATTTAATTTTTCAATGTCGTCTGGTTAATTTAAAATGAAAATATAAGCTCTGCTATGACTATATTCAGTATCTCCTAGTATTAGTTTCATGAGAACCAAAAATTGGTATAGTTAAATACATGCAGAAACTAAAGAAAAATATAGTAATACTTTTGAAATTTACAATTCAGATGCCAGTATTTCTATTCTAGAGAAATTACTTATTGTTGTTATACCAAATATCAGAACAGAATCAGAAAAATAAATCATGACAATATCGTCTGAAGAATGTTGATAACCTCTAGTACAGTCAAGAAAAATAGTTAATTATCTTATTTTATACCAAGAAATATAAACTGACAACATTAAATGAAAGGAGATAAACAGTTGTATAATTTCAATGATCTATAGATGCTTCAAGTAATACTAAGAATGATAATTATTAATGAGGGTGTTGTAGAAATTTATCAAAAGAAAAAAACGCAAGACTACACATGTTAAATGAATTCTGTGTTAAATATTGAGGAATAATAATTCTGCGATATAAATAATCATAAGAGAGTACTGAAAATTCTGGATATAAGATCCCACAAGTACAAAAGCAGAGGATAAATTTAGATCCCATAAGTACAAAATGTAGAGGATAATAACTTAAAAACCAACAGTCTTGTTGTGATAATTTTCTCAAATCTGTGAGTTATAATTATTACAATATAAAAATGTGAAATAAACAGATAAGGGAAAACCCTATGGAATCTGTTAATATTTCAATCAAGACAAAACAAACGTTGCCATTAAATGCTGAGCGTAGTTGGGCAATGCATTACCAACTTGTGTATATATATAAACATGTATAATTCAAAAACGTGTTATGGTGTCGGGCTTTGAAGAAAATCCAGAGTCTATAACTACCTCGAAGAAACGTACCTGCAGATATAAGAGAATAGGTCATAGAATTTTAAAGAATTGGATTTGGAACAGTACGATATTTAAACATAATAAATAAACAAGGATTTCCTTTACCTTATGAATATATTTCCACTAGAGAAAATTAGTTGTAGAGAAATTAGTTGTAGAGCAGCAAGCGAGGAATGACGGTTAGGAGAAAACTACCAAAGAGAAATAGCCATGAATATAAATGATGAACGAAAAAGGGAATTATGTTATGCCAAAGTAAATTGCGAAGAAACCTAGTTATAGGCTCGAACCTCTGGGTAAATCGAAGTTAAGTATCATCTTCGATGGAATTTGTTGGGGAAACCCAACTTATCTCGAAAGAAGGCGAGTTGGGGTTATGATGTCGAGAAGGAAATAGGCATAACGCTCAAGTATATTTGAAATGGCCATCGTTACAGTTATACATGTAACGCATATATGGCCAGAACAATAAAAACAAAAGATAATTAGGCCTAGGAACAAATAAACAAATTTACCAAGAAGTTCAAGTCAAGAGTTAATTCTATGAAATCGGAACTCTAAATTAGAGTTAAAGTCGAACCTTAACAAGATGTAGAATCATAAATTCATAGAAAGTAATCATAAGAACCGCAAATAGAAGCAGTGAGTTAATAACTCGAATCGCAATATGTCACGAATTAGGAAAAATTTAATCATTGTGCAACCAAGATAGCAATTTAAATACAAATCGACTTCAACAAAATGGAAAACGATAAAGCCAGGAAGATACTTTCGTTTTCATCATAAGGACATCTTCAGATAGTAAGAAAGTAATGGAATTAGCAAATCAAAAAAAAATTCACAGTGAATACATCAGTTCTTAATGTGCGATTTCAATGGATTCTAAATAAATCCATATAATTATAGCAAACTGAAATGCTGGAAGAACAGTCTAACGTTTAGACGCTTACCAAATTGCGAAGGCAAATTATGGGAGTTGTTAAACATTGAACGGGTTCATGGATTGAACGCACGAGCTTTGCATCTTCAGTCCTGGAATACAGACGAAATCTCCACTTCGACAAAACAATAGAAAAGCGATAGGTATTGAAACGCTGAGCTTAATAGAGATTGAAAATCTAAAACCCTAAGTAAATATGACCTTACACTTGGCAAGAATCCAACGATTCACCCTCAGATCGATGATACAACCAGTTGAAGGAACAAGCGTATCTCTGTTTTGAATGTCAAAGGTACCATAGTGGTTGAGAACATTAAAACGACAGACAGATCTATAAGATGGATTCATACGTTAAGCCTTTTAGTGGCTTGATGAGGTAAAATTGTGAGCTGTATGTACAACATGTAGGCTAGCTTTGAAAAACGAGGAGGGTCCCTCATAAATAATTTGTCAGTGACATAAATGTTACATGGAAATATTCTGGTTGAGTGCAGTTTTAGATTAGAGGGTAAGGCAGGCGAGTTAAACGCGAAGCGGTTTGGCACTATGTGGAACCAAGAGAAAGAAAAAACGAATTGATTAAGGGTATATTAAATTAAGAACGAGACCACTTGTAAATCGAAAGGTATACATGTGTAAATAAAAACAAGACTTGTGTTGGGAATGGGATCCGACATAGGATTCTAATAATTATAGGATTTCATTTAATTATCATGGCAGAAGTTTATCTCTATATTTACATAAAACAAAAAAATAAAAGTCTTGATTTTGGAAAAGGGGAAAATACCATATGCATAAGGGATAAGGTTATCACAATAAATTATAATCAAAGTTATATGATGGTATTATAACAGAATTTCATGTACGCATAAGGGAATAATTATAACTAATAATTTTCATACAATTGGGGTTATAGGTATGAATTAGTATAGTTAATATCTTCCTTAAGAAAATTTATGACTATTAACAGTTAATAGTAATTAGTAAGGGGTAAAGTAAGGTATTATTCATGGAGATCATGAGGGCTGAATTCATATGTTAATATAATGTCACTTATTATACAATGGTTTACAATATAGTAATTCTTAAATAGTATAGTTAAATGAATTAAAATATTGACGACAATGAATTCCTCAAAATGCGACGATGAAAGGATATAAATAAACAAAAAATTAAAATTAAAATAAATTAAAAAATTAAAAAAAAATTGTTGTTAAATGAGAGACATTACACTTGATTTTATTGATGAAGTAAATCTAGATGTGATTCCCCTTGATTATGTGGAGTCGTGTTTTCCAAGTCCATATATGTACATGTGTGATGCAATATTCATGAGGAGATACAACTAGTATCGGCTCATCAAGGATGGAAAATAGTTCATCGTCAACGCACACAAAGGCTAGCCAAAAATTTCACTGGTAAGTGCCAACCAAGCCAAGAAATTGATCAGTTCCATCAAGTAGGTTTTATTGTTTTTAATAGAAATTTGGTCTAAAGAGGAGTCAATCAGAGGAAAGGCATCCCTAGAGGGGTGTACTAAGAAATAGAAACAACAGTTGGAGGATTTATTACAGGAATACGGGGATTTGTTCTAAGAGCCTAAAGGGTTACCACCTAATATAGAAGTGGATAACGAGATCCAACTATTGTTGGGCTCCAAATTTCCAAATATTTGGTTGTACAGGTAGTTTGTTATAGAAGCGAGGTGAAGAAGCAGTTGCAGTAGCTGCTAGAACATGGTGTCATTCGATCGAGAACATCACCATGTGGATCACCCATCATCATTGTGTTGAAGAAGGATGGGACTTGGAAAATGTGTATAGATTATAGGGCATTGAACAAAAACATGCTCAAGAATAGATACCCCTTGCCCAGGATAGATGATTTGTTGGATCAGTTGTAGCAAGAAAAATACTTCACCAAGATGGACTTAAAGTCTAGATATCACCATTTTTTAGTCAAAGAAGAATATACATGGAAGATTGCCTTCAAAACTAGGAAATGTTTGTATCGATGTTTAGGCATGCCATTTGTGTATAAAATCCACATAGATTCAACTAATATTATAATATACTAAAACAAAATATTGAATCTATTTATAAAAACTGTGGAAACCAATTATGATCGCATAATCACATGAAAAATAAAGAGAAATAATTTCAATTGCACAACACAAATATGTATTTGGGGAAATCCTCATATAAAAACCTGGTTATATGTAACAATACAATGCTTCTCTCAGGCTTGAGAGATCTATGCACTATCTCTGACTGTCTCGCATTGATCCTAGCAATAACGGTTTGATACTTAACCAATTTCCTGCCTCTAGGTTGCTTATCCTTGCTTACGCATTCCTGGAGGAATTGAACCCCTATTAAAAATGGAATTCCTAAGAATTGGTTTCATAATTCATCAAAGTGTCATGCTAACCTCATGCATGACCTGTACAATTTTCTAATTATACAAATGATATTTTTCTTCACTTTAACTCCAATCTCAACTAGGTCACTCTTAGAACTAACATGCAACAACTACTTATAGATAATTATCAGTTATTTGATTGATCATTGCGTGTGAATTAAATAAGATT
Organism: Pinus albicaulis; assembly: GCA_034641835.2. Lineage (NCBI taxonomy): Eukaryota > Viridiplantae > Streptophyta > Pinopsida > Pinales > Pinaceae > Pinus > Pinus albicaulis. Next base: position 1,193,313,039 of record CM076575.1, on the reverse strand, counting down.
TAATTCACTGGACCTATCACTAGCTCATCCATCAGTTACAACTAGTTAAAATGATTTTAACTCAAATAATTGTGTTAACTAATTACAACTCAAAATAAAATGCAACTGGACCCCCTAAAACTTAGAGATAACTCTACATGTCTCCATTTTTTCCCCCAACTCGAATTGACTGAGAAAACTAAGTATTCTTGACTCAGTTAACTCGTACAAGTTGTCATGTGATGTGGAATTACATTTTACTTCTAATTTAGTCAAGGGGAAATTAAATAAAAAATCCTTCTTGTTTCGAGTTTCAACACTCCCTCTCAACAAGAAATGGATTGTGTGCTACCCTAATCCTACTTCTATGGAACTCGAATTTTCTTCTTGATAGTTCCTTCGTCAATATGTTTGTATCTTTATCCTCCATGGGAATGTACTCTAACGACATAATCCACCTCTGCACACAATATCTAAGATGGTGATACCAGATATCAATATGCTTGGACCATCCACAAAGAACTTGATTAACCGAGAGTTTGATGCAACTCTGGTTATCACAATAAATCACTGTCGGATCCATCTGTCGACCAAACAAACCAAAAATTATCTTCCTCATCCAAATGGCCTCACATGCTACCTAACTAGCTACCATGTACTCTTCCTCTACTGAATAAAATGCAATTGATATTTGTTTCCTATTGTACTAGGAAATTGATGTTGATCCTATGCTGAAGATGCCCCCTGATGTGATCTTTCTTTCGGATGGACTCCCTGCCCAATCTACATTTTTTAAGCCTTGAAGCTTCACTCCCTCTGTCTATTTGTACCATATCCCAAACTTTGTAGTGCCTCTAAGGTATCTCAACACATGCTTGCATGCCTTCCAAATGATCTTGGTAGGCTTAACCATAGCTTGACTAAGATGGTTAACCACATAGCATATGTCTAGTCGTGTATTTATCAAATATATGAGTGAACCCAAAAGTTGTTTGTAGATGGTAGCATCTACTACTTCGCCTGAAGTAGCATCCCGCTTCCTCTAGTTTCCTGCTAGAGGAGCTTGCATGGATTTTTTTCCCTCCATGTGGAACTTCTTAATAATCTCATTGTCATACTTGTCATGAGACACAAATATCTCCCCATCTCTTTGAAAAATTTTGAGTCCTAGGAAATAGTGCAAGAGCCCCATGTCCTTCATCTCAAATTCTCTTGCAAGATCTTCTTTGCAATAATTGATCAGTTGCTCATCACCTGTCAATATCAAATCATTGACATAAATTACAAAGATAAAAATCTTACCTTCTACCAAAATATGGTAAAGGTTCTCATTTGCTTCACTCTTAGTGAAGCCCAACCCAATGAAGTAGATGTCGATCTTTGGGTACCAATCACGGGGTGCTTTCTTCCTCCCATACAACTCTCTCTCGAGTCTGCACACATATGATTTTATGTCTAAGGTCTCAAATCCTTTTGGATCCTCAATGTACAACTCTTCCTCAATCACCCCATTGAGGAAGGTTGTCTTCACGCCCATATGAAGTGTCTTCCATCCCATCTATGTTGAAAGTGCAAGGATGGATCTAATTGATGAGTAACTTGCGACTAGTGAAAAGGTATCATCATAATCAATCCCCTCCACCTGAGAGAACCCTTTGCCCAAAAATCTGGACTTGGGTTTCCCCACACTCCTATATGCTACCTGCTTCACCTGGTACATCCACTTGGATACTACAATTGACTTCCCCTCCGGTCTTGGGGCTTCCATCCACTGTTTCTGATAATGGAGTCACACTCCTCAACCATGGCATAAAACCAAATTATTTTTTCACTGCTTCCTCAAAATAGGATGGTTCTATCTCTACACCTTCACTCATAAGAGGCATGTAGCCAATGTACCACTTTAGGGACCTTATCTTCTTGCATTGTGGCGTGGGTTCTCTCACATTCTCTCTAGCATCAAACATCAACCTATCAACCTCTCTGGTGCGCTTCCTTTTGTCTCAAGATGTCTCTACATGAGTGGGTGCTTCCACTCTCTACACCTATGCTTGTGGTTGCTCGACATCTGGTGGTTCTTCTTTTGGATCCAAGAGCTCCTCAAATTCATGCAATTGAATCTCCCTCTCAAAGTAAATTCACATGGCCTTCTCTTCATCGAATTTCACATCTCTTCTGACCACTTTCATCATGTGTGCTGGAAATTACACCCGATAGTTGTGAGGTGTATTTTTGTACCCACAAATTTACGCAACTCAGTTGTTGGCTCTAGCTTCTTCCTGGCATCTTCGGTCACATGGAAATAAACCAATGAACCAAAAAAATTAAAAAGCGACACATCTAGTCTCTTACGTAAAAATTCTTCCTCTGGTGTACTCATGCCAAGTATCTGGTGAGGAATTTTTTTCTACAAAAATACTATTGTGTTACATGCTTCATCTCACATATGAAATGGTAGGCCCTGATCATGCAACATCGCTCGTGTTTCTCCCACAACAGTTTTTTTTTCAACCCCATTATGTTTTGGGTTATGAGGTGTTATCAATACCCTTCTAATTCCTTTTGAAGCATAGAAGTTTTTTAATTCATTAGAGACATATTCTCCACCATTGTCTCTCCTCAGAGCCTTCACCTTCTTCCCTATATCTTTCTCGACAAGTGCCTTGAACTCACAAAACTTTGATAATGTCTTATATTTATTTTGCATGAAGAAAATCCAACACTTGCGTGAAAAATCATCTACAAAAATCACATAACACCTGTGTTTTGTTGTGGAAGCTTTCGAGAACAGTCCACACATGTCTGAGTGAACTCCCTTAAGGATCTTCTTTTCTTGACTTTCCTTATCATGAAAGGTGGATTTGGTATACTTCCCATAATGTACACCCTTTGCATGTATCTCGCTACTCAAGTGCATCCTTTGGAATTCCTGTAGAAATATGTTGTATGGTATTCAAAGCACCATGGTGTAGATTTCCCAACCTTCTGTGCCATAACTCACTGATGTCTCGGCTCTCCACCTTCTCTGCTTTCATGCTCAAGGAAACACGATCTTATACATCCAATTTTTACAGGTTATTTACTCAAACCCCAATATTCTGCACTTTTCATGTGGCTTTGTGATGAAAGAACGCCTTTCCTTTTCTAAATATCACAGCATAGCCACGGTCTTCCAACATAGCAACATAAACCAAATTCTTATTTAAACCAAGAACATACATGACATATTTTAATGTGAGAGGAGTTTACGACTCCCTCTGAAAGGTAATTGTACCTATATCGGTAGTGTTATACCTCCTGTCATCTCCCATCTTGATGTGCATCTGGAGATCCTTCTCCTCCAAGTTACTGAAAAATTATTTGTTTTTGTTCATATGGAACGAAGCTCCATTGTCTAAGTACCACACAGAACCCATCACCAATGACACCATGCATCCGATGAGGGTGAAATCCAACTTGAACTATTAATAAAGTGCCTCACCGGCACCTCCTCCTGAGGGCTTCTTATCAGTCTTCTTGTGCAGACACTTTGTAGCATAGTCCAAGCTCATGATAGTGAAAACAATTTACCTTTGACAAGTCTCACTTCTTTCCCATCTGACTAGAATCCTATTTGGAATGGGACTCCTTCCCTTTCCCTTTCTTCACCTCTCAATACAAGGCACAGTTCTCCTCATCATCATTATTTGATGAGGATCCATCTCTGGTTTTTAATCGAATCTCTTCCCGTAAACGTGAGATTTTTTCTGTGGTCTATATTGGTTAGTGGGGATGGGGCAGAATCGTAAACTTGTACCAATTCGAACCACAATCGCTCCCACTCTGGTAGCTTCTCCCTCCCATTCACCGAGTCCTGGTAGTTATTCCAGCTCTTGGTATGGCCTAGAAGTGCTATGATCACCAAATCAGCTTGTGAAACTGTCACACAAACACTTCCAAGCTCATCTCGACATAGAGTGAACTTTGTCAAGTATTTTGGTATCATGTCGCCCTTCTCCACCTTGATATTGCTGAGATTTCCCTTCAATGCCAGCTTCCTATGGTCATTTTTATTCTTAAATAGATACATTAAGGCCTTCCACATAGCATATGGTGTTTCCTTTCCATGGAGTTTTGAGACAATATGATCTCGAACTCATTCTAATAGAAACATTCTCACCTTTGTTACATTCTTCTTCCATGCATCAAGAAGTTGAGCATTTGTTGTTGTGGGATGGGGAATATCATTGTCTATGAATTCCTTCAGTCTGTTGTCTTCCAACACTTCCTCCATACTATCCTTCCATGTTATTTAATTCTAATTAACCTCAAGGGAATATTCAAGTCTCAATCCAAGAAACACATCCTGATCTGTTGTTGGTCCTAAATAATAAATCTACAAATTTGATTCACCTGTTCAAAAAAAAATATGTTTCTTCCCTTCTATAGTGATTCATGCTCTGATACCATGTAGAAAATCCATATAGTTTCAACTAATATTGTAATATGCTAAAACAAAATACTAAATCTATTTCCACAATTTGTGGAAACCAAATACAATCGCACAATCACATGAACAAGAAAGAGAAATAATTTCAATCACACAACACAAAGACGTATCTGGGGAAAGCCTCAGCTAAAAACCCTGTTATATTTATATTTCATAAATTCAAGAATATGAAGAAATACAATTCTTCTCTCAGGCTTGAGAGCTCTCTACACTACGCCTGATTGTCTTGCACTGATCCCAAGAAGAATGGTTGTTACTTAACAAATTTCCTACCTCTAGGTTGCTCAGCCTTGCTTACGTATTCCTGGAGGACTTAAGCCCCTATTAAAAAGGAAATTCCCAGGAATTGATTTCGCAATTCATCTAAGGCATCTTGCTGACCTCATGCATGACATTTACAATTTTCTAATTATACAACTGATAGTTCTCTTCCCATTAACTCCAATATCAACTAGCTCACTCTTAGAACTAACATGAAACAACTATTTATAGAAACTTATCAGTTATATGATTTATCATTTCATGTGAATTAAATCATATATGATTCACTGGACCTATCACTAGTTCTTCAATCAATTAGAACTAGTTAAACTGTTTTTAACTCAAATAATTGAGATAACTAATTACAACTCCAAATAAATTGCAACTGGACCCCCTAAAACTTAGCGAGAACTCTACATGTCTCTAGTTTGGCCCTGAACTCTAATTGATTGAGATAACTAAGTATTTCTAACTCATTTAACTCGTACAAGTTGTCATGTGATGTGGAATTACAATTTACTTCTAATTTAATTAAGGGAAAATTAAATTAGAAGCCTGTCTTATTGCCAATTTCAACAATTTGGCCTATGCAATGCACCAATTACATTTATGATATTAATGAATGATTTAATTCACCCTTTTGTAGATTCATTTGTTATTATCTATTTGGATGATATAGTGGTATATAGTTCTACATAGGAGGGGCATATTTCTCATTTGACGTGGGTGTTGGAAACATTGAAGAAGCACCAGCTACTAACAAATCTCAAGAAATGTGAGTTTGTGTGGTAGTCTTTGGTGTATCTAGGGTATGTGATAGGTGGAGGTGAGTTGAATATAGATCCTTCCAAGATAGAGACCATCATGAAATGGTTAGTGCCTACTAATGTTTCTGAGGTCAGGAGTTTCATTACGGCATCACAGTACCTAAGGAAATTCATAGCCTCGTTTTCAGAAGTAGCAGCACTACTCCACGCCATAACAACAATTTGAAATAATTTCCAGTGGGGAAAAGGTCACCAGAGGGATTTTGAGGAGCTAAAGAATAATATCAGTCAAGCACTAGATCTAGCATTACCAATATTGCAGCGACCCTTTGAAGTGGAGGCAGATGTGAGTGGATGTGTTATGGGAGTTGTCATTATGCATGGAGGAAGGCATGTATGCTACCATTCTGAAGTATTTCATGGGGAAGTCCATAACTACCCTACCTACGACAAGGATATCTATGCCATGGCACAATTTGTGAAGAAGTAGAAGAACTATATGATGGGAAATGAGACAGTAATCCACACATATCACCAGTCATTACATTACTTGCAGGCACATAGTAAGCTATAGAAAACCAGGCATTAAAAGTAGATGGGGTTTTGAATCATTTTGATTTGGTGATTAATTATAAGAAGGGAAGCACAAACAAGTTGGATGACATGCTTTCAAGGCCATCCACATCGAATATTACAGCTTTGGGGACTCTTATGCACATGGAGACATTCACCCATGATGCATACAAAGATTCATATTCACAGGATGATGAATTCAAGGAGGTTTATCGGCAGTTTCAGAGTCATATTCATGTGCATGATGGCAACAACAGCATTGACTACCATCTCTAGATGGGTTACTCTCCAGTATAGATAAGTTATGTGTTCCTAAAGGTGAGATATTTCAGTTCATTAGAGAGGCTCACACTTATAATGTTGCAGGGAAATTTGGTGTAGGAAAGATCGTGGCTAACTTGTAGAGGTATGTATATTGGCCCAAGATGCAAGAGCATGTAGCTAGGTTCATAAGAGGGTGCATTTTTTGTTGTACCAACAAGCCTAGTAACGAGAAACAGACTCTATATCATCCCTTAAATGTACCTACTTCTCCTTGGGAAAGCATTTCCATGGACTTTATGGGATATTTACAGAAAAACAAGAAGGGACATGACCACATGTTCATGGTAGTTGACAGGATCAGGAAGATGTGTGTTCTGATTCCCTATAAAAAGACCATCAGTGGGCAAGAAGCAGCAAACTTGCTCTTTGGACAATTCTGGGTGCATTATGAGATACCAAGGAGCATCATTTTAGACATGGATACAAGATTTCTCATTGGATTTTATACTACATTGTAGGAGAATATGGACACCAAGTTGAAGAGATCTACAACATTCCATCCACAGACAGATGGGCAGACAAAAGTAGTCAATAGGAATTTGGTGCATCTTCTACAGGGATACAACCAGAAGCATTTGAATACCTGGGATGAAAATCTGGTATATATACAACATTCTTACAACAAATAAGTCCACACTTCTATAGGAAATTCCCCATTTTAAACTTTTTTTTTATATTTTCCACCTTCACCATCGGAAATTGCATATGGCCAGCAAGGAGGAGTGAGAGAATATCTTACATGAGATGATTTGAGGGCTGGAAAATTTATAGAGAAGATCGAGAATATATAGGTACAAGAAACACTGCAAAAGTATTGGGAGAGTTATAAGGACATGCATGATCAACACAGAATAGAAAATTCATTCAAGGTGGGAGAAAAAGTATGTCTATAGTTGAACATGGAGAGGCTACAGGGGCCTGGTAAGAAAATCAAGGCTCTGAGGTATGGTCCCTTTGAAATACTGGAAAATGTGGGTGATAATTCCTATCGACTTAGTTTACCACCATATATGTGAATTTACTCAGTTGTAAATGTAGTGAATTTGAAACTCTATGAGCCTTCCATGCTAGATCAAGAAGAGGAACAAGTCCTACCTTCTGTGGAGGATTTGGAACCAGATTCTCAGGAAGAGTTGGCAAAAGATACAGTTTTACAGAAGAGTTCCATAACTACAAGACAAAGGCATCATTACCTTTGGAATATTGGGTTGAAGGGACAAATTTCGGGCAAATTTAAATGGTACACCAGAGAGAAGGTGGAGAAAAAATATTCTTACATCATTTAGTAGAAGCTTTTGGGGACCAAAACCTCCCAAAATGGGTAGGTGTGATCCATATTGGATCATTATATTTTTTTTCATCCATCTCGATGCATTCAAAGCAGAAAAAGTGGAGGGATCACCTCACGAGGCCGACGAGACCTATTTTGGTGAAACCGGGTCTGAAATATTTCAGGATCGTTTTGTTCTACGCACATATATATTTCCAACAGTGCAAGAGTGAGTCAATCGAAGTCCGTATGCAAAATTTATACCACTCAAAAGTTGACCTTTATGTTTTCATGCCTATAATTTGGGAGGATGTTGCATCATCCCCCATTATTCATGGAAAAGGGGCTAGCCATGTGATTGTGATGTAAAAGACTCTAGAATATTCTATATTGTAAATCTAGTTAAGAGTTGATATAGTCAAACTTAACCACTAGTATGCTACCAGGTTGTGTTATAACCAAGACACTATGAGGAAGAGGCATTCCATTATTTCGAGAACATTTTGCTCCATAGTTGAGAAAAGATAGACAAGAGAGATATCAGGTAGAGCACACAAAGAGTATTTTTTAATTGTAGCATCCCATGGGCCACAAGCATTACTTCTTTGTACCTACAGCCATATTTCCAGACAGAGAAGGAGAGCGAAGCAGCCTCACCTTCTTTTTGAAAAGTAACTAGGTTTGGTATTCATAATGACATGTGTAGTTGTGTTTTTATGTAATTGATGAAAAGAAGAAAAAATAAATTATTATTGTAATGCTTGTCTCATGGGTATCATGAGCAAGGAATTTAATTTAGTGATAGCTCCCATTGTGAGCCTTTAGGATTTTTCATCTAATCATAAAAGTCAATTTGAGTCTATGACATGTATGAAGGACTCTTCTTGGGCATATTACACTTGTGTATTAGTCATTAGAAATTTCAAGTAGCCCTCCAAGATGAGGCACTAGCATTAACCTCAAGTTGGATTCAAAATAGAATTAATTGTCTCCTTCAAAAGTCATGTTGGCTCACCTACATTACAGTTCAGTTAATTACCTTGGGCAACAACTATATATAGTGTAGTGTGTCTTCATTTCAAGATATAATTTTCTGTGATGAATTCTGAAGCAGAAAAGTTAAAGGTACATAAATGAAGTAAAAACGATCAGCGAAGGAAGAAGGAAGATCACTGCAGGTCTAAACTCCAAGTCTTAGGTATGTTTTAGGGTGTTGAAGTTGACACATGTGCGAAGAGAAGGGTAAATTTTTTGCACTAAGTCTGAGTTTCAAAATCAATCAGATTGAAGTCATAAGGAAGGAAAAGTTACCAAAGAAGTATCCTCCACCTCAAACGAAGTAAATCTAGGACTATCATATACATGTGAAAGGGTTATGATTTAGGACCAAAATTTTGCAGGCCTGAAACAGAGGAAAATAATATAAAATATTAAAGGAAATAAAATCATAAGGAAGGAGCAAACAGTTATCATCGTTGATTCAAGAGGGAAAGATAGGAAGCTTGGTGTAATGGTATAGGATAGGTCTAATGTGTCAAGGGTCTTGGTCTTAGCATTCTTCAATTGGAAGCTTTATAAGAAGAAAAATTATTCGGTTTTTCCTCTCAAAGAGTGAGAGGTTTTGGCCCTAGATGATAGCCTATACTTTGTGTCTCTTGTCTCTTTAAGGTGTATGCATTGGTAGTTGTTTTATGAATAAGAACACTAATAACCTCAGTAAAATAAGTCCCTAATCTAAATAAGTAAAAATCACTCACAAGTGGTTACTAATAGAAAATAAATCACATAATTACTATTCCCTAGATTTCTCAACATGGTATCAGAGATAAGGTGACTAAGTCAAGGAAAGGCATCTTATCAAGGGACACTCAAGGATCAAATCTCAAGGAAGGCACCAAAGCTAAGATCATCTTGAATTCAAAGGAAGCATCATAACCCTAGATCAAATAAGTCTACAACTAAGTATTGGGATCATCATTAAGAAGGAGAAGGCCAAAACCCTATATCTACTCAAGTTAAAGAGTTTTTAAGACTATTCATCTGAAGGAAGCTAGATCAAAAGGTGGTGTGATCTCACTCTTTGTGATCAAGGATCATTCTTGAATAAAACTACCTTCATCAAGGATAATTTTTATATCCTCTATATCATCATCAACATCAAGGAAGTAGCAAGAAGAAGGAGCAACCTATCAAGTAAGTATATTTATTCCCACATCTGAATCTATCAAAATGTCTTTTTGCAAGGAAAGCAACAAATTGGTTGGGCCTTCAAAATACCTTGCATGGAGGAAAAGGATAGATCTGAATCTCATTGAAAATGAGGTGATGGAACATGTCAAAGGATATATCACAAAACCAAGAAAGGAATATGCTAAAGCTCTTTCCAAGTATATGAATGAAGTATTCTCATAGAATCCATCAAGGATCCACTCATCCCATTTGTATCTTAACTCGAAACTTAAAAATAAATCAATGAAAAATTGGTAGAGTTTTATTCTGTAAGCACTATTGGAGAAGTCATCTCATTAAGGCAAGAACTCTACAAACTAAATATGTCTAGGGAATATGGAATAGCCGCATACTTTATGAGGATATCTGAGATCCGGTATTAACTACAAGAACTGGGAGAATTCATGACTACAGCTATATTAAATGCACTACCTGAGGAGTGGGATAACTTTACTTCAAGTATTTATGGGAAGAAAGAAGCTAATTCATTCCAAGATATATGGACACTAAAAAAAATATTTTCCTAAGCTCAAGAATGACAATAAAAAAATAGGAAGAGAAGAAGCCCATATCACCGAGGAAGTGGAGGAAACTGAAAAGAAGAAGTCCAAGAAGGAGGAAGTAAAAGATATCCACTATTGATATAGTCTTCCTCACATAATTTCTTTTCAAGTTCCTAAGTCTTCTATTGTAAGATATGGCTACCATGGTTCACTAAATGGGGTGCATCAAGGCATCATAGAAGCATTGAAAGAAAGCACTCAGGACATCATCATAGAGAAGCATGAAATATGGTTAGAATTTATGGAATTCAAGGATATAGCTCTTAGGAGTCTCATTGGGAACATAAGTGGCAAGGTCATCTAGTTCAAGGTTCATCATACATATGTCAAAAGGAAACATTTGATGATGGGTATATTTCAGATCCTCAAGATTCTCTGATGGAATATTCATTGAAAGGTTCATCGATCATGAGGGGAAGCAAGTGTTTCATCAAGAATTACAAACTTGTGGAATTCATGGAATGATCGTATGACTACATAAAAGTGAAGCAGATCAAGAGATTTTAGCTCTTTCAATCAAGGAATTTGTTGCACGAAGTCTAGATGACACAAAGGAAAAATGAGGTTGTTGGAAATGTTGTCATTGATGGCAAAGGAGTTGGCAAAGGAGGAGCATCTGAAATAGTAACTAGGAAAAGAGAAAAGCAAAGTAGCAGATAACAGAGGTAGTAGAGAGGAGGTAGAGGAAGCATAGAAGGAACAAAGGTAGCAGGAGACAGATGACAGTAGAAGAGGGCCATTTAATAGCATATCTGGAGAGACAGAGCAATGTATATGCTTAAATTTAATAGCATATTTGGAGAGACAGAGTAATGAATATGCCTGATGTTTGGATATAGTCCTGATTGAATTAGAGTGTTAATCTCTATGTAAAGAATAAATTTATTCCTTGGACTCTATTTGGCTTATGCAATTTCGAGAAAACCCTATACGTAGAGGACTCTGGAAATCGGTTTAAGAGTCTATCTGCAGGAATAGGCTTTGAATTCCAGTAAATAAATGTATGAGCAATGCAAGGCTGAATTTCCCTCTGTGTGTCGGTGGAGAAATTGACTTCATGTTGATATTGTGCTTGAATGCACTAAGAACTGTAAGAAAATTTTGTGTATTATGTATGAAAGAAGACTCTGTGTCAGGCTTTAGATGGAGTTCAATTTTGGATAAATCCTGTGATAATGGCTCATATTTGAGGTTCTGGATTGTAATCGAAAGCATCAGTCTCTGTGAAGAAATTTCTCTTGCTAATGCAGAACCATAGAAACCCCTTTGAAATTGAATCCCACATAAGTTGCCATTGTCTTATATTCTATTCAGGGTAACCGAATTTGTTTGAGAATAAGCCTTCATTCTCATTAGAATCAACTTGTTTAAGGAATAAATGAGTCCGTTGTGAGCCACGCTCTGAAACAGGAAGTTGTGGATCAATCACGGTTGCAGTGAGTATCGTGGTCATCGCAGAACTCAATGCAGTCGAATAATCCATGGGGGTTACTATAAGTCGTGTTCTTCTACAACAAATGCAGACTTTTGAACTAAAACCAATAGTTGGATGATCGATATGGAATGGAGCATAAACACGGCGGAGTTAAACAAAATAAAGGCGGATGGAACCCTAAGGGAGAAAGCAGCGGAACCACGAAGAAGTGAACAGTAAAAGCGGGTTTCCGGTTTTTATCGCACCACCTTCGTCGGGTAAGCGGTATTCAAGAATTTGGAGTGATTCCATTGACTGCCTGACACATGGCATACGGCAGGGTCCCAAAAACCGCTCTCATCACGAGTTAACGGTCGTGCAAGTAACTCGCGCGATATCCATTGGATCGTCAAGACCGGTGCGATGTGTTGTCCACCATTGGATGTGGAAGGCTTGTCAGCGTTGGGGCCAATGCATACGTATGCGTTGATCTTTGTTAAGGTTTGTGGGTTTAACCAAGGTATGGTATTGTGATTTAAGCGCGTAGTTAAAGTGCAGGTCCGGTTATATGGGGTTAAGGTATACGAGGTTGCATCGATTAAATGATGTGCTTTTGATAAGGGGCGAGTGCTTTTAGCTTCATAAGCACTTACAGATATCCCCCATATTGTGTTGATTATGTCGTGAATTACCAAGCATTTATATGATCATTGGTTGAGAGTAGAGCTCCCACAAAAAGGAAGTGAATCTGAGATATTACATACATATAATAACTTTGAAATTAATATCTCAATTGTCTGAGATTTGAACGCTCTGAGGTTTAAGTGCTTAATTTGTCAGCGTAGAATAAGTCGAAGGTTAACCATATCGTGATGCTCTAACATTGAACGGAGGTCGTGACCATAGATTGATATAACATCGTATGTGAGTTGGATGACATTGTTTTGGATATGTGTAAGGGTTCTATGTGGCGTGGTTGTTTTATTGCATAGGCCTGGGGGCTTTTACAATCCTTGAAGGAGGTTCCTACAGTTATAAGAATTTCCAGGTTTAAACTGGACTGAGTACAGAGGTGTAGGCAGGTGGTTATATATGCAAGAGGATTTGATTAACATCTCAAATCTCAGATTTGAGATGCTAAATATTTCATATTTAGTTGTTTAATTTCCAGTTCAGTAAACAGAGTATCAAAATTTCCCAGATCAAAGAACGTAAGAAGGCAACCCGAGAACAGAGATTGGTAATGAACAGACATCACCCGGATTCATATGTATTTGAGAATAAAACCTGAAAAACAATTATATATGTAGCTGGTGCACTCAAGTACAGTGAACAGATGAATATACACAAAGGTGAACCAAAGTATACAGAACAGTCACTCAATAGCAGCAGAAAAGACAAATCCAGTAAAGCCAAAATCCAGAAAAGGAGCTGAGTGAAATTGAAGTGCGTAACTGAAAATGTGAATGTAAATGTTGTAATTAATTTTTATTGTTTGTGATACATTGGCAAGTCTCTGGTAGGAAAACAAAACTCCCACTGTAATATTTAAATTAATGCATATTGTTATATTTTTCTGAATGAGCGGGTAAAAGAAATAAGAAGGCAGAAGGCAAAAAGGCAGGACTATTCACTTCAAATTCCCTGAGGAATGTAAAGAGTCATGTGATGAACTCTATATATGATATCTCATTGATATCCATAGTGAGGTTAGAGGTTGGAGAGAGTGAGGTTAGAGAATGAAAAGTATAGAAGATTGAGGCAGAGAAGATAAGGAAGAGAGGAGCAGAAAGAGATGCTACGGAACAGAGTTGATATCTGAGGTAAATCAGCAAACATTTCTTTTGATAAATTGAGGAAGTTGGAGCTTCCCTATCAAGTTGAAGCTTGATAGCTGTCAGTTGTAGATGACTGAGGTTGGAGCGTCCTGTAGGTTGGTGCCTGCAGAAAAAATGTGGTGAGAGGGAGTTGGAACTTGCCTTTTCATCACGACAATAATAAGATGTGGTTTTCTCCCTTTATGGGTTTCCACTTATATCTGCTGTCTCTATCTATGTTGCCTGTGTGTTGAGATGATTTATCAAATCTGCTTAATGTTTGCTGCTCTCATAATAAGTTTAATGTCACGTTAATTTAATACTTGCTGCAACATATTAAGACTAGTCGTTATAAAAGTAAGTTGTAAATAGGCTGATGAAACATTTAAAAAGCTCATGTATGTATTGAACTGATTCACCCCCCACCCCTCTCAGTTCAAATAAGAATTCAACAGAGGTACATTATGTTTACATTTGATATTATGGAAGTCATGTCATATGGTTGTATAAATCATGAAAAAATTCTCTATATTAAGAGCATGATCAAAAGAAGGGATATTCTCCATCAAGGGGATGCAATAATGCATGGGTCAGACATTCACAAGATCAAATCAACATAATATGTTCGTATATGAAGTATGATGCGGTTGAACAATTGGGGAACTTTGATTGGAATCTCTTGGGAATGAATTGTGTTAAGAAAGGAAGATATCATGGAATATGCAACCATGGTAAAGGAACATTAGCATCTGATAGACCAAGAAAATTTGAATAAGATATATTCATGGAAGATATGAAAACTTTGATGGAGTCTGAAAAAGAAATAGGCCCTTGAAAATATATATCTATGGGAGATGTGTCAATATGTATGGAGGATTTTGATTCGAACTTTTAGATGTCATGATGAAAGACCATCACAAAGGTAATGTTCATTTTAATTTTCATCCCTTTATTTTTTGAATATCTAGATGGGTTTATGCAGGGTTGCTAAGGGAAGATCTATGGATGTCTTTCACCATCAATGCACATGCAGTAGGATGAAATATCATTAAGTAAACATGGCATGAAGAAAGCAACATGGCATAAAGGAAGGCTAGATATGGACTGATAGATCACTTTCTGATAATGACATGGATGACTAATGGATGAAAGTTATGGATGGTCAGTGCCCTATGTAGAAGTCCCAAACATGAAGACTCCTAAATAACTGAAATAATTTCATGACATTGTGAGGAGGAGTTCTTCAAGCAATTGATTGTCCCATCATCTCCACCTAAGGAGTTGTTGTAGGTCCCTAATTAAGAGGGATCCTGGAAACAAGTTTCTTACTTGGAGGAAACTTAGAAATTCCTAAGAAAAGAGGGAGCTTAGGTACGTTCCTTCCATAGGAATGAGTACATTCCTTTATTATAATAGATATGTCCTCCCTAAATAAGAAGGAGATATAGACACATAATTATTGTCTTCACATGGGAAGATAGAATGGATGATTGGTTAAACATCTGGCATCTGATGCTCTTTGAGGATGTATTAGGGCATCCATGATAAGATTATTCATTGAGGACTGATATTCTTTAAGGACTGGGAATCCAAGATCAGAATAGTCCTAGTGGAACACACCCTAAGAACCCCGGTGTGGTATATTCCGAGAGAGACAATGATGAGGGTGTCTATTCATCATTGGTATTACCAACATTGTGCTAAAATATCGTGGAGATATAGTGTTGTTATTCAAGACCTTGTTATGTGACAATGATGGTTGATATGATGTTATGCATATGGGTTACCAATCTGATTCTTCTTATGAGAAATTCTTCAAATTGAAAATGACCAAGTACCTTTACGAATACCCCCCTAGTTAAGAGGGAGTGTTGAAAAGTAACTAGGTTTGGTCTTCATAATGACATGTGTAATTATAATTTTATGTAATTAATGAAAATATTAAAAAAAAAAATATTATTACAATGCTTGTCTCATGGGTTTCATAAGCAAGGAATTTTATTTTAGTGATGGCTCCCATTGTGAGCCTTTAGGATTTCTCATAAAATTCAATTTGATTCTATGTCATGTATGAAGGACCCTTCTTGGTCATATTACACTTGTGTATGAGTCATTAGAAATTTCAATTAAATCTCCAATACCAAGCACTAGCATTAACCTCAAGTTGGCTTCAAAATGGAATTAGCTGTCTCCTCCAACAGTCATGTCGGCTCACCTACATGACAGGTTGGTTAATTACCTTGTGAAAAAACTATGTACAGTACAATGCATCTTCATTTCAGGATAGAATTTTTGGTGATGAAGTTTGAAGCATAAAAGTGTGAGGTACAGAAAGGAAGTGAAAAGGATCAGTGAAGGAAGAAGGAGGATCAGCGAAGGTCTAAAATCCAAGTCTCGGGTCAGTTTTAGGGTGTTGTAGTTGTCACATGTGCGAATAGAAAGGTAACCATTTTGTCGTACTAAGAACAAGTTTGAAAAGAAATCAGATTGAAGTCACAAGGAAGGTCGAGCTACCAAAAAAGTATCATCCACCTCAAGCGAAGTAAATCTAGGACTTTCATCTACATGTGCAAGGGTTATGATTTAGGGCGAAAATGTTGCAAGCCGGAAATAGAGGAAAAGAAGCTGAAATATGAAAGGAAATCAAAGTAGAAGGAAGGAGAAGTCAGTTGACCATTTTTTATTCAAGAGGGAAAGATAGGAATCTTGGTCTCTTGGTCTTGGAGAGGTTTAATAGGTCAAGGGCATTGGTCTTGGTATTCATCAATTGGAATCTCTATAAGAAGAAGGATTTGTTCAGGTTTTCCTCTTAATGAGAGAGAGGTTTTAGCCCTGGATAATAGCCTATACTTTGTGTCTCTTGTATATTTATGGTGTATGAATTGGTATTTGTTCGATGAAGGAGAAAAATAGTAACCTAAGTAAAATAATACAATAATCTAAAGAAGTAAAAAGCGCTCACAAGTGATTATTAATAGAAGAGAAATCACAGAATTACTATGCCCTAGATTTCTCAACACTTCCAACTGGATTTTATCCTGAAAGGATTTCCGAGAGTACATCTTGTGTCTTGTGTGTGTGAGCCTATTTTTTTGTTATCTATTTTTATGCATAATTTCTATTCACATGCATGCACTAATTATAGTTAAATTTACAGTTCCTGAAGTTTAAATAAACTGTAATAGTGTACAATTTTCAAATTTCTAATATAATATTATTATATCTTTTGTGATGAGTTGTCCCGTGGAATATCCATGGTAGTTTACGGATCAAATATAGTGTAGCTCGGTTGGTTGTTTCTAATTTAAGCGACTAAACCTGGGGAGATCGCTTATGTCTGCGGAATGGATTTATTCGTAAAACAAAATCGGTGGTTTGAACAGAATCTGTTTATCATAAGACATCTAGTGTGATCATGTGGCGTGTTCATGTATTTGAAGTTATACCATAGAAAAGTAAATAATTGGGTTAAAATTTATTGAAAAAAATCATGATTAGAAACCAATCCTAGAAATTACCTCTCTTGAGTTTCATTTCTTTTCCATAGAAAATCTAGAAACTACTAGTTCGCATATATAGTGCCTTCATGTCAAATAGTACTTCTCCCGGGTTGAAAATTAAATATTGTGAAATTTAGCCCACTAGATGACTTGATAATCATCTAGGTTGACAGGTAAAAAGTAGTAAATGAGGTCATTTTCTATAAAGACAACTTATATTTGGTCCTAAATCCACATTCAAGGAGGAAAACTTGAAGGTTGCACATGACACACCATTAGCAAGACACCAAGGGCTTTTCAAAACCTACAAGCATATCGAAGAAAATTTTTCTTAGAAAGGCAATAAGGATGATGTTTTCATACTCGTAAGGGAGTGCATGACTTTTCAGCATAACAAGCTCAAGCACACTCCTCCTACGAGATTGTTACAGCCATTGTCAATTCCAAAGCAAAATTGGGAGAGCATTGTTGATTTTTCATGATATCCTTATATGATAATTACTTTCCAATGATTTTGTTGGCTCCCTGTGATTTTCAAGATTGGAAATAACAAACACTACAAGGGCCACATCAGAACCACTTTAGAATCCTAGGACCTAGCCTTCCTGGATTCAGAGAGGGATCTCTCTATATAAGTGTTTTCAAAATATATGTCTTTATGTTTTTTTTATGATATTAGGCTAGTTATGAAGTTCTAAATACTTGTTTGTTTTGGTTGAATTAATTGATAGATTGACAGATTTGCGGTGTGACTAGTTGAAGGGATGTTTCAGCTGAATGGATAGACTATGAGAAAACATTGATCCATTGGGCCAAGGATTCATAAAAGGTTTTAATTCTTCATCAACTCTGCAAGGGTTTTCATAGGGAAAGCTAACTATATCAAGTGGATATCTTAGATTAGATTGTGATATGAAACAATAATAAGTTGTGAAGGCAGCAAATCTATAGTAAGTTAAGAATCTTCTAGCTCTACTTAGACAAGAAAATCCTTTTAAGGTAACTGTTTGAGACAAACCAAAGGACAGGGCATACCATAGAATTATTTGGACAAACTTTAATTAGAAAACCTTTAAGACAACAATCCAACAATCCTAAGACTACTTTCAGACAAAATAAAACATTTAAGATAACAGCGAGAGCAGCTAAAGAGAAAACAGAAGCCTATCTTCTTTAACTTAACACTCAAAAGAATCTTCAAAGTAACATTTTGAGGCAGACCAGAGGACAGGGCATACCATAGACTTCCCTGGTTTAGACTCTACTAAGTATACTTCAAAGAAAGGTCTTAAAAACAATATCTCAAGCCGTACCGAAGGACAGGGCTCACCATAAACTTCCTTGGTTTCACTCTATTGAATCATTTCTAAGACAACAAGCAAGATGGAACTGGAGGGCAATTAATAATCCTCCAATCAGACATTACAGAAGAAAACATAAAGATAAAGAATGCAGATAGAGATAAAGTGCCAAGACAACAAATCCTATTCTAAAACTTCTGTTCTTTTATCAGATAAATGTGGACAGAATGGAAAACATAAGAAAAACAATGAAAAATGATGAAAACTTCACCATTAACATAGATCAAGGATCATGTGAATGTGCTTGTATTATTGATAATCAAATCAGTTACAATACTCCATGTACAATATCTGTCTGCAAATCAGAGCTTTCTCAAATCTAGCCTATCAATCCTCAGCTAGCTCAACAGCAGAAATCAGTCAAATAACCACCAACTAACCAACACTAAAAATGAAACTCATATGCAATATTTATCTGAAAAATAAGGAGGTGGTGTTAAGCTAGGGTTTGGAATGTCATTTATTACATAGTTAATGATTTTTGACCTTTGAGACCATGCAAGGCCCAAGGCAAAAATATTTGAAGGTGTTTCTCTGAAATAATAACTTCTAACTTAACTTCTAAGTTGATTTATGTGAAATGTTTGACTTTAAGGCTTTTTTAATAACTTTACTATAATTGTTGGTAGATGAAAAATATCTTTAACTATGTGTAATAACTGTTAGATGTTTTATTGAAAGAAAACATGTTGTAGGTGGAAAAATATCCTTTGAAGAAGTAACTATTGTAGTTTTAGTCATTCGAATGTGTTTCTTGGCTAATATACCTCTGTTTTATCTTTAAACTCTGTATTAGGCCTTTAAACTTTTATCTAACCTTTATCTCTCTTCTTCACTGTCTTTTTCACTTTATTCTGCTTTTGTGGCTAATCTTCATGATTTGTATCTAACCTGTGTTTAGCCTTTTAATCCTTTAATCTTCATTTCTTTAGCACTGTCCTTTGATTGTATTTCCTGACTGTGTCTTTGTTCCTGTGTCCGTTTTTGGTTCAGGGATGCATTCTTTCGTTGCTAGAGGGTTAAATAACTATCGATGATCATGTTTCATCGATGATTAATCTCGATATAGGGCCTTTGGTCCTTTTATAAATGGAATGGAGCTCTAGATCATCACCCAGACTTTCATCTAACGTTTTTGAACCATCGGAATGCATTTATTTTCATTTCGCCATGAAACCTGCACACTAAAACAAATAATTAGCTTTAAAACCATGTAGGGAGGGTTTACTGCATTTACAGGGGTTTTCGGGCTATCGGAGGGTAGAGAAAGGCGTTCTAGGGTTGATTCCATAGGAAAAACCAGCATGAAATTTGAGCAGAGGTGGGGGTATTTAAATTTTGGCGCGGAGGGATAGGGATTTTTCGAAAACTGGGAGGTGGTTTTTGCACGGTGGGGGAGGCGGTAACAGTTTTCAGGGCAGGAGTGTGAAATTATTTAGCGCATGTCGTGTGGCAGGGCTAAACCGCCCATTTTGCAATGTTTAAAAGCATTAACTCGGGCACCATTTTATTTGTGATATGCGGTATGGGCCGTCGGATCTTGGAGGGGAAGATCAAAGATGCGGAACGATTTAGGGTGGGACCAGGGGGAATGCGACGTGGCAAGGTTTTTTTGGAACGCGGGTTTTGAGGAAAAGCGGGGTCTAGGAGCCTAATAAATCAGGCGGATGCACCTGTTTATAAGGTAAAGGGAAATTTTTATCAGGGGTTCAAATAATGTGTGGGGGCTTATGAAAATAACCAGGGTTAGGGTTATATGGGATGCGGGGCTAGCGTCATATGAGTGCAAGGGAGTTTAAGGTTTAGGGCATGGGGGCTTAAAACCTCAAAGAGTTGGGCTTAGAACAAAAGGTCGGGTTCATAAACAAATAAAACAGAGATTTATTTATAAAAAATGCGAGGTCCCGACAGTTTAATTATTTCAATTAAAACAATGTAAAAGAGGGTTTTTACATTTTTTTGAAAAATAGAGGAGAGGGATGAAGAAAAAGGGGTTTTGAAAGGGTTTTTGGTGGAGTAAATGGGTTTTTGGAGGGGAAATAAGTGAATGAGAGTGTGGGTATGGAGGAAGAGTGAAAATGAGATAAACAAACCCATGGTGAGTATTTTTGGAGCAGTAAGGTAAACTGAGAAGATAGAGATGAAATTTATAGTGAAATAGGTTCATTGGAGATAATGAAGGCAGTGAGATTTCTAAATATAGTTGATAGGACAATAATGCTATCTTTAGGTGCTTGTAGAAAATCAAAAGTCACCTAGTGAATTCTATAAAATACAGGAGGATAACAGTGGCTCCAGCTGGGGAGGGCAGCTCCTTTAGGGGGTTTCAAGAACCTCAGAGACAAAGTCTTTGGAAGAAGTAAACCAGTGCCTTGATTTACACCTTGAAAAACTCCTTTCTTTAACTTGTTGATTTGCTACTTGTTCCTTTGAAGCTGTGATCTTCAAAATCTGAAAAACATGATTGCTTCAACTCAACTTCTACCTACCCATCCTACTTTTCCTAAAAAAAATTATTCATTGGGTGCATTTAGATTAGCCAACCCTTTACATTATTTTCTTTTGAAAACAAGAAACTATCAACTTCTACACTTATATCATCCAAAAGCTCAGATTAGGCTGATGAGCTTTTTATTCTCTACCTAGTCTATTTATCTGTCAAGATTAAGCTGTTTGACAGATTTTTATTCTCTATTCTAAAAATAGGAAATTGAAAACATAACCAAATTAGGATTAGACAGTCTGATTTGTTATGAGCTGTGGTATTTTGTACAAGTATGCACAGAGATTTTATTTTGCATAAATTAAAACAAAAACATTGAGGTTTGTAATTAGAAATTTGTTATTCATCCCTCTCTTTCTTTCCTGGTTCAATTTGAGCATTGGAACCAATATGTTTTCCTAATCTAATCTACTGATAAGCCAAGTTTAAATATTTTGGCAAACCTTCATTCACTAATCTATCACATAAATTTAAACTTTTTCAGTCATGATAAAGTTGTACGACTAAACCAAACTTTCTATTTCAAAGTAGTGCCATTTGGACTAGCATACTTTCAGAAGAACTCTTTTTTGGTATGGGGTTCTACCTGTTCTTTTTATCTGGCCTCTTTTCTTCTTTTTCGTTGTTTTTGTGTTTATTTTTCTGATCTTTTCTTCAAACAATGTTATATACAATGATTAAAGCTTTAAACTGAGTATTTTTAACAAAAGTAATGTTTGAGCATCCTTCCATTGACAGGACCTCCAAATAGTTCTTTTCCATCCATCTCTTGCAAAAAAAATGTATTGTTACCTCTAGTAGAAAGGATGATATATGGGCCTTTCCACAAATTTTCAAATTTTCCATGCTTTCCCTTGTCTTCTTTCCTTGAGTCCCTGTAATGTTCCCACTTAGCCTTAGCTAAGAGGAACATTCAATTTTGTTTTAATTTCTATTTCATGAATAAATGAATAAAGGAGGACATGTAAAAATCCTAAAAATTCTGAATAAATCAATTCCCATGTGAACAAAGACAAATCAGGGCCATGTAAACAATCACTTGCAGGTGTGAAAGAGGTTTAAGCTAAAGACTGGGTCAAACTTGACCAAATCAACAGCGTTGTCTAGGCTCATTGCATCTCCAAAAAGGATAGCGCAGTTCTAGAAGGAAGCCTCTCATGTGAAAAGGGCTAACTCATTAAGGTGGTTTCGGGTTTGCAAGATATTTCTCATATTATAAAAGGAAAAGGAGGGCAGCAAGAGAATGTTGTTGATTGATCATATTTCTGATTATTTTTCGGCTTAGACAAATACCATTCTCTGTTGTTTAGTGGAGGATTGTATTCAGAATTCCTATGCAGGCATTTCACCTCTTCCTTTAAGGATTATTGGAGGAGTGTTTGTTGAATTGAACCACTATCAGGCTTGAGGGCAAGCTCTACTTACATTGGCAATGTTGATCCATTGAGGTTTTTGCTGCCTCTGCAAGCTGCAGCAAGTGGGAATCTATATCTGCAGAGATCTAGTGTATTTTGGGAGCCTCTTTCCATGGAGTGGGTCCTTTGACCTCCTGGAAGAGTGTCTCATTTATTTGTACTTCAGATCTGCAATTTTACAATAGTTTTATATGTCATTTGAGCTACAGTGTTGTTTCCATGAGTGTGTTGCGTTATTTCTGTATGAGGGTTTTCATGGTGCCTTGCTCATAGTTTAGATCAGAGATCTCTAGTGCTGGGCTTTGCCTTCCACTTGGTGATCCATGGACTACCTTGCTGATCTATGTTCTATTTAGATCTGATCCATTGTAATGAAATGTTATATTCAGAAATTTACTACATCAATTTCCAGATCTGCAACTTTATTCTCAGATATACTCTTATTTATGCATGCTTTTGTCAAAATTCCAAGTGGATCTTGAAGAGAAGGCTATCTAGCTTCCAGATCTGAAATAGATCTGATATTTTATCCACAGATCTATCCTAAATCTGATTTTTAACTTTCAGTTTCTGAAGCTCCTTAAAAATAATGTTGTTGAGCCAATTCTGCAAGTTTACATGTGTTCTAGCTCTCTTTTCTGAAGATTTATTGTTGTATTGCCTCATACATTCTACTGTATAGTGAAAGAGTTTCATCCTAATGTTGATTTGCTGTTGTATTACTAAAATATAAACCTCCTTGCTGATCTCCACTGAACATATGATAAAATTCCCAATTCCTGAAGCAATGTTTGCATTTGGCTGCAGCCTTCCTCTTTGGGTGATTTTTAGCTAGTCTAGTTTTTGGGAGATCTGTTTAATGTATCTAAACTAATTTTTTTTATATGAAATTCCATATATAAGTCCCATACAGCATAAATAAGAGGAAAAAATTCCTGATCTGCGTTATTTTTGCACATTTTTACTTATACATCGTTTCTCTTAAACACCTTGTTGAAATTCCTGAAAAAAAGGAATATTACAGTGGTATCGGAGCTCCACTCTTGGCATAGCCTGTGCTTGCCTTGGAGCACCAGTCATGTTTCATTCCAAAGAATATGATCCTATCACTGAGAGGGAGAGAGGTACCAAAATAGAAGTCATAAAAAGTATGACTACACCACTGATGACCCTGATAAGGGTCAAGACAAGGGGAAAGCCCCTGAATCTGTGAATGATAAGGAAGTAGAGGAGTTTTCAAAAACTCTCTTGGAGACCATGCAAGACCTTTCCAAGGAGATAAAAGAGATGAGGGTGGATATAATGATGGAAACTCTTGGGAGATTTCATCAAGGAGAAAGCTCTGACATGTCTCATTATGGGACTGGTCAACCTATGAGCTTGCCACGAGCTCCACAGGCCTCACAACGCTCTACTATGCCTACCTTCTTGGCTGTAGAGAATGAAGGACCGCAAGAGCAAACCTCCCTGGAAGGTTACTTTGTGGAATATGACTCTCAAAGTCAGAGATTCAAGGATAACTTGAGTTTCCAAGACTTTTGCCATCTCAAGGACCGGAGGAGACCATGGCAGCAGTATAGAGATGGTGGTTTCTTTCATGGGAGACACCACACTATGGTCAGATTCTTTTTTCCCAAGTTCGATGGATCATCCTCTTTTTTTGCCAAAGCATGGGTGGAAAAGCTGGATATCTATTTCCAGTGGAACAAAGTCCCCGAAGTAGAAGCCATCAAGATTGCAGCACTTCTCTTTGAGGGTGAAGCCCACAATTGGTGGTTCCATGGGTTTTCTACATTGGGACACATCAATGTGTCTACCTATGCTGAGTTCACTAGAAGACTAGTGGAGAGATTTGACTGAAAGGATCCCGAGGCACCTTTCATAAGCCTTGTAAAGCTGAAGCAGATAGGAGATGTAGATTCCTATATCTCTGAGTTCCTCATATTATCAGTCATGGTCCCTGATCTATCTATAGCATGGAGAGTATGCATGTTCATTGATGACCTGGAGGAACCTTTGCATGGGTTGGTTAATTCTACCAAGCCCATCACTTTGCATGATGCCATTGAGAGATCTAGAGGTCTCCAAGATGCCTTTCCAAGAGCAAAGGCGACTTTCCAAAGCAAAGCCCCTCACTCTTCTAAGGGGAAATAAGGGAAAGTTGCTCCACCCAAGGAGAGCTCACTGAAGAAACCTTTTGACATTGATCTCCGGAGGGAGTTGAGGAAAAAGATATTGTGTTTCACTTGCCAAGAGCCATGGGTACCAGCACATAGATGTGCTGCTGGAAGGGCACACTATATAGAAGTCTTCTCAGATTTTGAGGAGGAAGATGGGAATGATGGACCTAGGAGGGGTCACAGCACTGGTGATGATGAGGATGAAGATCAATCACCATCCAGAGATGAAGAGGGAGCCTTTTCTCCAACAAGTGGAACTATTTCCTCTTTGAGAGGAGTGCCTAAGTACTTGACCCTAAGAGTACAAGGCTCAATCATGAACTAGAGAGTGTCTATTCTGATTGAAAGTGGGGAAACCCACAACTTTATTGATGCTCACCTTGTGCAGAGGAGAGGAATCCCCACTAACACTTTTTATGGGTTTTATGTTTTGGTCCCAAGAGATAGAACCATGCAATGCATGCAATATGTTCCATCACTTTCTGTCACTATGGGATCCTACACTTTGGTGGACCACTTCTTTGTAGTTGACATACCAAACACCAATATCATCTTGGGTGTCCAGTGGTTAATTACCTTGGGGAAGGTTACCACTGATTGGAAAGCCTTCCAGATGGAGTGGGTGGACTTGAAGAGTGGGAAACCACAAATAATTCAAGGCATGCACACTTATCCTACACCTAATGTTTCCACACAAACAACAGAGATGGATTTGCATAGTGGAAGCAAGGATCTCACAGTTCCTTCTCTCATGTTTATGAGAATGTTGCAAGGAACATTCCTACCTCATGGCAAGCCCCTTGGAATGTCATTAGATTCTGATACTGTGGGGGAAGCCTCACAAAGTGCTGCTCCAAATATAGATCAAGCAAGGATTGGAGCAATGAGAGAGCAAGCTACAGCGCTATGGGAGGAAGGAAAGGGGACGACCAGCCTCCCAACAAACAATTTTAGCATGTGTAATGTCAAAGAAGCAATCAGCAATAAGGCAAGCACCACCATAGATGTATCAGCAGTGCTGTGATTGTTGAGCTATGTGGATCCATATTGGAGATCTCAACTCCTTGTGGAGTACTCCAAAGATCTTCACACCGAGATGATATTAGATGGCATGAAGCAAGGGGGAGGTTATTTGGTCCATGAAGGGGGTCATCTATCATCTTGGTAAAGTATTCTTGTCACAAGCCTCCAAGCTTAAGCAAGAGATACTACAAAGAGCACACAAATATTTCCTTTCCAGCTATATGCAGTCAGCAAATATCTACACCCTAATCATAAGGAGTTTTGTTTGGGAAGGTTTGAAGGAGGAACTACATCAGCACTATGATTGGGAGGAACTACATCAGCACTTACAAGAGTGCAATAGTTATGAGGAGTTGGGACAGCCAAAGGACTCTATGCAGGAGTCATTTTAGCCATCTCTTCCTTCTCTTAAAAGAGGATAAATGCCCATGCCCAACTCCATGTGTGTGGGAGACTTGAATGGTAAAGAATCTGATCTTATGGAGCATGTTTATTTTTCTAATTTGACATATTCTCTTACCATATGTATGTAGTCCATGGCTCCTACAAGGAATGATATTACATGTAGATCTTATGGCATTGGTGAGGCCAATAAAAATTCTAAATCTGGTCACTCCCTTGAGGTGCAAAGGGAGATTCTCTTTCATGATGGGTGCTTCCCAAAGGCACCTAACTTGGGTATCACTTTCAGCCATGTCAAAGTGACCCATGCAGAAAAGGTGTGGTGGTAGTACCACTTACCACACTCATATCCACTAAAGACAAGGAGTGCATTGCGTTGGTACCTTATGTGGGATTGTGACCCACCTCCTCAAGTGCAAATTTCAATTTTCATATATGTAATTTTGCTTCCATACATAGATGATATATTGGTATTGTTTATGGGTTTGTATGGGAAACGAGTGGGTAGTGTATATGTACCACATGGAATGGAACTTCATCTTGTACTTCATGATACATTTTTTAGATGTGACATTGCTTCACCCATGTTTATTTCTGTTGAGTTTTACACTCCTGAAGGGATGTACTTTCCCCTATCATGTTAGCATTGGAGGAGAAATTTTTGATGTATTGGCTTAATGAGCACTTGGCTCATGATGAAAACTTGATCCTTGATGGTGCCATCAATGGAGAAGGAGAAGAACTACAGCTCTTACCCTATCAGTTTCTTGAGGACAAGCAACATTTTGGAGGGGAGGACTGTAATGTTCCCACTTAGCCTTAGTGAAGAGGAACATTCAATTTTGTTTTAATTTCTGTTTCATGAATAAATGAATAAAGGAGGACATGTAAAACTCCTAAAAAGTCTAAATAAATCAATGCCCATGTGAACAAATACAAATCAAGGCCATGTAAATAATCACTTGCAGGTGTGAAAGAGGTTTGAGCTAAAGACTAGGTCAACCTTGACCAAATCAACAACGATGTCTAGGTTCATTGTGTCTCCAAAAGGGACAGTGCAGTTCTAGAAGGAAGCCTCTCATGTGAAAAGGGCTAAATCATCAAGGTGGTTTAGAGTTTGCAAGAACTTTCTCATCTTATAAAAGGAAAAGGAGGGCAGCAAGAGAAGGTTGTTGATTGATCATATTTCTGAGTATTTGTCTGCTTAGACAAATACCATTCTCTGTTGTTTAGTGGAAGATTGTATTTGGAATTCCTATGCAGGGATTTCACCTCTTACTTTGAGGATTTTTTGCTGAATTGAACCACTATCAGGTTTGAGGCCAAGCTCTACTTACATTGGCAGCGTTGATCCATTGATGGTTGTGCTGCTTCTACAAGCTGCAACAAGTGGGAATCTAGATCTGCAGAGATCTAGTGTATTTTGGGAGCCTCTTTCCATGGAGTGGGTCCTTTGACCTCCTAGAAGAGTGTCTCATTTCTTTGTACTTCAGATCTGCAATTTTACAGTATTTTTCTATGTCATTTGAGCTACAGTGTTGTTCCCATGAGTGGACTGCATTATTTATGTATGAGGGTTTTCATGGTGTCTTGCTCATAGTTTAGATCAGAGATCTCTAGTGCTAGGCTTTGCCTTCCACTTGGTGATCCATGAATTAGCTTGCTGATCCATGTTCCGTTTAGATTAGATCCATTGTAATGAAATTTTATATTCAGAAATTTACTGCAGCAATTTCCAGATCTGCAACTTGCTTCTCAAATCTACTCTTATTTATGCATGCTTTTGTCAAAATTCCAAGTGGATCTTGAAGAGAAGACTATCTAGCTTCCAGATCTGAAATAGATATGATGTTTTGTCCACATATATTTCCTAGATCTGAGTTGTAACTTCCAGCTGCTGAAGCTCCTTAAAAATAACGTTGTTGAGCCAATTCTACAAGTTTACATGTGTTTTAGCTCTCTTTTCTAAAGATTTCTTGTTGTATTTCCTCATACATTCTACTGTATAGTGAAAGAGTTTCATCCTAATGTTGATTTGCTGTTGTATTACTAAAATATAAACCTCCTTGCTGATCTCCACTAAAAATCTGATAAAACTGCACAATTCCTGAAGCAGTGTTTGCATTTGGTTGCAGCCTTCCTCTTTGGGTGCTTTTTAGCTAGTCTAGTTTTTGGGTGATCTGTTTAATGTATCTAAACTGATTTTTTTTACCTAAAATTCCATATATAAGTCCCATACAACATAAATAAGAGGAACCAAGTCCTGATCTGTGTTATTTTTGCACATTTTTACTTATACAATGTTTCTTTAAAATAGCTTGTTGAAATTCCTGAAAAAAGGAATATTACAGTCCCATTTGAGCACTTTGTCACCAATGTTGAAGTAATTTTCTTTTTTTCTCTTGTAAAATAGCTTCTTGATATTTTCCTACACTAGCTATGTTCTATTATATACTTCCTCTCTATTTTTCCGCAACTGTACAGTCAGATTTTTCCTTCTTATCATGTCATCCTCTTCAAACTGCACTTCTTGGATCAGTTTCATGACTGGTGTTGTTATGACATCCCTCATCAAGCAAGGATCTAATGATAAGGAGTTTTATTCTACAAATAAAATACAACAAGGACTGTATAGACTGTCAAAGCCCCTTTTTCACCTATCGAAACCCTTGAAAAGGCTAAAAATCCACCTTTTGGCTTTAAAAGAGCTCATTTTAACAAAGCGGGCCTTTAAGCGCTTTTCAGCTTAAGCCCTTAGCCCCCATTTCTCATATGACCCTGCTCTGTGTCCAACGGCTAAAATTTCTTAAGCCCTCTTCGGCCATCGGACTTCGTTGGTCCCCAACTCCACTCATTTTCTCTTTTGTTTCACCGTCGAGGTTCATCTTTGCCCAAGAGATCTTGACCGTTGATCTCCGCAGATTCAACAGCCATCGCACGTCACCTATCCATCGCACTTTGCTTCATCCAATGTTCTCATTCCCAAATTATTTTCCGCCGATGTGCGAAAAACCAACACAATCTCCACCGTTGATCTCCGCAGATCCAGTGGTCCTCGCTCCATGGCACATCGCACATCACACATCGCACTAATCCATTTTCACTCTGTATTTCTACGCCGATATGCCGATCTTTCGAGATAATCTCCACCGTTGATATTAGTAGATCCAACAGTCCTCACTCCATCGCACATCGCAGTAATCCACTTTCACTCTATATTTCACCGTTGATGTTCATCCCCCGCCGATATAATCTGAGTCATTGATCGCAATCGATTCAACGGCTATTGGGCCTCCCTCGGCTCCATTTTTCATCCCTTGCGATGGAATCCAGACCGTTGATCCTCCTGATCCAACGGTCAGCGCTGTCTCACTATTTCGTTGTCCTCCGCCTTGTTCATTCATTTATGCGAAGCCGCGACATGATCTGGACCGTTGATCCTCCAGATCCAACGGTCAGCGTTGTCTCGCTGTTTCGTTTTCCTCCACCTCATTTATTCATTTATGCAAAGCTGCGATATGATCTGGACCGTCGATCCTCCATATCCGACGATCATCGCGCCTTTGTGTTGTCTCCGTCCTCCTGTTCAAACCCCTTCTGCCTACCATTCCCCAATTAGATTTCAACCGTTGATCATCCTAATCCAATGGCTAGCGCACCTTTGCCTTTCACCCCGCTTACTTTTCTCCAATTGATCTCTATCATTGATCGAGCCCGATCCAACGGTCCTCGCTTCATTGCTCCTTCGCGACTTCCCTGATCACTCATCCAATATTGCACTCCCCCGCTCTGATCTGGACCATTGATCTCCCTCATCCAACAGCCCACATCGCTCTCACTTTTATAACCCCGAAACTGATCATCCCACTACATGAAAAAATTGTTGACGTCATTTCCAGTCCCACCCGACCACGCAGGTTCGTCCATCGCATTCTTCCTCCACCATTGATCTAGATTGATATGATCAGACGGTCCGCGTTCCTCTTCACGCCCATTTCATCAAAAAACCTTATCGCACTATTTCCACGTGAAATGGGTGGTCTTGTGAGGACACTTGTCGCCCACCTAACTGTATCGCGTTCATTTCTCTTATTACCGCTTAGCGCCTCCCACCAGCGTGAAAACCACTCCGGTTTTCACGAAACTGCCTTTTGCACAGTTTCAG
The DNA here is from genome assembly GCA_034641835.2 of Pinus albicaulis. Classification (NCBI taxonomy): domain Eukaryota; kingdom Viridiplantae; phylum Streptophyta; class Pinopsida; order Pinales; family Pinaceae; genus Pinus; species Pinus albicaulis. The sequence goes on along the minus strand of CM076575.1, from coordinate 1,193,282,804 downwards.
ACCAGATTGGATTCAAACCATGTTTTTTCCATGGAAACGCTTTTGTTTCATTCCTTGCCTCCGCACTGCTCCTCCGCCCTCACCTGAGCCTTCTGAAGTAGTCTACCCCTCATCGCAGGATTTATTTAACTAGTTTGTTTTATGTCCAGGTTTTCATGGCATTGTAAGTATGCAGGCCATCTCATAGCCAATCATAGTGGCTTGAGGTCGAGGTTGACAATATTCCACACCCAGGAAGCAGAGAAAAAAGATGCAGAGGGTCAATTCCACGTCCAAGTCAATGGATCATGACCATTGGCCATTCTATAGGAACCTCTAGCACAGAAGGCCAACTCATCCATTACTAGCAGTACCGCATTCCCTAGCACAAAAGGCCAGTCCTTCCCACGACTAATGGTATTTCCTTCGCCAACAGCAGTAGGCACTCTGCCTCATCAAACAGCAATGAACTTTCATGACTGGGCCCGCATGGCCTTTTACCTTATGTGCTTTTCACTTTGTCATTTTGGGTGAAATCCTTATTTCACTCCTGCAGTTTTTACTTTCAGATTAGTAAATTTTTTACATTTCAGTTAGAAACGGCTTTAGGCCTGCGTTGTAAGATGATGAGAGGCAGTTCTACCTCATCATCATTTATGTTTTTGATGTAGACCTGAAACGGCATACAAGCACGCGGTGAAGATATTTTCCCAAAATATATTCTCGCGCATAGGAATCAGAGGTTATAAAAACAGGAAGAAAACACTAAGAAAAGGTTCCAAATTTTCCAAAGGACTCACTAGCTTGAGTATTCTGTATGTATTTTGTATGAACTTTGATAGTGGATGTTTGAAGATCCCGTAGGGACTCAGTAATAAGAAGTTTTGCTAGAATTTGGGATTCTGCTTGGGATGATTCATAGTTTGTAACTCTTCTCCTTGTTTTTGAATATAAATGTTCATTTCGTATCTCTCTACATCTCTTGTATCTAAATGCTCTGGAATGCAAGTGCTCCCATGCTTAAATGTGAATTTATCATAACAGATACTCATATTTACTCATCTATAGCACTTTAAATATGGCTCACGCATGATACTTTGTTTCATTTTCTATCTCTTTCGCCGTTCTTCCGATACTAACTACAATGGATTATTATCTTTGAACGAGCCCAGATATATGGATTCTTATCTCTGAATAAGCCCAGTATATATGGATTCTTATCCTTGGATGAGCCCGGTTATAGTTGCTATCTTACTCCATCTTCTTCCATAGTCATCGCTCATATATAACTTGATAACTGTGTATTCATTTTAGAAGCCGGCCCCCTTTACAGCATTCTGTTTTAAAGTTGTCTGATGCATTTACTTATTGCAGTTTGTACTCAGTTTCTACAGTTTTCCTAGTTGTTGTGTTTAACTTTGGGGTCTTATTTCCACCCTTATTGAAACCATTCATCTGATTGATAGTTTCATGAGAGCCAAACATTTCCAACTGCAATCAGTTGAGTCATATGCTCCTTGCATTTAAGATGTCCTAAGCACTAGTCTTTATACAACTCAAGGTTGTTTCTAGGAGCTACAACAACTGGCACTCCTAACCCTGTTGGAAAATTTGCATCTGCTCCATAAATTAGCTGATAGGGAGACATTCCAATTGATTTTTTACTTGTGAATTTGTCAGCACATAATGCATGTACTAGCTTGCTATGCCATGAATTCTTATTATCTTCCAGCAAATTTTTGATGATATTCACCAAAATTTTGTTTGAGGATTTTTCCAACCCATTACCTTGATGGTAATAAGTTGTAGAATGACCCAATGTAATCTGATATCTATGGAAAAAAATCCATCATTTTCTTGGATCTAAAGGAAGTAGCATTGTTAGTGATAATCTTTCTAGGATAGCCAAATCTAGACAACATATGGTTTTAAAGGAATTTAATGATGACTAAATCTATGGCAGTCCTAGAAGGGATGGCCTCTATCCATTTTGTAAAGTAATCAGTTGCAGTGAGGATCCATTTATGTAGGGCAGATGAGGCAGGATGGATTTCCCCAATGAAGTCTAGGCCCCACTGTTGAAAAGGAGCTTCAACAGAGATAGGATGTAGAGGTAAGGCCAGCAATTTTCTTTTGCCTTCAAAGATTTGGCACTTATGGCAAGCAATTACCATTTTATGGATGTCTTGAAAGAGGGTGGGCCAATAGTAACCATCTCTAATGATTTTTTTTACAGTAGTTTTTCAATAGAGGTGGCCTCCACATTTTCCTTCATGAAACGCATGCTTGATCTTATTTGCATCATTCTTAGGCAAACATTTAAGCAATATACCACTAGCATTTTTCCAATATAAACATTTATCTTAAATGCAGTAATTTACAGCCTTTAACTTTAAGAATCGTGCCTTTGTCTTAGACAAACCAGGAGGAACATTAATATTGAGAAGCACATATAAAATGTCAGCATACCAAGATGAATTCAGAAATTAATCTTCAATAAGTGGAGTTGCCAACTCCTCCTGTTCATCTAATGCAATAATCATGTTCATGTCTCGTGCTTGAAAGTTTGTTTCAGCCATGAGTTTAGCTAATCCTTGTCCTTTTATGTGTTTAGTGGGCTTGATTTCTAAATCATATTCTAATATAACAGCATTCCACTTTCCTTTTTTACCATCAGGATCTTGTGGTAAAATATATTTTACCACTGAATTAGGCACAAATGCAATGATGTGTGAATGTAAAATGTAAACTCTAAAATCTTTTAATGCCTTGGTCAAGGCAAAAGCTTGTTTTTCCCCTATGTTGAATTTCAGAGGTGCATATTTTAATGCCTTGTTGAAAAATGTGATAGGCTACTCTTGTCCTTTTATGTTTTTCTATAATAGGACAGTAGCAACCGTATGTTCTGATGCAAAAGAGAATATGAAAAATTCTTTGGTCAAATTAGGGCTAGTTAGAACTAGTGTTTCGGTGAGTGCTTGTTTAACGAGTTCAAAGGATTTCTTTGCTTCTACGGTTCATTTAACTCCTATTTCTCTTTCAACATATTTGTCATGTTTCTAAGGAGTTCAGCAAGGTTTGGTATGAACCTTCTTAAGAAATTAATCTTTCCAATGAAATATTGCAGTTCTTTGATATTTCTAGGATGATTGATTTGCAATATTCCTTCAATCCTTTTTGGGTCTATCTTGATCCCTTCTTCAAATATAATATGGCCTAAAATTTTTCCTTCTTGAAGGTCAAACAGATTTTTCTCGGGATTCAAAGACAAACCATACTTTCTGCACTTTTCAAACACTTTTCTTAAGTGAGCTAGGTGTTCTTCATCTGTTTTAGAATAGACAGTGATGTCATCAAGGTAAATAACAATGAGGTAACATATTTCTTCTAAGAAAGAAATATCCATGGCTCTTTCGAAGGTGGCACCAACATTCATTAATCCAAAAGGCATTTTCACATACATGAAAGTTCCCCAAGGTGTAGTGAAAGTTGTCTTGTGTTGATCATCTAGATGTACCAGCACCTAGTTGTATCCAGAAAATCCATCTAGCAAAGAAATTCTTTTATAACCCACTACCCTCTGTAAGATGTGATCCATTTTTTGTAAATGGTAGTTGTCATTTAAGGAGGCCTTCTTTAGGTTTCTAAAGTCTATGCACAACCTAAAGTTTTCTTCCTAACTGGTACAAGGTTTGAAACCATTATGAGTATCTCAGAGGGACTATAATTCCAACATCATACATTTTCTTGATTTCTTTCTCAACCAGGGGTAGCTGCACAGGGTTTATTCTGTGCAATTTTTGTTTAAAAGGCTTATGGTTTTCTTTGAGGGGTGTCTTATGCTGAATTATCTCTGTATCATAAGACTTTAAATCTTCATAACTCCAAGCAAAAACATCAGTAAATTCTCTACAAAGCTCAAGATATTTCAGTTTCATATGAGAAGGCAGTGTTTTGGATAGTTTGATCATTTTGGGTTTTTGTTCATTGCCTATATTTCACTCTTCAATTTCAGCCTTAGTTGGTTCCATTTTTGGCTTTTTGGCAACATCATTAAAGTCAAACAATTCTTCTAGAGACACCAGTCCTTTTGGAAAATTATCAGTATTAGACTACATCACTTCAAGTCTTATTTCTCTAAATTAGTGCACAGTTCTATTTTTTGCATGTGTTCTTTGGTTAATAGATTTATATCAGCAGTATTAGGAGGTTCTTCTTTGTAAGGTTGTTCCTCAGTAGGGAAGCCTTCCTCATAGTCTGAGTTTGAATTTGGCATTTCAAACCCATTTCTGGACTGCGGGAAATCCTCTATTTGTTTATCTCCTTCAAGAAATTGCCAGTTTTTTATATTATCAGGGACTTCTTGTCTATATTTGACTTGGACTATGTATTTTTTTCTTTCATTAGGTTTTTGACATGTACTTGCAGCAAATGTTAAACCATTGGCAAGGATGTTTTGGTTTCTAGGGACAAAGTTAAGCTCGTATTCTGTGAATGTTTTCAAGAGGTCAATAGCATCATCTCTATAGGGTTTTAATCTTGGATGCTTGGTTGTGTGTTCTCCATTTATTTGTCTAATGACTAACTCTAAATCTCCATGAACAATTATCCTCTTGGCTCCTAATTTCTTCAATAATTGTAGTCCTAAGAGGAGGGCCTCATACCTAGCTATGTTATTTGTGCATTGAAAGCTTAGCTTGTATGAGTGACCTTCTACATGATTATTCTCTATGTTATGCACCCATATGCCTACTCCTAAACCAGTTTTACTACAAGAACCATAAAAACTCATACTCCAAAGAGGTTCAATTTCAGATTTTTCATTTAAGTCATTACTGTCCTCATTATGTTATTGATGGTGGTTGTCGTTGTGTTGGTCATCATGCTGTTATTTAGGGTCTGTACTATGTTTATCATTGTTTTATTTATCATGATCACCACTATGTTGAGTGTTTTTTCTTTGTTCTTCATGGTCAACCCTATGTTGATGGTTGCTTTGCTGCCTATGATTTCCACTTTGTTTGCTGTAATATTCTGTGTTAGCAAACTATTTTAATTGTTCCTCCTCCTTTCCCTCTTTTTCTATTGTTGTTTGATAATTTTCTATCACTTTTTCATTAATATTTTCATCATTATAAAGGATAAATGAATCAAGGTCTATGTGGGTAGAATAAAGAGGGGAATTATCTATTTTTACTTGCCTGCTAACCATGTATTTCATGTGTGTTTCCCTATATAGTCTTCTTGGTTGACTAAAGATAGGGATGGTTGCATAAGTCATGTCCATTTGTAGGGTACCTTGTAGTTTGACACCCCATGTTCTTGAAAGGTACATGCCATATTTAGGAGGTATATCAGCCACTACAGTATCCATTACTAGGCTCTTGGCTGGTATTTGTGCTAAGTTGACACATAAATGTTTGATTAGGCCTAGACATTTAACTCTGATGGAATCAAAAGAGTATAAATCTTTGTAAGGTCTAGTTATCTCAAGGCCTAGTATTTCCATCACTACTTTTGGCATTAGGTTGTGAGAAGCACCAGAGTCTAACATGGCATTGTGAAAAAATTATCATGGATGTTCCCTCATGAAAATTCCCTTCTACTTCTGGTCCAAACAGAAGCTCAGGTTTGTCATCATTTAAATTAATAGAATCAGCATTTTCTCTTATGTTTAAATATCTTAAAAGTTGGGTTTTATATACGTCTTGGGTGACTATTTCAGTAAGAGGGATAGAGATCTTAATCTTGGAAATTTCACTCTCTATACTGAAAGGTGTCTAAGTTTTGAAATGTTTGAGTTAGCCTTATTAGTCACTCTTTTCTCAGCAAATTTAGCTTGCTGGTTTTTATTATGAATAGCAGTTAAAACAGTTTTATTAGGAGCATTAGCTGAGTTTCTAGTGTTGCTTTGGTCACCACTATGTTTGGGATTAAAGTGGTTGTTTTTACCTTTTCTTTTATCAGAACTTTCAGCCACTATGTTAATGTTTTATGTTGTCTTTTAAGAAATGTTTTCAGGATTATTCCTAGCAGAAATTTCAGAGGTTTTTCTTTTGAGAGTGTCTTGATTTTTCTTGCTCCTAAGGTCATATTGTCTGTGCACTTCCATTATAGAATTTTCAAAGCCTTGTTTATAGTCTTATGATTCTAGGCTCTCTTCTTCATAAGGTATAAATATGCCTTGTTCTTCCTCATTGAGGAAAGCAGTATCCTCATTGTTTACTCCCATTAAATTTATGTGACTTTCCTTTGTTCCTTCAATCACTCCCTCATCTTCATCAGCATAATTTTCATGGAAAGGAGGCCTAATTTGCTGACCATGGCCTCTTTGTCTAATTTGAGGGGGATTCCTTCTAAATTTTTGGTTTTGGTTCTGATTTTGATTTCTGTTTTGAGGAGCTTATTGGTTTTCTCTACGATAAGCTCTCTCATTCAAGTTTATTCTCTCCATCATCCTCTCCATTATCCTAACTAGGCTATCAATTTTAGCATCAGATGTGGAGGGTCCAGCTTCATCTTTGTATGTAACCTTTTTCTCTGTTTTCAATCAGATGTGGAGGGTCCAGCTTCATTATATGATGCTAGTAGTTCATCTTTGTAGTTATTTCTTGTCTGTCAAAGTAGTCATTCATTATGTCTTTATGCTTTTGTTTATGGTATTAGGCTAGTTATGAAGTTATAAGGACTTTTTTGTTTTGGTTGAATTAATTTATAGATTGACAGATTTTTGGTGTGACTGGTTGAAGGGATGTTTTAGCTGAATGAATAGACTATGAGAAAACATTGATCCATTAGGCCATGGAGTCATAAAAGGATTTAATTGTTTATAAACTCTGCAAGGGTTTTCATAGGGTAAGCTAACTATATCAAGTGGATATCTTATATTAGATTGTGATATGAAACAATAATACGTTGTGAAGGTAGCAAAGCTATAGCCAGATAAGAAACTTCTAGCTCTACTTAGAAAATAAATGCCTTTTAAGGTAACTGTTTGAAACAAACCAAAGGACAGGGTGTACCATAGACTTCTTTGGCCATAATTTAATTAGAAAATCTTTAAGACAACAATCCAGAAATCCTAGGACTACTTTCAGACAAAAGAATACATTTAAGATAACAGTGAGAGAAGGTAAAGAGAAAATAGAAGCCTATCTTCTTTAACTTAACACTCAAAATAATATTCAAAGTAACATTTTGAGGCAAACTAGAGGATAGGGCATACCATAGACTTCCCTGGTTTAGACTCTACTAAGTATACTTCAAAGAAATGTCTTAAAAACAATATCTCAAGCCATACCGAAGGACAGGGATCACCATAAACTTCCTTGGTTTCACTCTATTGAATCATTTTTAAGACAACAAGCAAGATGGAACTGGAGGGAAATTAAGAATCCTCCAATCAGACCTTGCAGAAGAAAACATAAAGATAAAGACTGCAGATAGAGATAAGGTGCCAAGACAGCAAATCCTATTCTAAAACTTCTATTCTTTTATCAGAGAAATGTGGAAAGAACGGAAAACATAAGAAAAACAATAACAAATTAGGAAAACTTCACCATTAACATAGCTCAAGGATCTTGTGAACATGCTTGTATTATTGATGATCAAACCAGTTACAATACTCCATGTACAATAGCTCTCTACAACTCAGAGCTTTCTCAAATCCAGCTTAGCAATCCTCAGCTAGCACAGCAGCAGAAATCAGTCAAATAACCATCAACTAACCAACTCTAAAAATGAAACTCATATGCAGTATTTATCTGCAAAATGAGGAGGTGGTGCTAAGCTAGGGTTTGGAATGTCATTTATTACCGAGTTAATGATTTTTTACCTTTGAGACCATGCAAGGCCCAAGGCAAAAATATCTAAAGGTGTTTCTCTGAAATAATAACTTCTAACTTAACTTCTGAATTGATTTCTGTGAAATGTTTGACTTTAAGGCTTTTTTAATAACTTTACAATAACTGCTGGTAGATGAAAAATATCTCTGACTATGTGTAATAGCTATTAGATGTTTTATTGAAAGAAAACATACTGTAGGTGGAAACATATCCTTTGAAGAAGTAACTGTTGTAGGTTTAGTCATTCGAATGTGTTTATGGGTTAATCTGCCTCTGTTTTATCTTTAAACTCTATATTAGGCCTTTAAACTTTGATTCAACCTTTATCTGTCTTCTTCACTGTCTTTTTCACTTTATTCTGCTTTTGTGGCTAATCTTCATAATTTGTCTCTAATATATGTTTAGCCTTTTAATCCTTTAATCTTCATTTCTTTAGCACAGTCTTTTGACTGTATTTCCTGACTATGTCTTTGTTCATGTGTCTATTTTTGGTGCAGCGATGCATTCTTTCATTGCTGGAGGCTTAAATAACCATCGATGATCATGTTTCATCGATGATTAATCTCGATATAGGGCCTCTGTTCCTTTTATAAATGGAACGGAGCTTCGGATCGTCACCCAGACTTTCATCTTACGTTTTTGAACCATCGGAATGCATTTATTTGCATTTCACCATGAAACCTACACACTAAAACAAATAATTAGCTTTAAAACCATGTAGGGAGGGTTTACTACATTTTCAGGGGTTTTCAAGTTGTCGGAGGGCGGAGAAAGGCGTTATGGGGTTGATTCCATAGGCAGAACCAGCATGAAAGTTGAGTAGAGGCAGTGTATTTTAATTTTGGCGCGGAGGGATAAGTGATTTTCGAAAGCCAAGAGGTGGTTTTCGCATGGCAGGGGAGGCGGTAACGGTTTTTGAGGCGACAGTGTGATATGATTTAGCACAAGTCACGTGGAAAAGCTAAACCGCCCATTTTGCAATGTTTAAAATCATTAACTCGAGCACTATTTTATTTGCGATATGCGGTATTGGTCGTCGGATCTTGGAGGGGAAGATTGACGGTGCGGAACAGTTTAGGGTGGGACCTGGGAAAATACAACGTGGCAAGGTTTTGTTGGAGCGCGGGTTTTGAGGAAAAGCGGAGTCCAGGGGCCTAATAAATTAGGCGGATGCACCCATTTATAAGGTAAAGGGCAAGTTTTATGAGGGGTTCAAATAATGTGCGAGGGCTTATGAAAATAGGTGGGGTTAGGGTCATGTGGGATGCGGGGCTAGGGTCATATGAGAGTGAGGGAGTTTAAGGTTTAGGGCATGGGGTATTAAAACCTCAAAGAGTTGGGTTTAGAAAAAAAATTCGGGTTCATAAACAAATAAAACAGAGATTTATTTATAAAAATGCAGGGTCTCGATAGTTTAATTATTTCAATTAAAACAATGTAAAAGAGGGTCTTTTACATCATTTTGAAAAATAGAGGAGAGGGATGAAGAAAAAGGGGTTTTGAAAGGGTTTTTGGTGGAGGAAATGGGTTTTTGGAGGGGAAATGAGTGAATGAGAGTGTGGGTAGGGAGGGGGGAGTGAAAATGAGATAAACAAGCCTATGGTGAGTCTTTTTGGAACAGTAAGGTAAACTGAGAAGGTAGAGATGAAATATATAGTGAAATAGGTTCATTGGGGATAATGAAGGCAGTGAAATTTCTAAAGATAGCTGATAGGACAATAATGCTATCTTTAGGTGCTTGTAGAAAACCAACAGTCACCTAGTGAATTCTGTAAAATATAGGTGGATAATAGATTCATTAACCAGTTCATATTACATCACATTCATCATTAAGAAAGTACACATAGGAAATTTCAATAGTAAAACAATACTAGCAGTAGGATCATGAAGAGACAACCAAACACAAGAGACACAAAAATTTACCCTTGTAAAAACCTCTTCTAGGGAAAAACACAGCAATCTTTTCTTAAATGAACTATTTAATTCAACAAGAGATACAATCTAAACTTTCTATTCAAAATAAATTCAAACTAACGAGTAACCAAACCTAGGTCAAACCTGGTCAAACTTCACACAAATAGTCTTAGTCAATTATGGTAAAATTTCCCAAGGAGAGACTGAATTTCATCCTCATGTTGTTACCTAGAGATTCGACCTGTTGCTAAGAAACTTGAGTCTTCCCACATGTGTGAAGTCAACATAAGTCATATAGTTGGAATAAGCTTGAACATATTTTGGTATCCTTATTTTCCTTCTCCTTCATATGGGTGAATAGAAACAAGTGTATTGATGATGATCTGAGTTGGTGTCTTGTGGAGGAGGTCGAATGACCTTTTTTATATAGGTATTATGTGCCCCAAGTGGTGGGTTAATTTAATTAATTTGACTTGATTTTGGGGGTAAATACAAATGATGAAGACTAAAAATAACTACCAAAATTCAATGCTCATTTTTAGCCAAGGATTTATTCATACTGACTTCTTTAGATGATCTCTTGTTGAAAAAAGTTTATATTCCAAAAGGTTGAATGAGTTAGCTATGTTTATGAATCCATCCACCTCATGTTCTCTACCAGAACCACATGTAAATCGTCTTGCATCTGTTAAAATTTCAATCCATAAAATATTTCTACATTGATATATTTATTTCTCCTACTTATTATTTCAATAAGTTATTTACAGAATTCTTCCAGTAAATTTTGAAATAAATACTACTGCAACATTCACTTAAGTATATGCAGAGAAATGAACGATAAGAAATATAAGCATAAGAATCAATCACATGTACACACTTATTTTTGGACAACTTTCCCAGGAAAAACCCAATGCAGAAAAACCGGTGCAACAGATGAGGGTTTACATATTATTCCTTAGCAATTAAATTATTTACAAGGAAAAGACTGGCAGACTTCTTTAGAAAACACTCATTCTCAGCTTTGTATTCTTTAGAAAAGTTGTCTGCTAGTCATTATCTCCTAGACCTTTGTCACTGTTGAATCCCTCTTCCTCTTCTTCCTCTGCAAGTCTCCCTCTGAAATTGAATTCTATTCCTTCATAATCGAATTCCTTCGGGTCGCTAAGTGTATTCTCGGCTTGCTTTCCAAATGACCCTCAAGCCTTCTTTTATAATCTTCTCATTGACAAATCAATGGCCCAAATTAGAATTCTAATCAATGGCCAAGATTAAAACTTGACTTGATCTTTGTTCTCTAGAAGATTCACACTATGTTTTATTAATACCCATTAATTATTTAATTTCCCTAAGTTCAGACTTAGGTTCTAAATTAAAATAATTAATTATTTTAATAAGACATAAATCGAGTAGAATTTCCACAAACGATTTTTGGGTTCTTTTGAATACTGATGTCCAAGCCTCCTTACAGATTTTGAGACTTGGAACACTTTCTGATGCTACAAAAATCAACACTCCCTCTTAGCGAGGAAAGTGTTCTAGCAAAATACATGTTACATGCTGCTATGTCTTGAAGCATCCTCTGCGTTGATGATGCATGGTTGGTGCCCCTCACCTATTGTGTTGTTGCCTTGTGTACTGCTACCCATTACACTATCACTGTCACTATGTCATTTGTATTGTAACTCCCTCTTAATCCTAAACCTATCCATTCATGCTACTGAAATGGATTCTTAATCATCCCCATCTTTTCTCTAAAATAGACAAACTTAGTCTTTCCTAGATCTTTCGTGAGGATATTTTCCACTTGTTCTCCTGTAGGAGTGTACTTCAACTGTACAGCTCCCATTTGGACACATTCTTTGATGAAATGACACCCGATGTCAATGTTCTTCGATCGGTCATGAAACACAAGATTCTCATAGAGCTTAATGCAACTCTGATTATCACATAGAATGTTGGTCGCCTCCATCTTCTTCTTGAGTAAGTTCACAAGAAATTTCTAAAGCCATATGGACTCAAATGAATATGTGCTTGCTGCCATATATTCAGCTTTTGCAGAGCTCAGGGCCACGGATTTCTGTTTCCTACTACACCAGGATGTCGTCCCCGATCCAACACTAAAACAGTAGCCACTGGTACTTTTTCGATATACTGGGCTCCCATCCCAATCTACGTCAATGAACCCACTCAACCTGATGTCATTTCCTATGGTGTATTTTAGTCCAAGGTTGATTGTTCCTTGTAAATATCTGAGAACATGTTTGGCTACTACCCAATTAGCCCTCCTAGGTTCCACCATGAACTGGATGAGAGTATTGAAAGCATAACATATGTCTGGTCTTATGTTTACCAGATACATAAGAGAACCTATGATTTGCCTATACAATGTGGGATCATCCTCATCATCTTTGGACGTGTAAATTTTCTTCCAGTTGGTAATCATTGGAGTACCCATGGGTCTACAGTCCTACATCTAAAATCTTTTCATCTTGACCAAGGAATATCTCACCCTTCTGCTGCCAAACTTCCAATCCCATAAAATAATGCATTAGCCCTAGATCCTTCATGTCAAATTCTGCATCTAAATTCTCCTTAAAATCCTTACTGATCCTAGATGATCATGTTAGGAATAGATCATCTACATACATTACAAGTATAAGAGCCTCATCCCCTACTCTCAGATAGTAGAGATTGGGATCTGTGCCACTCTTGACAAATCCCATTTTCTGCAAGTAGTTTTCAATTCGACCATACCAAGCTCTAGGGCCTTGCTTCAGTCCATACAAGGCCCTCTTGAGCCTGCACACATGAGTTGTCTACTCATGCATCTCAAATCCCTCTATTTGTTCAATATATACTTCTTATTCTATCACCCCATTCAGAAACTAAGTCTTGACGTCATCTGGTGAATCTCCCATCCCATTTGTGCAGCAAGGGATATCACGGATCTAATAGAAATATATCAAGCTACCTGGGTGAAGGTATCTTCATAATCTATCCCTTCCTTCTGAGCATACCCCTTACCTGGCATTAAATTTCTCAATGCTTCCATCTGCAACATATTTTATCTTTTAGATCCATCTTGAACCTACAACTGATCTATCCTAAGGCTTGGGAAACACTTCCCAGACATCATTCATCATGATGGAGTTGTACTCCTCCACCATCGCATCTACACATACCTGGAGCTGAGCTACTTCCCAAAAACTAGATGATTCCCCAACCTACGCTACCAAATATTGGTACCTTCCAAGTTGTTTGTGCTGCCTCTTCTCATTTCAGGGGGCTCCAAAAAACTTTTATGCATCCCTCAAAGTCTGTCGTAATTCCCTACTCATCCTACCACTGGTAGTGGGTGGATCCACCTGCTCTCATTCCTGCAATTCCTCGGTATATGTATCCCTTAGATCCCCATGCTTTGGAGAGGCACTCGTACTAGCCTCCGCGGGTCGTTGTGCTTGGACTAGTGGATCCTCCTCAGACTGCATAGCAGAAGGCATCCCCCAGGATGTTCTGAAGGCCCTTTCCTCCATGAATTTCACATCCCTTCGTACCACAATATTCCTTCTCTTAGGAATGTATATACGGTAATCCTTTTTGTTCTCATTATATCCCACCAGATATCCCTTTTCTGCAGTCTTATCCAGCTTCTTCCTCTTCTCTTCGGGCACATGACAATATCTGGCACTGCCAAAGATCCTAAAGTGGTTCAATTCAGGCTTGCTTCCAGTGAAGACACTTTCTCAAGTGATCTTACCTAATGCATTATGAGGAATAATGTTATGTATGTAGAAAGTTGTATTACAAGCTTTAGCCCACATAAATTTGGGCATGCCTTGATCGTACAACATTGCCTTTGCAACTTCGACAATAATTCTATTCTTCCGCTCTGCAATACCATTCTACTTTGGATTATACGGAGCAGTCCACTCCCTTCGGATGCCTTCCCTTACGCATAACTCTATGAATATTTTATCTATGTACTCTCCACCATTGTCTGATCGCAATTTCTTGATCCGCTTTCCTGTCTGATTCTCTACCAGAGCTTTAAAATCCTTGAATTAGCCAAAGACTTCGTCCTTGGTCTTCAAAAACTAGATCTAGGTCTTCTTGGAATGGTCATCAATGAAGGTGATGAAATATTTGGCACCACTAAGAGATCTAGTGGACAATGGCCTGCAGATGTCTGAGTGTATTAATCTCAACACACTCTTAGCTGTATTGCTACTTCTATGGTATGCTACCTTGGCATACTTTCCCAATGCTCACCCTCTATAGGCATCATCTGGCTTAGTGCTCAGTTATGGAACTCCCGTGACAGTCTTCTTGAGAATTCTTAATTCCCAATGATGCAAGTGCCCCATCCTCCTGTGCCATAGCTCATTCAATTCCTTCTCATTATTATTGCCTATTAGTGCCAATGGGGATTCGAGTTGTAACTTATAGATTTTATTGCTCCAGACTCTAATTTGTGCTTCCTTCTTCCAACTTGGGTGTTTGACATATACTCTATTTCAAATGAAGTAAATGTCATAGCATTTGTTTTGAAGTTGCGACACTAAGAGTAAGTTCATCCCTAAACCAGGCACATGTAGTACACTAGTGGCCCGAAGCTTATTACCAGCTTCTGTTTGAAATATTATGGTCCCTCTTCCAATAGGGTTACATTTTGCCTTATTGCCCATGGTAATTTTAAAGTTCATATGCTCTTCTTGGTAGTTTTAGAAACATTCTCACACTCCCGTCATGTGAGAAGAAGCCCCACTGTCAATGTACCAAATCTCAGGAGAAGCAGAGCTTGACACACAAGAAAATCCTTCTTCCAATCTGGATGCTAGAATAGAAACATCATGATCCATATCTTCTTCCATGCTTCCCTTCTTCTGTGGAGAACTGTGTGAACCCTTCCGAGTTGTTGTTGTAGCAACATCCAATCTACATTCAATTGTCAGATCTCTGCTCCTGTTACTCATATCTGTCCCTAATACCATGTTAAAATTTCAATCCAAAAATTATTACTGTAGAGATAGATTTATTTCTCCTACTTATTATTTCAATAAGTTATTTACAGAATTCTTCCAACAAATTTCGAAATAAATAATACTGCAACATTCACTTAATTATATGCAGAGAAAGGAACAGTAAGAAATATAAGCATAAAAATCAATCAAATGTACAAACTTTTTTTGGAAAATTTTCCCAGGAAAAACCCAATGTGGGAAAAGCGATGCAGCAGATGAGAGTTTATATATTATTCTTCAGCATTGAAATTATTTACAAGGAAAAGACTGGCAGACTTCTTTAGAAAACACCTGAGATAAATTCTCAAGTTTCTTCTAGATATTTTCTGACACCCGGAATATCCACTTCCTCCCTTTGCATCACTCTGTGTGTCTCTCTACACAGTCCCTACATCAGACTGCGTCACTCTGTGTGGGCTCTGCGTGGTCTCTCTACGCTACTGCTCTACACTGCCTTATGTGGCCCTCTGCGTCTTTCTCTCCTTGACCTTTTTCACCATTGGCTCCCTCTTCTTCTTCTGCCTTTGCAACTCCGTCGTACAACTATCCCTCTGAAATCGAATTCTATGCCTTCATAATCGACTTCCTTCGGGTGACTGATTGTATGCCTGGCTTGCTCTCCAAATTACCCTCAAGCCTTCTTTTCTAATCTTCTCATTGATGAATCAACAGCCCAGATTAGAAGTCTAATCAATGGCCAAGATTAAAACTTGACTTGATCTTTGTTCTCTAGAATATTCACACTATGTTTTATTAATACCCATTAATTATTTAATTTCCCTAAGTTTAGACTTAGGGTATACATTAAAATAATTAATTATTTTAATAAAACATAAATCGAGTGGAATTCCCACAAACAGTTCTGGGTTCTTTGTAATACCGATGTCCAAGCCTCCTTACAAATTTTAAGACTTGGAACACTTTCTAATGCTACAAAAATCAACAGCATCAACATTATGCAAATGAATCTAGTCACCCACTAGATACATCCCTTTTGCAAATGGATCTAGTCACTCACTAGCCAAAGTCCTTTTTGGGTCTCGTTGGCCAAATAAATTTTGGCCTTCTAGGGTCAAGACTAGTCCTTGTTTCACCAATCCACCAAGTTGTCACTTGGAATTAGGAACCTCGTGACACATGGTGAAACCCTAGGCCCATTTACCATTCCCACATGTTGTCACATGTTATTGAATGGTGAATCACTTTCCCAATTTTAAATGCACTCACTCAACGCACTTGGGGAGCACTCTAAGCCTTGATGCTCTCTAGGCTTGTTGTCACCTAAGATGTACACCTAGATGCGGTAAAAATTTCCAACCCCACTAGGTATAGTCTTTATGGCGCAACGCTCAGAGTAGGGTTTGTCACCTATTCCCTACTCACTTTGTTTATTATCTCTCCTAGGAAAGCTAACAGGAGTAGTCCCTAAGGATGAAACTAAAGGAAATTTTTTTGAAACAATAATTATAGGAGATCCAAGGTATGGCAATTACTTCTCTTGATAACTTGAATTAATATTAACTGGAAAGTTTGATTATTATTAATCAATGTGAGTGTTAAAGATAGATTCAATTAGATCAATATGACACTTAGTGAGGTGAAAAATGAGAGACCATTGCCTTAATAATAATGTTGAAATGTAGATATAACACTTACACAATAAGGAATGAGACCTCAATTCACAATATAAGAAATTTTGTAGGACAAGGTTAGTACAAAATATTAAAATATTAAAATAAAATAGAGACATGAGCAATAAGAGATAAGCTTGCAAGAAAGATTAAACTTGTAATTCAAGTAAATATGATATTCAAGAGACAATAAGCTTGAAAATGACAACTGTAATAATATAATAAATGCAAGTATATAATGACCTCACAATTCCAATGACAATAATCAATTGAAATGAAAATGAAGATGTTAGATGAATGAATGCAGGATCTATCCATGTGAGATGCAATATCTTGGTCAATTTTAATTATATTCCTAAACTAAGGTGAACTCCTCCTCAATTATAAAAACTTGTCTTAGAACAAAGTTATTGGAAGAAGTGTTGAGAAAGGAGGCTACGGCCTCATTAACGATACCTACCTAGGATTTCTAGCAACCCAAGTACCTTCGTTCCTACAAGGGACTCAACCACAAGAGAACTACAAGGTCACTCATTTTAACCATTGTTTAAGGGTCAACCTTCTCAAATTGAATACTAAAGAAGGTGGTCCTAAAAATTTCTATCAACGAAACTTATGATTGGAGATAAATTTTGGAGATGCAAGTCTAGATTTAGGATGAAAATGCAAATTTTTCAATGAGATTCAAATTAAAAAATATGCTTCAATGAAGGAATTCCAACCACTTATAATCAATCACTTAAATCACAATATTATTAGCTTACAACAATGATTCAATGAGGAAAAGTTAAGATTACTCAATGAAACAATAGAAATGAAAAATAATTAGCTTTTAATACTAGAAACAATAGCTCAAATGACTTTAGTTAATAGTGCTTTTAAGATGTTCTTCACTTATATTATATTATGACAATTGAAACAAGTGAGAATTATATGATGAAAGCACGAGTAAATGATGGAAAATGAGATTGATAATAAGAAGATAAAAGAGAGACAATGTTAAATCTATGAGCAAGTAGATCAAGTATCCAATAGGATATGACAAAGAGAATATGAAACTCAAGCAATTAGATCTAAGCTATGATGAAAATGAAATTCCAACTAATCATATGAGAGCAAGAAAAGAGGTTAGTAATCAGATCTAAGACTAATACAAAGAGACGCTAAGCTAAGAAGATGAGAGATCCTCCCTTTTAAATAAGGATGGTGTTACCATGGGATTGAATCCAAAGCTCGCTTCAAGAACAATATCACTTTATTATTAGTATTACAAAGGAAGAAGAAACCCTTTAGACAAAATGAAGGGATCTTCAAAATTTTGAGGAGGTTTACAAAATGAATATAAGGCTTTATAACAACCAATCTCTCTTCAAGCCTGAACAAATCAAAGAAGAAGCTACAAGTCGATAGATGAAGAAACTTCAAGTGGAAAAATATTTCCTCTAAGCCTCTAATAGTCCAAAACCTTGACTAATATATACCTAAAAAATATTTGGCCCTCTAGGTAAAAAGGCTAAAAAAATTAAATAAATTTTGTGAAATTTATATGATTAATTTGCAATTTAAAAAAAAAAAAAACTTGAACCTCTTAAAAAAAAAATTGATAACTCACCAAATGAGTAAGTTTCAAATCATAGAAGGGTTTGCAGCCATCCTTGAGCCCTTGGCTAGGAGAAGAATGCCTCCAAAGGCTGCGGCTTTACTCCAAAAAAATAGTCTCAAGAGATTAGTCCTCAAAGGAGAGTTTCCTTGTTACAATTTTATGGAGAAACCCTTCAAAGTGTTGACAACTAATATTTTGGATTAGGTAAATTCATATAAATATTGTAAAAAGAAAAATAAAGAAAATTGGAAGACAAAGAGACATTGAGAGATGAAACCCAATAGTCTCTCCATGTATATATCCATGTTCCATCTTAATGCAAAAAACAATTCAATTTGTAGAGTTAACTTCTGGTCTGACATGGTATCATAGCCAACCTCTATTAATAGTTTTCTGCTACTTGTAACTCTCCTCTCTCCCTTGACATAAAATCGGTCTTTGATTCCCTGCGTTGTTCATTGAATGCTCTGTCGATTCTTTGTCTCAAACCTTCACATTTGATTTTTTTCGATCCTCCTTTCTTGCTCTCCGTCTGAATGTTGGTCTAATCTTCCTGGACACATTTAATATCTTGTGCATTGAGGGTGGTATATTGGATCTCTGTTGAAAAATTTAAAAGTGTGCGCTGAATGTATGATACATTGGTTGTATGTTCAACTCCATGTTGTGAATAAATACCTGCTATTGTGTGTTGAATAAAAACTTCTTGTTGTGCATTGAACAAGTCTTTGAGGGCCGAAATCCATGAAATATGTTGCCGTGAGTTCAATTCCTGAATGTGTTACTCCCTTGCAGGCGGACCATGCCGAAATTCCATAGTCACACAAGGGAAATAGATTGAGCCCTGAATGGACCTCGAGATTCGCTTTCTCTGCATCAAAATCATGAGTCGATTTGAAGGTTCGTCTGAGGATGCCATTCTTGAAACTCTATTGACAACCTGGTGTGAAAACTGTGGTGGCGTCGCCCAGACCCGAACTGAAGACTCTGGTGAACGCTGCCTAAATTGAACGCTGTGAAGACCGTGGCGAACGCTGCAAGATGACATGGATTGAGGTATGCAGTTTTAGATATGATTGAATGTTTATCCTGAATGTCGAGTTGGATCAGGGTTGAAAATTATGTGAAGACCGTGGGCATGGTCATTGTTTTTTGTATGTTGGGTGAACTCGATGAAGGTCGTATGAAGTCTTTTTTTGGTGGTTTTATAATGGTGTGAAGTTTGAGTTTAATTGTTTCTTTGAATAGTGAAGAATATTCGTTGGTTATGCTTTAATAATTTTTTAATATATATATATATATATATATATATATATATATATATATATATATATATGCAGAAAGTATGCCATATGAATTATATATGTGATGGGGAATATTAATGAAGTTTTGAAGACATAGCCACTGAATTTTATTACAAATACATTAACTTTTTTGGAACCACTAAAATATTTTTAAGGCCAGACTAGACTATATGATACATTCACTAATGTCCATAGTGGGATTAGTTCTTACTGGCAAGGGGAACTACCCTCAGTGGTTCCGGAAGATAAAATACACCTTTATTTTCAATGAGTTGTGTAAAGGCCTTTGTGAAGGAGAAGGAGACAATGCATCTAAAAATCCAATTTCATATAAGGATCTTTCCATTTGGGAAAACAAGAATAGCAAGGCCTACATCTTGATTGCAGTGTCAATAAATGAAGAGGTGAGTCGACATATTTCGCCATTTTCAAATTCCTTTGAAGCTTTAAAGAAGTTGAAGTAATTGTATGACTCGCGCTGTGAACTTGAAGTTGTTCAATTTATGATTAAGTTGTTCAATTTATGATTAAGTTGTTCAGTGTTGAGTTGAAAAATTATGACCCTCTTGCCTTAGCATCAGAAGTAAGATCCATTATGCATGACATAAAAGCCACCATTATTGAAATATATGTTCCTCTCACATCCTATGTTAAGGCACTATATCCCACCTATTCACATTTTCTTTAGTCATTGCAAGCAAGTGGAAAACTTAAGGAGATTTCCTTTGACTCCCTTAAGAATAATTTTGTTGAGAGAGAGAAGGATTTTAGGAAGAAGAGAACTCCTCAATCTACTGAAGAATTTGTATGACTTTCACAAAAGGAGAAGAATCATGCACAATATTCTTCTAGAGGAAGCGGTAGCTGAAGAGAAAGAGGAAGGAGGAATTTTAGAGGCAGGGGGGAAGACAATTAGAAGGAGAAAAGTATGATCTTCATTGCATACGATCCAATAGAGTTGGACATGATGCATCCACATGTAAGCTGCCTTGGGAAAGAATTGAGCAAGAAATAAATGAAATAAAAGGTAAAGCACCTGACAAAGGGAAAGGTAAAGAACCTGAATCCTCTCATTATGTTGGGGCACATTGCAACAATGGAGTAACTAAAGACTTATTCAGTGCTTCACTTGCTTCATGGAAAGATGATTGGTTACTTGATTCAGAAGAAACTTGCCACATGAATTTCAAGAGATATTTCTTTGAAGAATTCATTGACAATGTTGATGGAGCAGTATATTTTGTAGACAAGTCAAAACCCAAGCCATCAGAGCTTGGCGCCATCAATCTCAAACCGCTTGGTCTTCCAGAATTTTTTTTGCATGATGTTCTATATCTCCCAGAGTTGAGTAGAAACATGTTTTCTTTGGTCCACATCTGCCAGCAAGGACACTCCATTCATATATTTGATGGCAAGGTTGAGGTCATAAAATCATCAAATCATTCACTTGTCATGAGGGGGGTATAAGAAGAAAGACTTCTGAAGCTACAAGGAAAATTTTCTTGTGCACAGAACTTCTCATACAGCTCTCACTATGATGAAGGTACATTTCCATTAAGTATTTTATGGCATGCTAGATTTGGACACTAGAACTATGAAAGCCTTCTTTTTTTGAAGAAAAATGATGTTACTGTTTGCCTACAACTCCTAGGAAACTTAAACAATGTGATGTTTGTATCTTAGGAAAGAATAGAAAATAGTTTTTTCATGATTCTCATTACAAAGCACATAGAAAACTTGAACTCATTTATTTTTATTTATGTGGTACAACGTTTGTTCCTTCCGCAGATGGTAATAAATATATGATGACATTTATTGATGACTACACCATAATGTGTTGGGTTTATTTATTGAAGAACAAATCTGAAGCTTTTGAAACATTCAAGAACTTTCATGCATGGATTTACAATGATGTACAATCTCATATTTTCTCTATTCGCACTGATAATGGAAAAGAATACACTTCAAATGAATTTGAAAACTATCTTTGATGTCATGGGATCAAACATCAAACAATTGTGCCTTATAATCCCCAACATAACGGAGTAGTTGAAAGAATGAATAGGACAATCTTAAATAAGGTATGCTCCATGATGTTTTTCAAGAATGTTAAAGTAATGTTTTGGGTTGATGCAGTTTTATGTGTTGTATATATAAAGAATAGGTGTCCGTCTAATGCTATAAAAAAAAGACTCCCTATGAAATGTGGTATGGCCACATTCCTTTGGTGACGCATCTCAGGGTTTTTGGTTCCACCTGTTATGCCTTGATACCTAAGGAACAGAGAAACAAACTCAAGGCAAGGAGTCACAAATGTATCTTCTTGGGGTACTCAAATACCTCCAAAGCATACCGTTTCTATCATGAAGTCAATAAGAAGTTTATAATATCTATAGATGTGATATTTCTTTAATCTTCCAAGACTAACATTGTTCTTGAGTGGCAACTTAATCACTTGGATAGATTCAGACATGAAAAGTTTCAAGAAATTTGATAGTGAGATTCCACATCTCGAAGGGGGGATTACTATACTAGATCAATATGTGGAAACTTCTTATGAAGCACTCTCTCCCCCGCATGAAACTCCAACCACTAATGATACTTTGAGCGATCTAATTGACAGAATTGGAATACTAAATCTTCGTTCAACCCCAACTCATTCAACTGAGCAGCCTGGGCCATCTTAGAAAGGTCCTCCAAAATTGCTAACAAAGACACTTGAAATTGTTCATCCTGGTGAGGTTGGAAAGACGGGAACAAGAAGCTCAACCAAAAATATTGGAGGTGATGTAGACAATCCTGATTCACCTGTTGATATGGATGTTTCTTATGATTGTGAATTGAATTTGTCTACAGATTTCGAACCAAAATCCCTCAAATAAGTCGCTTCTCATGATGAATGGAAAGAAGCGATGCAGAAAGACTATGATTCTTTGATAAAGAATGGCACCTGGAAGATGGTTGGTCCTCCATTGGGAACCAAACCAATAGGCTCCAACTGGATCTTCTAGAACAAGTATAAAGCAGATGGACCACTTGACAAGCATAAATCTCAGCTTGTGGCAAAAATTTTTGCATAGAATGAAGGGGTCGACTATGAGGATACTTTTCCCCTAGAGAAAAATGGGCTACCAAATGGACACTCTTTGCCTTGGAAGCACAGAACAGTTGGAAAGTCCATCAAATGGATGTAAAAAATTATTTCTTGAATGCAAATCTTAAAGAGAATGATTTTATGTCCAAACCAGAAGGATTTTTTGTGAAGGGTCGGGAACACAAAGTATGCAAGCTTGTAAAATCCTTGTATGGCCTCAAGCATGCACCGCGAGCCTAGGACGATAAGTTAACTGAGCATCTTTTGAAACTCAACTTCAAACATTATGATTTTGATGATGCAACTTTGTTTGTCAAGAAAGTTGGAAAAGCGGTTGTATATCTTGTGGTGTATGTAGATGATCTTATGATGACAGGGAACAGTGAGAGCTACATTGCATCCATAGTGAAGGTGTTATCACTAAGATGGGACCAATTGGGCTGCTCAATTATCAACCTAGTGCAACTATTTCAAACCACTTGGACTGGAAGCTAGCCCTTCCTATCTGAGAGGGCTCTCTCAAGGAAAATAATGAAATATTCAAGATGAAATCAATTTGAAGATGGCTAACTCTGTATTATTTTATTCTTTATATGATTTTGGAAGTGGAAGAGTGTATGAAGGCTACCATTTGGCATGGAGTCAGCTAAGGGACTTCAATTGCTAGCAAATGCATCCATGGAAACTGAGGCAAATGGGATTAAAATATAACTTTTACAGAAAAAGCATAGTACATGAAGAAATTGGAGCATAGAAATTATGAATTCCAAGTAATCTTAATACTAAGATGTTGATAATAATATACAAAATAGAAAGACACAAACACATAAGCTCCAAAAGAATCTCAGGTCTGAAAGATAACTGTTGCAACTATATATTAGCTTTGTAGAGAAAAGTTACATAATAGCCTTCTCATTACATTCATCAACCCCTATCAAACTCAAAAACTCCCTCATTTATAGAATGGTGTCTTATACAATGGTTTCCCACCTGGGCCAACATCGAATTTCCTAATAGAATTACATCACTTGGAGACTTCCTAGGGATATTTTTTGTTTGGCGGAGTTTGAATACAAAAATGACTCTTCTTTCATTAAATAGCTCAACAAATTTCTTTAATAACCCTTATCAAATGCAGCCAACTGATCTTCTGAATGTGTTGGACTGCTGATGTGTCATCATGCCATGTGGATGTTGAGTTGGACCTCCACCAAGTCAAATTTTAAAATTTCTACACAAATCTGATTCGTAACAATTCTGAAAAATAGGCCTCAAAGATGATTTCATATTTTCGAAACCTTGATGGTTGTGCAAGAACTGAGAGAGGTTTTTGTAGATACAATCATGCTGAAGAAAAAACTCCTTCATATTTCCAAAATTCTTTTCCATTTGGTCAGAAAGTGAGCTTGAAGTTGACTACTAAAACGGTCATGTATATGAACATTCGTAGTGCACTTTCATAGAAAACTCTAAAATCCACATTTTTCATAATCTTTGACCTTTCTGAATGTTGGAGGCTCTTCCTTGAGGCTAATGAGGTAAACACATGCTCTAAGTCACCCTTGTTCTAAGATTTTTTTAGAATTTTATCCTCAAATAAACCTACAACACTTTCGTAGCAAAAACTCATCTTTAAGCCTAAAATGCGCTACGAAAGTACCTAGTTCAATGATATTTTTCTCCTCCTTTTTTTTTACCTCCAAAACACTATTAAAGCCTATACATTCTTGGTATGATAGCATTAAACATAATATGGTCAAAAAATTTGTTTCCTTACCACGTTTCATGGAGTAACATCATCATCTTGCACAATCATTTTAAGACTCTTTTTCTTCAATTCAACTTGTACCATCTCTGTCAAACCAAACTGACATGCTAAGGTGTTGGCCAACTGATACACTAGAGTTAAGACCTTGTAAACCTTAGTTGAGATGGTGAGTTTTCCAATTGATGAGTCGGCATCATGATGAGTTGTCAGCCATGTTAGCCATGTGGAGTTTGACTGTTGATTTGCCACCTTGAACAAGTGGCACAATGATATTCATGATCTTATTAGATGATTCAGCCACCTCTTCACTGCGTTGATTGCTCCAAAAGATCAAAAACACATCATGTTGGAAGAAAAACAGAGTATAAGAAATTTTGTAGCAAATCATGACCTGTTTACATTGCATTTGTTGTAGAAGTTGGTAAAAGTTTCAAATTTACTCTAATGACCATATTAATTCATGCACAAATATTTTTTTGGATTTTTCTTTGACAATGACACCTCTTACATTAATGATGACCTCTCAAACTCACCAAAAGACCCCCACACATACGATTTTTTTTTTTAAATTACAAATTTAAAAGATCCTATTCAACCCTAACTTACCCTAATTGACTCAAGACCGACCTAATAGTTGTCATGGATAATAGAAGGAATTGAGGAAAGATTTTGAGATGACATATTTGGGCTATGTTCACTACTATCTTGGTATTGAAGTAACTCAAAATCTGAAGTTTATATTCCATAACACGAAGTTATAAATGCACTCATGCTGAAGAAAAAATCATGAAGGATCATGAAATACCACAAAAGATGATGAATCATCTTTCGTCACCTATCATCATTTTTTACGATCTATCTCGATCTTTTGTGATCTTTTGTGATCTTTTGTACTTTTTCTTCATATTTCGCATTGTTTCGTCATCTTTCGTGATATTTTAGGATGTTCTACGATTATTTGTTATATTTCGCAGTGTTTTGTTATATTTTAGGATGTTTGCGGTTTTTGTTATTGTTTTGTCATCTTTCATGATATTTCGTGACCTTTCACAATTTTTAGTGATCTTTCTTCATCTTTCATGATTCTTTGCGGTCTATTATGATCTTTCATCATCTTTCATGATTTTCCATCATCTTTTGTCATATTTCATTATCTTTCAGGATGTTTTGCGATCTTTCATGATCTTTCACGATCTTTTGTGGTATTTTGTCATCTGTCATGATTTTTCGTTATCTTTCCTGACATTTCATCATTTTTCAAGATCTTTAATCATCTTTTAGGATATTTTGTGATCTTTCGTGATTTTTCGCGATCTTTCGTGGTGTTTCATGATCTTTCGTGATTTTTTATCATCTTTCACGATGTTTCGTCATCTTTTAAGATCTTTCATCATCTTTTATGAGGTTTCGTTGTCTTTCTTGATGTTTCATCATCTTTCGCAATCTTTCACCATTTTTTACGATCTTTCGTGATATTTTAAGATGTTTTGCGATCCTTTGTTATATTTCACATGCTTTTGTTATATTTTAGGATGTTTTTTTCGGTTTTTGGTATTGTTTCGTCATGTTTCATGATATTTCGTGATCTTTCTCAATTTTTTGTGACATTTCTTCATCTTTAATGATTTTTTGCGGTCTTTTATGATTTTTCATCATCTTTCACGATTTTCCATCATTTTTCGTCATATTTCAGCATTTTCAAGATGTTTTGTGATCTTTCATGATCGTTCATGATCTTTCATGGTATTTCATGATCTTTCATGATTTTTTGTTATCTTTTGTGACATTTCATCAATTTTCAAGATCTTTCATCATCTTTTAGGATGTTTTGCGATCTTTCGTGATTTTTATGTCATCTTTCGTGATCTTTCGTCATCTTTCCTAACATTTCATCATCTTTCGTGATATTTTAGGATGTTTTTCCATCTTTCATCGTCTTTCCTAGTCTATTGCGATATGTCATGACGATTTAGGGTGTTTGTAGACTCTTTGCAATCTTTCTTGGTCTTTTAGGATGTTTCACGGTATTTTGCAATATTTCGTGATTTTTCTTCATCTTTCCTTATCTTTCGTCATCTTTTAGGATGTTTTGGGGTCTTCTGTGACCTTTTGTCATCTCTCGTGATCTTTTATCATCTTTTAGAATATTTTTTCACCCTTCGTGATATTTTAGGATGTTTTTTGGTCTTTCGTAACCTTTTGTCGTATTTCGTGATCTTTCCTCATCTTTCGGGATCTTTTCGTTATCTTTTGTGAAATTTCATCATTTTCCAAGATCTTTCATCATCTTTTAAAATGTTTTGCGGTCTTTTGGGATTTATCGCAATCTTTCGTGGTCTTTCATGATCTTTCATGATTTTTCATCATCTTTCGCGATGTTTCGTTATCTTTCAAGATCTTTCATCATCTTTTAGGATGTTTCGCTGTCTTTCTTGATGTTTCATCATCTTTCGCAATCTTTTGTCATCTTTCATAATTTTTTACGATTTTTCTCAATCTTTCGTGATCTCTTGTGATTTTTCGTCATATTTCGCAATGTTTTATCATATTTCATACTATTTTAGGATGTTTTGTGGTCTTTTGTTATATTTCATAGCTGGTTGTTATATTTTAGGATGTTTTGGGATTTTGTTATTGTTTCGTCATATTTCGTGATCTTTCGTGATCCTTCGCAATTTTTTGTGATCTTTCTTCATCTTTCTTGATTTTTTGCGGTCTTTTATGATTTTTCATCATCTTTCATGATTTTCCATCATCTTTCAACATATTTCATCATCTTTCATAATGTTTTGTGATCTTTCATTATATTTCACGATATTTCGTGGTATTTTGTGATCTTTTGTGATTTTTCGTTATCTTTCGTGACATTTCATCAATTTTCAAGATCTTTCATCATCTTTTATATTTTTTTACGATCATTCATGATTTTTCGCAATCTGTCGTGGTATTTCATGATCTTTCATGATATTTCATTATCTTTCGTGATGTTTCGTCATCTTTCTGTTGGGTGTGGAGCTTGATTATCCTGTTTATTTTGTATCACAACATTGGACCCCTGTATCTTAATGGGGCGGCAACCCGTAATTAAATGCTGCCTAGGGGGTCCAGGGGGGGGCAGCGCCCCCAAAGCTAAAAATAGAGGTAAAATTGCCCTGTAAAAGTATAGTAATTTCTAGTCAATCTGGGTCATTCATTAGGCGGATGATCTGACGGTAGAAGTTATGTTTAGTTTAGGGTTTTTTTCCCCTAGAAGGCAACCCCTTGCTTTGTATGAGGGTATTGTATTGCGGCTGTGTAATTTTATGTGTATTCTCGGAGCGAGAAACAGATAGGGATATTGTGAGAGAGAATAGAGGATATTATAGTGGATCTGATGTAGGTTGTGTCTCTTCATTTTGTTGGATAATAGAAATGAAGGACTGACTGTTTGGGGTGGACGTAGCCCAAACTGGGTGAACCACATATATTTGTGTCTCTCTGGTTTTATGTGTTTTGTGTTCTTGTATTTTTTTGCATATTTTATGTGTTGCATTGCTCTGTTATATATAATTTTCTAACACTTTCAAGGTCTTCCATTATCTTTTAGGATGTTTCACTGAATTTCTTGATGTTTCATCATATTTCTCAATCTTTTGTCATCTTTCACCTTTTTTATGATCTTTCTCGATATTTCGTGATATTTTGTGATTTTTCGTCATATTTCGCATTGTTTCGTCATCTTTCGTGATATTTTAGGATATTTTGTGGTCTTTTGTTATATTTCGCGGTATTTTGTTAAATTTTAGGATGTTTTACGGCTTTTATATTGTTTTTATTGCGAAAAAAAATATCTTTCGGTAAAAATCACATGTGAAAAATATCATATATCATTTTTGGGATTCAACCGCATTAAGTAAGTCATTCATCTATGACCATTTCCATGAGAGGTAGTCATAACTGACTACATTCTCATGATTTTTGAATAGTCTACTTAGCACTTATTGCATCAGGTGATGCTCACAGGGGTGAAGAAGTGGGATTTAAACTAGTGTAATGAATCACATATCGCCAATCATCACTTCTGAAGCTTGCACCCGGTAACCAGGACTTCCCAGGAGGTCATCCATCCCAGAACTCCTCTAGCTCAAGCATGCTTAACTATGGAGTCTTTCCCCACAATCAAACCCACTTAGCTTGCTACCCATTTGCATTTTGACGCGTTTAAAATGGTTTAATGTTAAAAAAAAAATATAGATTTTTGTTTTTTTTATTATTTTAAAATGTTTTTTTAATTTTTTTTTTTTTTTAATCTTAATTTTCTTTTTAAATTTTAAATTACATTTTTTTTAAATTTAATCTTGTATTATTTTAAAGTTTTTATTTTTATTTTCGTATTAACTTTTTTTTTAATTTTTATTATTTTTTATTTTCTATTTTAATTTTAATTATTTTTAAATTTTCTACTTTAATTTTTTTTTTGTCATTTTTTTAATTATGTGGTTTTTTTTTAATAACTAAAAAAATTGGTTTTGATGTTTTTAAAAAAAAATTGGTTCAATTTATATTTTTTTTTTTTTAAATTATGTGTTTTTTTTTTTAATTTTCCCAATTTTTTATTTAATTTTCAAATTTTTTTGTTTTTTTTTGTATTAATTATTTATTTTTGTTTAAATTTTTTATTTTTATAAGCTAATTTTGTTTTTTTTTAACATTTTTATTGGTTTTTTATTATTTTTATATATTTTTTTATATTTGATTTTTTTGTCATGTTTTTTAGTTTTATTTTTATGTTTTATTACCAATATGAAAATCACCACTCTAAAAAAAATGGTTGATGTTGCATCAACACTTTTCAAAATTAGCATGAAAATCAATAAAATTTTAAAACAAATGTTCATACTTCATAAATAAATAAATTAATTAAAGTGTCAAAAATATGCTCCAAAAAAAAGGGTGATTCTGCATCACCACTTTTCAAAATCGGGTGTTTTTTTGCTACCTCAAAAACGTAGGTACTAGTTCAGTTACCTATTTGATCAGTAACTATGTTGGTCCAAAATTGACGTTTTCATAACCAGGTCAACTTTATACTCATTTGTCTTGATTTTTCGCAAGGAACGTGATGGCGTGATCAGTTTCTTCATCTTAGCAGATGAATTTCATTCAACCTGCAGAAGAGAATCTTTGAGGAATCTCTAAGATTCCTGGGGAGCCCAGATTTGACTAAGCTAGAAAGGGGTCAAGCTTATAGTCATATTTCACATATTTTCGCGAGGAACGTGATGATATAGGCAGTTCCTTCATTTGAGTAGTTGATTTTCAAGTCGTCCCCATACTTGGAGGTATAAAGTGTATTGTTGCCATGTGTTCATTTGATTTTATTGAAATGATGTTTTGATTATGAGATCCATGTATGCCATTTTGTGATAGGATCCTTATATGCCACTTTGTGAGAGGATTCTTGTATGCCACTTTATGTGAGAGATTTTTATTGTCATGTTGAATGAGAGGTTTTATGAGTGAGAGTTTTTATAGGAGAACGTCTCTTGGGAGAGAGACATGCCATTCTAAAGGGATTTTTTCCTTGTTTTGTCAAACATTGCATCATGTACTCGTCATCTTCTTGTATCTCTTAATAAATAGGCCTCCTCACTCTTAACACGAGGCCTAGAGATGTAGTCCACATTGAATGAACTTTGTTATCATATCATTGAGTTATGGTTGTTCATGATTATTGATTCTTATTGGTTCCTTGTTTCATGTTGATGGTATTTTAACATGTTGTTTAAGCATTCGCAAAACTCATGATTTCACAATCAAATGTAAGTGTCAGTAAAAATTTATTGTATAATAAGGATTTTTTTTTGAAAGCATTCGCGAAATTTTCTCAGATCATTGAGGAAAAACAACTCCCTAGACTGAAACTCTCTAGCAAAAATATTATGCTACCTAGATGTTTCACATGGCTTCATAAACATACTATAATCATTTTTACATAATGGCCCACGGGGTTGCATAATTTGGATTACATTTGAAGACAAGAAGCTACAGATGATGATGAAATATGAAAAAAATTATGACTGCTCTGAACTGTACTCTGCTTATGGGGTAGTTGACACTTGAGTGGTCAACAATACAATTCTCCCTAGCCGCATTACATGGGTCATGTTTAATACCTTGACCTGTCAATATTCTGACCTAGGAAAAATGTATGCCCCTTGATTCCAACAACATCAGCACTCTCTCTAACTGAGGGAAACATTCTCAACTAATCTAAGCTTATCTCTGAAGTATACAAACTTCACCTTGGGACAAAGGCTTTGTGATAATGTCAACATCATGTTCATTTGTAGAAAAATGCAGTGGGGCCTCACTACTTCCTTTCATACCATATATCAAATATAGTGGAGGTAAATGTGCTTTGACCTATCATCGTGGTCATCTCCTACACCAGATCAAACAATCTTGTGAGTAGCTTGCACTTGCTTCACAACTTTCCAAACTAGTTGCAATGCACAATGTTTCGAGAGTCCTAAGTGTGAAATATGTTTGCTTCCTGCCCAAGAAAAATTCAAATTGAATCATCATCCTGATGTGCTCTTCTTGCCTTCAGCTCTCTCTTCCCAATCTACATTTGTATATCCATGTAGTTGTAGTTCTCAATTCACATCCAATTTTACCATGTTGATACCTCAACACATGTGTCGCAACTACTTCACAGTCACCCTGAC